>JARK01001360.1:896720-1075002 GCA_000688135.1 Ancylostoma ceylanicum | reverse complement strand
GGGGGGGGAGCAGCGACGTATTATTATGAAGAGAAATTCGAGGTGGGGTAATAATTTGTAGGGTCATCTGCGAGTTCACTACCACACTTGACTATCTACGCGATAAGTATTTGGATCAATAAGAAGTAAAAGTTCTGGATCTGCTCCTCACTGGAACTCATTATTTTCCATGAAAATTCCACTCACCGGCAAAATGCAGCAATACCGTTTTCTATTCCGTCGATACTCGAAAGAAGACTAGATCCACCCCGACCGGATGAACAGCGCGACTCGGTCGAGTGCCTGAAATTACGACATTCTCACACTTCTTAAAGAAATAACATGACTTTTCGAATTATTTCCGAAACACTTTCAATCTTAGGTATAAATTCTATAAAATTCACGGTCACCTTATACCCTTCCCCAGCTTTTCATTTTTCGTGGATTTCTCCAACCCAATCTATGTGGTGATCTCTGCTTAACTACGTGCTCATCGAACTCTTACATAAATGTTCGCTGAACTGCATTTCAGTTTTAGGTATCACCTGAGACGAATTAATCTTATCGAAGGTTATGAACGATTGCCAAAAAGTGCCGTTGACAACTGAAAATGAAGAGGGCAAGTCTTCTCAAGATTAAGAATTCTGGAGGCGCCTTAATCATATTTTTCTGGATATATTTTTTACCATTTTTATAATCATATTCTTTTCTACATAGATATAATCTCGACTATTTTCCCAGTCGCTGAACATTTTTCAAACCTATCCTGTCGGATTACTGCACAGCCCTCAGATACGAATAGAATCTAGGAGGCTCTCAACACGGTAACAGTAATGAGTATTGTACGAAAGCTACTTCAGCTTGGGCTCAATTACACGGCCCGAATGCATCACTAATGTTACCCATGGTAAACGTGTCAATCTACCCAACCCTACCCTTTCGTTCTCATACATCAAAGTGTTTATCCCTACATGACTTTGTCTACATCCAGCTGTTACCCACATGTAATCACATTTACGTATGGGTGGAGATCATCCATTCTTTCAAAGACGCATCCTTACCCAGGCTATACTTTTTCATGAACAGGGCTGGGTCAGAGTACTGGGACGATAATAGTGGGAACCCATCGTCAACAAACTCAGGTCAATAAATAGTTTCATGGACATTTAAATTCGTGGAAATGTAGCTGGATGCTCAGCTGATTGTTCCACATTCATTTTTTTCCACATCATCTTCGCTTTATATGTTATAGTTCTGCGTTTTATTGTTTTTTTTTTTACTTTTCGTGCGCTACTGTTGTACACATCAAATGAGCGATTTCGCATAACAAATAAGTAAATAAATTGTTTTGTCTGAAAGAAGTCATTGATGTGACGGCGTTAGTGAAGGCAAAATCCGAGAAGTTCGAGGAATAAGCTACAGAAAAGACAGCTATTTAGCCGCTCAGGGCGTGATGTGCAAATCCTACTGTATATTCTTTTCTCTGTGCTACTCAATGTGCATACTGGTACTAAATACAGCAACATTGTCTCGCAAACATTGAAAAAGTCGCCGACCTCCTAGCAACTGGTTCGGACGTGAAAGCGCTTGGAGAGGGCATAAAACCTTGATTAGTCGTGCCATGATATGACGAACATTGTGTCCTCGGCTCAAAAGTGCCTGAGTCAGAGTACCTGCAACGATGGCGTCCTTGGAACAGAAAGGAGGAGAGTTCCGTGTGCATGATAGCAGCGACGTGATGTAAACACTCACGTTAATGTGCTTTCTGCTAGCGATGAGGTTGGAGGAAATGGGAAGCGGGTGGGAGTGGAGCGATGGCCAGCCACGTTCATGTATGCCGACTCAACTCGCGCCGCTCCCGGCTCGCCTGAAATGGGCACATAGGCATAAAGAACTACTCTATACAGCTGTACGATTATAAAAAATTTAATTTGATAGATTGGCTCTTTCTAGGTAACTGGCTCTTTCTAGGTATCCTACTATGGTTCTTCAATAGCTGAACATGAATATAAAACAAGGATAAGGGCATCCTGGATGGAATCGCTTCGATCGCAGTAGCAGACAGCACAAACTTTTCGAAAAAAAATGTTTAGAAACACCGCCGGATGTAAAATGAAAAATAAAATGCGTGGAAATTTTAAGATATTTGTTTTAAGTTGACATTAGATTCTTTCTCAGCGTGGTAGACTTCCCCAGTAAGCACATTTCGATCTGGATTGGGGCTAAAATGCGAAAAATCGATAGAATCGGTTAATAAATCGGTATCCAAATCCATGATATCCTGGGAGAAGTATAATAGGCACAGCGCAGGATTTCGATGGCATCCCATCTTTCCCAGCTACTTTCTTGATCACTTTGATTGCAAATGCAGCGTTTGGAGCCCACGCGCATTGCCCAGATTTTTGAAAAAAAATTGTCGAAACTAGCATAGAACAAAGTAACTACCTAAAAAAGGGACCGAGTAGTGAGTATGTGTGGAGAGTTCAGGAGCAATCCATGCCGGAGATCCAATCGCTGAGTCTACCGAAGGTGCAGCAACTTCAGCAACAGCTCGAGGTACAGAGTAGTCGGACTCTTCCTCCACGTGGAATCTGTCCGATCCTGGATCTAAATCCGTAGGAACATTCTACGTGGAGCCTTTATAATGTGCTTCCCTGTTAGTTCGGATACCTGTCTGTTGCCTCACTAGTCGAGCAGCTGTCGGAGCAGAATAATCATTAGGTTGATTGCAGTACTGATGTTCTTGGTCGGAGGCTTGCAGGATCTCGGATTCCTCAGCTGCATCTCCCATGATTAGTGCTGATCCACCGCCGTCTACGTTATCATCGCAGATGGTGTGTTGGGGCTAAAAACTACGCACATTTTTATGTGAAATCGTTCGAAAAGTCGTGACGTAAAAACAAAAATATCAAAATTCTTCACGTCAGACGGAAGGAAAACAGGCGCTGATAGAGGCCTTGTCCGGAGTTTCCTGCCAAGACTGCTGTCACTCGAGGGTGGAGGCGGAGCACCTTCCACATCGTCGAAAATGGTGTCGCTCTGAAGAAAACTCATTTTTGCCGTAAACTATATGTAACTGATAGTACTGTTGCTCACATCTGCATCCTGCAGCATCCAGTCCAGATAATCCACGATCATTTTGAATGTGGGGCGTTTCTCTCGTTTTTCCTGGATGAAGCGAGATTAATGTTTTCGAGGAAAAAATAAATTTTAGCTTGAAGCGGAGTTGGTTTCTATATTAACTATAGCGAGGAAAAAAGCTATTAGAAGCAAAGTGGGCGTGGCGCACTCATCCAGCCATTGGTCGCTTGCGGGTCTACAATTTTTGTGCAGCAACAACTTAAGAAGAAAAACCACTTTCCCAGAGCTTTCATTTTGCTCTAACAAGAGCAAGGATAATGTATCGAAATCCAAACAATGCCATGTTAACATTATAAAATTTTAAAAAAACCGTATCTAGCTCACCTGCCAACACGACACCATGAGATCATAAATCTCACCCGGACATTTCTGCGGTGGCTCCATTCTGGAAAAATTTTACTATTAAGAGAATGGCATGGGAATCCGAAGCTTGTCGTCGGCTATGACGTACCTGTAGCCACCCTTAAGCACTGAATAAAGTTGAGGCATCGCTATGGTCGGATATGGTGTACCACCCATAGTCATGATTTCCCACAAGAGAATGCCATACGACCACCTAAAACACAGTTTGGTGACTATTTTCAATAAAGTAACTAGTTTAGACATTAGCTGTTTATCTTCGCACTTCGGTGCACCTGGAATATAAATAGAAAAATAAATAAATGAATAAATAAATAAATAAATAAATAAATAAACAAGTTACGACCCAGAATTTTAAAAGAATCATAGAATTATCAAAGGATACTAACACATCGCTTTCAACGGTGTACATATGGGAGTCGAGAGCTTCCAGTGCCATCCATTTGATGGGTAGTCTTCCATTGCCCTTCTTCCTGAAAGCGTCAAAGGGTCAAATACATCCAGTGGATAGAGAAGAAATCATGGCGTTGAAAAAATCTTGGAATTGAAGCAGATACGCTTATTTGACAGTGATTCACATAATATTGTAAACCTGTTCTCTTTGTTCTCACTACGACCAGCAACTAATGTTTTTGCCTTATTCGTAAGAAAATGCCTTCAAACAAAATAAATTCAAGTTTTGAGTAATTCCAAACATCGACAGAGGAGAAAAAAGGTGCGCCTTCATGCACTGACATCGAGTTGCTCGTAAGCACATGGCATGGAAGAAAAAAGCCAGGAATGTGCTGGAATTCGTGATACTCTGTCTCTTTCTCAAGAATCATATCAGCCAAATATCTGTGCACAAAATACTGGCTTTTACCTTGGAAAGAAGAGCTTTGTTCTTTTACAAAAAGGATTTACCTGTAGTAATCATTACAGTGGACATCCCTGGACAAACCAAAGTCGGAAATTTTCATGACAAAACCCTCGGCGACGAGCACATTCCTGGCAGCCAGATCTCGATGAATGATCTAAACTCGGCCAATGTCAACCAAAATCCAGTATAACCAACGAGTGAAGTACATGGATCACTCAGAGACAGGTGAAAATAACTGATAACAAAGTATCTAAACCTTTTTATTCGCCATAAACTCCATTCCTTTCGCGACCTGATACGCAAAATGTACCAGATGCTTGTGGGTGATGTTGTGGATAACCACCTGAATGGAGCAGAATTGAAGCGAACGCTGTGGTCTTCAGGAAAATGTCATGGCACCTGGTTGTCACGCTTATCGGACCATTTTCGTGGCTCCAGGTAGTCAGCCAATTCTCCATTATGCTTAGCCATCGCCTCTTCTTTGCCCTCTCGTGGGCGGTGGATCCGGAGAAAATCTCTGGATAACAGGAATTGGATTAGTAGTTTTCACGGAGCATTTCAACGTAACTTAATGTTTGGTGAAGAGCTCACCTTAAGTTGCCGTATTTGCACAGCTCCAGGACAACGTAAAGTGGTCCACAGCCGGTACAACATCCGATCAACCGCAGAAGGTTCTCGTGGCGTCCGATGATCTATAGACAGTATAAATAAGAGTAAAATTCAGGATATGATAACAAGTACAGCATGCACAACAGATTTTTGCCCAGAAATATCTATTACCTTAATCTTTCCCAGGTTCCAAATACCACTTTCCTAACCTTGCCTCCTCCAGCAAGATCTATTGACTTGGTACCGAGCAAAAATTTCGAGCAAAAAATTCCATGTTCTAGTTTTGGATTAAAAAGCTTGTTCTGGGCTAAGGCTATCAAATTTCCCTTTTAAGGACGTTTTTGATTCCCATTCTGATGAACAAGCTATCCACAACAATTCGACCGGCGTGCGGTCGTCCCAGTACGAGAGATTCTCGATGCTCCGATGCTTTTGCTAATCCGTGAACAAAGGCTTCGGAAAAAGCGTGGTACAGCTTAGCCTGGGATTGGTCACTTGAACGGACTGCATAATCTTATGGTCGTTCCCAGGCACGTTTTGTGCTTCCAGCTTATTGAGAGAGGATGTGCTTTTCGAGCAAAACGTAATGAAAATGCTACGTTGGCCACTATTCTTCATCGAGAAGACGTTAGATAGCTGAATTACTGACCTTGAAGGTCTCCATTTCACTAACAAGATCGATGAGCTCCTTCTCATGGGCAGAAGACTTCAACTTCTTCACAGCGACTGGTGCTCCCTGAAGAAGGCGAATGGGTCCATAGATCAGCTGGAATTCAGGAACTCTTCATACCTCCGGAGGAATGCTGTTGTCGCTCCTGTCCGGCTTGAGATTTGCTCTCCATACTTCTCCGAATGCACCTTCTCCAAGAATGTCGACCAGTTCAAGCCTGTCAACAGTAGATTATACAGATCTCACGTGTGATACTGTGAAACTGGTCTTGTTGGCACCCTAACATTGGAAAAAATTGGCACAGTGCCCTTTTCTTTGGTCTCCGGAGTTCAAAAAAGCATTAATGCTCACCTGGATCTCTCAATTTCCCACTGAGGATCCGGATCGATCTCGTAGTCCGAGAGCAGCGTAAGATCAGAGCTGAGACGCGGCCGTCGTCCCTTTGATGTTGGGGCTTGTTCGACAATCTTTAATTACATTATTCCAGTAAACATGAGACTGTAAGAATTCCAGTTGTCTCACTTGTATTTGATACGTCGACGGCAAATCCGAACATCCCTCTTTTTCATCCGGATAAGGCTTGTGAGTCACAACCACCTAAAAACCAGCCATTGCTTAGCAATTCATCAAAGGACGGATTGAGGAGAACTTCTCGGATATTCACGCACTTTTTTCTTTTTCGGCATTAATCCAACACGGTCTTCCAGATCTCTTCGTTTCTTTGTGATGCGGAAGCAAATGTAGTATGCTACGCAAAGGCTAAGCATCAACGATAGCAGCATGACAATCAGGAGAAGAAGCACTGGAATTGGAACTGTACACAGTAATAATGTAGTAACTGTAGCGGTGACACATGAGCGACGTGATGGCTGAGGAGATGGATAAAATGATCTGAATGCTTCTGAACAATATGTAGATTCCCTGCTAGATTTTACAAAATTTTTTTCACTACTTATTTGTTTACTTTTTAAATATTTTTTATACCCTATAAAGTTCGGGCACGTTCCAGGTGAAAGAAAAACCTGAAATTCTTCCAACTTCTCTCAGACCTGAAGGAAATTTGACTTGAAGTACATAAAGAAGGAAGCTTTTCTCCATTCTCATTTCACTTTTTCCGATTCCCCATCGAGCTTACACCTGATACACAGCAAACGTCAATACTTTGCAAAACTCAATTCACAGCAAGTCCCAGGAAATGCATTCCCCAGATTTTTTACTGCATGACGGTGACCTTGAGGTGACAGCGAACGATTAATGGCAATTATCACATTCCCGTTTCTTAACAAAATTCTTCTTCGAATGGAAAATGAGAAAATTATGCCAAAATGCATACAAGAAGATTTTCTGTGAAGAACCTAGCAATACAAGTTGATGGGAACTGCTAGATTGAAAGGTTGTCTCAGTATAAAAAAGGTGAGATGTAGCGGAGCAGCAAAAAATAGAAAATATAATAGATTTAATAGAACGAGAAAAAAAATAAAAGTTCGCTTCCGTTTTTTTGCTAGAATTCAGAATGGGTACTGGGTTCATATAAGGACTGAAGCCAGAGGTACAGTTTCACATCCTCAAACTACTTTTAGTTGTTTCGAGGGCTATAAAAACAAACATCAAATAGTGAGAGCCAAAAAAAAAGAAATTGAAAGTACAGCAAAAACACTCACGTATGCTCCATGTTGAGTATTCTGGTTCCGGATTACCAGTGAGCAAAACCATGCCAAGGAACTCATTTACTGTCAGCGTAGCATTAGCAAGAACCTGGAATAAACACAATGATGACGGAAATCTGGAAAGCTCCCTATATTTTCTCAGCCTCCTCTTTTTTGAGTAGCTGCTACATATATAATCTGGCTATAGAGTAAGTACGTATCCAGAAGCGGGGGTAAAGCGGGGGTAAAAAAATAGAAGGCAAAAAAGCTTAGGAGGGGCGGAAATCCAAAGCGGCATAGTTATATGAGAGAACGAAATACTTCACAGAAGTAGCCCGCTATGTGTTTAGAAAAAATAAACAACAAAAATGACTACTTAAGTGATTAATTCCCTTTGTAGGCATGAATGAACTAAGACATCCTCTCGTTCCCTCGCTTGAGCGACTCCAAAAAACATAAAATTGCAAGAAAAAGCCAACACGACTGATAAAATGAATCCATTCACTACATTGAATACATATATATGATTTTGGAAATACAAATTCAGCCGCTTGAGGAAGAACTGATGTTCTTTCTAGCTAACTTCTGCTGTACAGAACTCAATAATCTTGCGGAATTCGATTCCGCATGTCCAATCACAAACCAGATAGCGAATTTCGGATTAATTTCTCTTGTGTGAAGTTAGGAATGCAATTTCCTATACTGTTTACCATGAAATGTTTCATAACTTCCTCAATTTCCCATAATTCCCAACTCTTACCGATCCCAACGAGTTTCCCGTGATGCAGGCATAAATTCCTTGATCCTCAAGCGTGACGTTGACCAATGTGAGAGTAGACTCATCATCGTTAGTAACCACGTTTGCATTCTGTAAAAAACCGTATCATTTCCATTCCCTGTTCATTTTTTCACTGCAATTCACTGTTCATATGCTACGCAAGGCCACCTTGCGCTAGTTCAATGCTATCGTAAAACCAGTTCTGTCAGAAGACGTCATATCATGTTAGAGATGCAGCTCATTTGAAATTTCGCCGCTTTTCATGCCAAAGAGCCTCTGCTGGTGAGGTCTCAAGGATCACGCTCTCCTTCCAGAAGGTTATTACCTCAATGGCATCCATTTCCGTATACTTAAACATGTACTCCTTCGCGGTTTCATTGTAATAGTGCAGTGATCCATTGACACGGTCGATTCGCACCCAGAAAATGTAAGGCGTCAAGTCGGAAACGACGCGACAGTTAAAAACCGCAGTACCGTTCACGTTCACCTAAATGCACACGTACTGGAAGTAAAACTGCCTGGAATTATACGATTATCGATCGCATAGATCAGCGAGTATCTGGCGAGAGCTACCGTTTGATTGACAAGAATGTTAGGCACGATAATGGGTGGTCCACGCATACGATTGATGATCGTGACATTGAACGTCCTTCGAATTGTTCCAAGCGAATTGAACACCTGGATCGGGAAAATTAGCGTGAATTACCGGCAGTCTTGACCTCGACAGCTCGAATTTTTCTACCTCACACATGTACTTTCCAGAATCGCTCTCCGCCGCATCTTCCATCTCCAGCATTCCCTTGCGGATCTTGAAGTCTGCCCCCGTCATTCGCGGACTCGCTTCCGTGATTATCGCACCGTTCTTGTGCCAAACCACCTGTGGGGTTTTTTGTATACTGGGACTGACAGGGGAAGTTTTGGGAAAAAAAACGGAAGAGGCAAAACTCACTCTTGGTTCCGGGTAGCCAGTAGCCCGACAGCTTAATTTAACAGTCCTTCCAGCCGGTGATGCCAAGCTCCGGGATGTTTCATCGCCATCTTTGAAAGTGGGCTTCACTGCAAAGCTGATAGGATTATCAGGTGCACAAATACAATTTTGAAGCATTAGATTTATTTAGAAGATTTATAAAAATGTATGCTCCATTCTAAAAAAAAACAAATTATTTTTTAATTTAAGTGTGTAGTAGCCTGAAAATTCTCACACACACAGAGTTACTACATCGCAGCAGCAATTTTTGTGCAGTTTTTAGAACCTCATTGTTGTATTCATTGTCTTTGTAAACAGCCAATCAAGGATGATAGAAAAAGTGAAGGAATTCATCGAAAATGTTTATGGACACCTTGTTACTGTCGGTGGATAAAACTTTTTCCTGAAATGTAATATGCCATCTGTTAGCCTGTCATAAATCCAGCCCGGTTAATTTAACGATTGCGGACTGAATCCGTGTGGAAATCGTATCCGATATTCATGGATTACTGGCAGAGGCGAATAGGCCAGGCACATGCTGCACCACTTCCGACTTCGGTAAATACATAAATGTAGTTAATAAGATGAAAAATTGTAAATCCATCTCGCTGTCAATCAACCTATTGACACTCATCCTACAAAGCTCGCCAGAGCTATGTGGTCTACAAAAGAATGAGGTCGGAACTTGAAAACAGGCGTAAGCTCAAAGCACTGATAGGACATGAACGGATCGCCGCTAACTCCCCAATATCATTTGTTCCTATATAAGTTTTCCGAAATTCCTGGGTTCAGCTTGAAAATCTAAACATAGAAAACAAGACCACACATTTAAACCGGCATAGCAGCACCAGCTCCATTCGTGTCAGTTTTCCAGTCAATTTTTTAAAAGTTATGATAATTTTTATTCCAGATACGTTTAGTTTCTGTACAGAACGATGACCCCTTCGTACTACTTCAACGCACAAACTTGTCGCTTTTCGCTGGTTTTTGACTACGAACGAACATATGAGCTGCACGGCGTACACATTGTGGTACGTGCTATATGTTTACACAGCTGAATGGGGTGCACATTAATGCGTATGTCCTCACTAGCATCTACACCCTATGTTACTGTAGAGTTGAATGGGTTATAAGGTGAAAGTTCCTGTTCGGAGAGATCATCTCCAATGGAATGTGATAATTAAAAGTATATAAGAGGAAAAGGAGCAAGAGGAAATGGAGATGAACTCTTATGAAGGAAGAGTGAAATCTCACCTTCTGGAGGAGGCGGTTCGTAGCTGACTTCCTTTTCTATCACCCGCCGTTTATAGTTAGGCAGCGATTGTGTCGTAGAAATGATGTTAGCTGGTCGACGTTGTTTCATCTCTTGAAGCCTGGATGTCGTCCTTTCATTCTCGTCTTCATCCGCAATGCGATCTGTGAAAAGTATTAAGAATGGGAACAGTCATTTCCAAACCAAGAGTGAACAGTTAAAGAGAAAAGCAGAAAAAAATTTAATGAAATCTGCATTGAATTTCGCATTTGTAATTATGCTGCAGGTTTATATCGTTTCCTTTAAATACAGATGGTCAAGAAATCTACCCAGGATGTCGTCGCCGTAAATTCACGATATTTTCTGCGTGATTCTTAAAACTTGGAAGTCTTGGTCCGCTTGAATAACATCTCTTACCAGCAATTAATTGCAGCCTTAGTGCAGGGCAAAAGAGACAGGGACTTCATTCAAAGATTATTAGCGGAATCCAGTAGCATTCAACCAAAAATCTCCGCACATAGCTATAAAGTCTTTCCAGGTTGCTGCTTTTCTGAAAAGCCTCTGGACCGTGTCATTGTACAGAAGCGAACTGAAAGAGTATCCACAAAAGTAAGGAGCTGCTGTAAGCGTTTGATCCGATTGCAGGGTGGTTTATCAAATATAGTTTCATTCTCGGAATAAATACGGATCATTGCAGAAAAATGGCACAAGCTGATCGCGATCGGTCCCTATCAGGTCTCTTTCAGAATAGCTCACCCTGTGGGTTTACAGATCGAAGGGAATTTTCAGAAAGATGGTTTGGAAACCAGAGAACGACGTTTTTCCACATCCTGTGCAAAAGGACCCAGCAGCTTCAATAATTTCCTTGTCGTTAGAGAGGAGGGTGAGGAACCGTCCTCTCGAAGTATCCTAGTGATCAGCGAGGGACAAATTTTATTCTAAATTGGAACAATACAGTTCTTCTGGTTTTCTGCACAAATCTATTTCCCTTTTCTATCTTTCCTTCCTCGGGACAAAATATAATGACTGCATCTACACTTACAAACATATCCGTAATTAGCATTCACAATTTGTTTTCTTAGTAGCGGCCAAGGATGAGCGGAATTCCGGTTTTCGGAAGTCGGAAGTTTCTTGATTCCGACGCCAAGCAAACATATAGCTTCTGGGTTTCTGAAGAATTTCCGTTAGCTTAGTTATGCGGAGTCAAAGGTACTACTCTTGCTCACTCCAAATTTCTTGTATTTCAAGTCTCTCTCAACTTCCGACTTCCGACTTCCGGTCTTACGCAGTACTTCCGCTCATCCCTGGTAGCGGCCATGTCGCTATAACACATGTGAAAAACATCTTTGAAAGAGCTAAACGTTGATGAATATAGCTTTTCCTTGCAATTTTATGCTTGCAGCAGTGTTAGGCTTAGCCGGCATGCCAAAGTACAATTTCCAGAGAGGTATCTGATTCTACGCTGAACTGCAATTCGTTTTTACCAATTGAATTTCCGGCCAACATAAAGGTTAACGGTAAATTGTTCCGCCACTAGCGGTTTTTGTTGCTATGCAATGTCACCCAGACCGATTTCGCTCGATATATCATTTGCTGACGTGCCAGGAAATTCGCTTGCTTGATGGAAACAAATTCTGACTGCAAACGTAGACGTTGTCTCAGTGGGAAGAAAGACATAGAGAAAGCGAAAATAGAATGATATGCCACTGAAATAATTATATGGGATGCAATTCTGAGAAAATTCATGATGTTCTTTTGGCAGTACTTATTTTATTTGCAGGGACCACGAGGGTACACGTAATTACATATAGTTATGGGATTGGACGTTAAGTTGTGAGATTGGACGTTCACGATATAACAGAACCGAGAAAACAGCGGTGAAAAAAATAAGAAAAAGAAGGTTGAGAGAACTATCGGTGTTTCTTGCTTAAAATTAATAGTGTCCGCAGATTAAGCTGAACCGCTAGATCTTCATGATTCTATTGTGAAAATACTACTTATTTTGATCGTTTTCCAAAACTTCCGCCTCCTTACCCACCTCTAATTGTGCAAGCACATAACTCTGAAGGGTGAGATTCACCAAGTCCTGAGTCCTACTGCCCAAATCCGTTGGACCAAAGAAACTGTTACCGATCACACCAAAAAATCCAACTCAATCAAACTTGGTTCAAATTTTTTTTAATTTATACACATTCGCGGCAAGAATCAGTATAATTTTGCTGACCGGCAAAATTTCTGGGGTCACCGAAAACCAAAAGAGCACAGTCATTACGAAGTCGTCCCGTCTGCTTCCCAGACAAGGATTGTTCTGGATGGCTTAGCGAATAACGAGAGCGAGAAGGCAAAGGAGGTGAAGGTGGACGAGTGAGCGCTGGAGACCTGTCGATGATACTCAAAAACACTTGTCTTCTTATGCTAATACTGTTGGCTTTGGTTTACACGATCTCTGAGTTTATTAAATAAAATCCTCAGACTTCGGGCTACCAACCGCGCCTCAACTTTGGACCAGGATTATGGTCATAGAACTACTACTAAATCGTCAGTTGCTCGCTAAAAAATGTGCGCTACCTAAGCGCATAATAGTTCTTGCCCAAATGCGCACAAATATGTTAGAACGTTCCATGTTGGAAGAGGTTCGTAGCTTCGCTTTTTTCTTCTTTTTTTTTGCATTGTGCATACCTATAAGTTAAGATTCAACGCCACTAAAAAGTGCAGAAAATCACCATTATTTCCATCTGACATTACTCCCTTCAGAAAAGATTTCCTAGAAAGCCCATTGAAAAAATTGAAGAAACACATCTTTCAATCGAAATAATGAGGAAAAAATCTTGCTTGTTTATACTTCGCGAAGCGTCAGTCAACAATATAGTAACGTCCAATACAATATCGATTCTGCGGACACTTACCACCCGCACGCGTAGCGTCAGGCCGTTTTGAATTCTTGAACGTTGGAAGTGAGATGCAACCTTTTTTTTTCTTAAAAAGCGCCTAGATCACTTCGACATCTTACTGGACATCTTGGGGAGAGGTTGAAGCATCTTTCCTGTTAAAAGAGCGGAAAAAGCGGCTTCTAGGATACTGTTTTACGGGGGCCTGACGCGCGCGCGTGGTAAGTGTCCGACAATCTCGATTTCAGCAAGCGTAGTTCGAGCATAGAATGATTTAATGGAATAGTGCAAGCTGACCAATCATGCCGGACCAATTTTTACGTGAAATATTTTCGCCTACCGACAGCCCTTTCAGAGTACGACTGCACGATACGACGTGCACGTTCCACTTTCTTCTCACGGCTAAGAGAATTCCAGTTGGAGAGTGTTTCGTTGATTCGAGTCATTTCGTGAAATGGAATGAGCTGCGGCAGTAAATGTGCCACGTTTACGCCGTTGTTCTCAGCCAACCAGTCGAATAGCTTGACTGGGTCTAAAAGCACAACAACTCATCTGTGGGTCGTACCTTTCACAAGCGTTGCATGCACATGCGCTGCCGGCCGCACGGTCACACTGCGGGTGGTCGGCACGGTGGCGAGCCTCGTCGTGACGGACGTCGACGCCGTCGTCGTCGATGTGGACGTCGTCGTGCCGAGGGGGATGCCGAACATGTCACACGGCGGGTCGAGGCATGCAAGTTCCTTGCGCGACTTGCGCGCACGTTTCTCGATCCGTGACGCGTACTTGTTGCACGTGGTGGTCGTGGCGATCGAGTAGTCGATGTCGTGGCGCTCCTTGTCGTTGGTGATCTGCCACAGACAAATACACTCCATGGGAATCGAGGCCGGCGGCAGGGCGAAGGCGGCTCCGGATCGCATCGCGAAATAGTCGCAGAAATCTGCAACTCCACACATG
This sequence comes from Ancylostoma ceylanicum, assembly GCA_000688135.1. Classification (NCBI taxonomy): domain Eukaryota; kingdom Metazoa; phylum Nematoda; class Chromadorea; order Rhabditida; family Ancylostomatidae; genus Ancylostoma; species Ancylostoma ceylanicum. Next base: position 1,060,899 of record JARK01001360.1, on the reverse strand, counting down.
CCAGATCATGCAAGAACACTGCACACAGGAAAAAAAGAAGAGAAAAGAAAACTACGAGAAATAAGAGGAGCAAGGGCCCAACAACAACAAAAAATCAACTCCATGCGTTTTCACACAATCCAAAAACATGCACACTCACCTATGATTTCCACCGTGAAATTACGGTCAACCTTCCCCAGATGGTTACTGACTTTACAAGTCCACAGACCCTGTAATAATAAACATCACTATTCGCTTCGAAGACCGAGAAAGAAATAGACAAACCTGATCGGAGACTTCTACTGCCTTGATGTCAAGTGTCATATGCTTTTTGTTTTCTCGAAAACGATGACCAAAAGCCTCCTTGTTGAGAAGCTCTCCATTGCGATACCACTTCACCTCCAAAGGTGATTTCGACATAGCAAGGCATGTCAGCTTCACCTGAATCGGGACCACGTATAGGGAGAGAAATAGTAGTTTTTAGAGCGTATTTTACCCTCCCCTGGGCGGTAGCAAATTTATTCCTTGTTTTATGTACTACAATACCCGACAGAATAGCATACTTGTAACCTACTGCTAAACTGAGGAACTCTTACCGATACAGTATTAAGAGTGCTTGACTCCACCCTTTCTAGAATCTAGCTGACTACTAGCCACTTTCCTCCAGCTCAAGAATGCCGATGCCTATGAACCTGCCGAGTGGAGTATTTAGGTAACAATTTTTGGGGGCGGAGCATGGGAAGCCCGGTGGGCCGTTACTATTGGTCAGTAAGGTGGGTTGGCCAACCACAGAGCGTGGTTGCTACGCCCTCTCCAGACATAACAGTCCACACTCAGAATTCTGTATCCTGGGCTGATGCGTCAACACGTTCACCCTGGATAGCCACAGCGGTACCCCGGCCCAGGAGAGATCTTCGCAAATTTACTTCTTCGCTGATTCCGGGAAAATAGTACACGTATAGAATATTGTAACGCCGGGAAGATATGTGCAAAAAAAGCTGCGGAGTTCTTGGATACAAGGCAACATCAGAAAATAGAAAAAACCATGGAGAAAATCACACTCCGAGGAAAATATCCCAATACAATTGTCCTTTGCCAGTCTGAACACGGATCGATTTATAAAAAGACTTCAAGACCAAATTGAAGATGTAGAAAATACGTAGAATGCTCCAGAAGATTTTCTCACAAGTAAGATTGCTGAACACAAACGTAACAAAATGATTACTGTATAGCGTTCTCATCCATCACACAAGGTATAGCGAATAGTTGCTCATCGGTCAATTGTCTTCGAAAGATGGAAATAATGACAGAGAAATTATGAGTCATCCATGAATCAGAAATTTTTACGAGCATATCAACGTTCTCCTTATGTCAGGTAGGAAAAACTTTGAAATTTAATTTCTACTCCTTATGAAACAGTAAGGTATGAACTAAATTGAGCACAACCTCAGTTGACAGTTCATATTCAAGCTGCAAGGCGAATAGTGAATGAGTTACAGTTGGTTGGACCTGCGGAGAGAGACATTCCTATTGTTTTCTTGGGATTTTTTCCACGTTTCATGGAGATAATGAGCACAAGTCGCTATCGGAGATGCTGGCAAAATGCCAAATGCCTGACAAATAACAAACAATACACGAAGTGCATCGTTAAAAAGTTTTTCTGTCAAGTCTAAAGTGGCTCCCAACAAAATAGTTACTTTTCTATTAGATGAGACCCTGTGACTTTATTTATTTGTTACACTTATGAAGTGTGCCATAATACTGACATTAGTACAGTAGGCAAATATATAATAGTAGGACAAAAAAACAACAAGGGTAGAATAGTTAGTTATGAGCAAAACTTCATTCGAATTCGAATATTTAGTCTATAAGTCGAAAATTAGAGTGAACAAGAGAGTGAGGAGAAATAGGAGAGAAAGGGAGACGCACTCCAAGAGGAAATGTTGGAATCGGTGTGAAACTTCCTCTTTCTCGAATATTCGAATATTGGCACAGCCTCGGTTATTCTGTTTTTTTTTTCAGTCCCATGTTCGAAGAATAGCATGTGTTCTGCATCATAACGTGTTTTTTATGCATGTACGATGAGTTATGGAAGCTTTCATGGATCTCCGCTTCCCGATCGGCGTTTTTCGGGGGGAATTCTCGCAAAAGTGAAAATGCAGCAGCAGCAGTAGCAGCAGCAGCAGAGAACTGGGTGCGGAGCGAAACGATGTCGATTTGATTGATGACAGACACCAGAAACAAGGGAAATGTGAAGTCGCCGTTACTCACTGTTCACCATTGGAGTCATACATGAAATCATCGCATCACAAACCTTATCGCCGAGGAAGACCTCGTGGTTGAGTCGTTCGAACGTTTTGAAGCGGGGAATCCCATCTGAAAATAGGGAAAAATCGGTAACCTCACTGGGATGTAGATGGGCGAGTAGGATCACAGGATTTTATCCTCACTTTTCACAAAACCTCTTCCACTGAGACCCGTGAATTTACCAAACAAAAATCCACGAAAATAAAATCCTGAATCACGTGTTCCGTCGCTACATCGTAATAAGCGTTTTCCCATCGGAACGTCCATATCTTTTTACTCGCTGCATCGCTGCATGTATTATATTTCATCCATAAATCTTACCGCTTAGTTGTAAAGTTGATGCGGCAAGGCATCGCTTTTTCCTCTTCTATAGCCGCTTCTGCGTTTTTCACAGGTAAAAATGATTTGTTCGCAAAAATCGTGTGCCTTTTTATCATAGAGAGTAGTCTACAGTTGGGGAAAGTTTAAAAAAGTAAGGCAGTTTACCTAGAGTATCTGTAGTGTTTGCGATTTTCTAAGGAGGAATAACTGGATATTTTCAGACCACGTAGAAAAAGCACTGCGAGTTCCAGAATTATTTTGGTATGTTTTACCGATAAGCCGTGCCTTTTTTCGTGCGGTTCAATTTGAGAGATCGTCAAGCCTTGGTAATGTCCGTGGTTTTCATCGATGATGAAGTAATTAACTTATAAGTTGATGTGATTATAGAATTCTATATTTGAAATTTCATAGAAGCTTCGTAGCAGAAGGAGGTACCAGAAGTTGAGAAAGTGTGGAAACTGCGAAACGAGCGCGGTCGTCAATGGGTTAATAAAGTCGATGAATTCCAAGAGATGCATGGGATTTTTAGAAAAAAATGAGATCTTTGGCCTCATAGTTACCTGGGTATCTTGGCTGCGGAACTAGGCCGCATGCATTGTTGAAATTACCTAGAGTAAACGTGTTAACACTATAAATTCAATTTTCAATTTTTTTCACTAGCATGGAGGTCAACACGTTTACCCTGGGCTATTTCATATGTGCATCCGAGCCATCGAGATCAACACGTTTTTCTTGGCTAATGGACATTGACATTCAGGCCCAGAGGAGAGCAGCTTACCTCTGGAATAGTACTGATCCAAACCGACTACCGAAATTAGCAGTGGTGTGAAAAACAGTAACGAAACTATCATTACTATCGAGCATCGATGATTCCCATAACCTGTAAATAAGGTACAGTTATTAAATAGTTAGAAAATACTCATATTATCAATGTAGACAGTGGGCTAAAGCGTTTTTGTGTTACACACGACAATTGCATGCGTCGGTTCAAGGTCGAGAGGCTGAACTGATAAACTGCCTCAGCGCGATTTTCACCCTATCTCCCATATACATGAAATGTGGGGAAGTCCGGTGAAAAGGCAAATGAGGCAACGCCGAGGTAGCAGTACAGCAGTGAAGGCCTTATGTTTTAGTTGAGTTCGTAGTGAACAAGTTTCTGGAAGTGTAATTACCAGAATTTGTGTCGTCCTGTCACTATCAAAATGTTAATCCTGTCTCCTCTCGAGTACAAAACCGTTCGACAGTTTCCCTTACACTTCAACGCAGTTCTTCGGCGTCCCTATGTACACTGAAATGTTACTAGTTACGGTATAGAGTAGTATGTATTGGTATTCGTGTATTTACTACATGAAACAATCGCAAATACGAAAAGAAAATGACCGTTCTGCACATGAGAAGCAGAAAAAATGAACTCTTAGGACTACAGGCTTCTCGCAACATATTAGGTTGTCCCATAAATAATGGCCGCTTTGAAGCTGAGCTTCGCAATGTGCAAAACTGTAAAAATCACGGAAACGAAGGTATGACAAAGTGATCCTAGAGTGTAGATGGCGCACACCTTGTGCTTTCTGATCGTTCAGGAATTGTCTTCCCAGCTCCTAAATTGGTGGAGTTATGAAGTTTCAGATTTTTCCGGACGCGGCCATTATTTTTGGGACAACCTAATAGTTTTGAAATTTCATGGGTTTTTTTGCCGATTTCTAGGAGTTCAGAGAGCGGTACTATCAACCTATTTATAAATATTATCGTAGTAGAAGTAGAATAGTATGTATGTAGTTGACAGAATAGGAATAGCTCCCTCAGGATCAGATTCAAATGAGCATCAACAAAGGTAGAGGGTACAAAACGACAACATACCACAAGCGGAGAACTGCTTTCCAGGAAGAAAAGCGCGAAATTAGAGCCACTCAGCAAAGTCAAGTGGAAGAATGGAACAGGGTGATTTCCAGGACCACAAGTGGTTTCTTACAGTGGCCCTCAGCCTAAGCACTCTACAAGAAGAGGTGTCATTGGCACAACAGTTATTATGAGGAATTATTCCATGTACTATGCAATTTGATCGATGGAAGGAAGCGCTCTAAATAGCACTGAAGATGAGAATGACATGGAACATGCATGTCGGTGTTACGAGTGTACATTGTTCTTCCAGAAAAACATCATGGGTAACACGGACGGACGAGTATTTCAAGGGAGCAAAGAGAAATGTATGCAGCCATTCCGATCGAGATCTTTTAGCAGATAACTCGGCGAACTCAATTTCTCACTTCGATGAATTATTCTTCTTGCTGCTATGTATCGTAGTTCCAACGTTATGCTCTTAAAAACAGAATTTTCTGCAATTTTTGGAAAGAATTCCTCTGCGAAGACGAGAATCACTGGAAAAATGTTAACGATCCCGCACTGGGGATAGGAGTGGAATGTTCTATGGACGATAACCATTACCGTACGACGCATCGAATTTTGGAAAATGCAGTAGCGGTGATTTGTCGAGTAATTTCATGGAAATACTCGGGAATTTGTGCGAGGGTGGAGCAGAGAGCGGTAAAACTACTTGATGGGTATTTGTTCAGGATTAGAGCTAGCAGTTGAAAAGGGAAAAGTACGAGGAAAATTGTGAAACAGCAAAATTGAAGGCGATAGGATTTAGTGGATCTTGAGTGGTAGACTGTTCTCAAGGATATCAGGAGCAGTTGTCACAGGAATGACAATGGATATTCTGGATTGTTCCAAAGGAGAGAGAGAAGGAATATGGCGCCTTTGGAACCACTCCATGCTCACAGAAATGCGCGAAGGGTTCCGCTATGGCCAAGCATGAGATGGGGTTGGTTCGAGGATGCAAAACGATGAAAAAAGATAACATGAGTGATAATCAATCAATAGTAATAAATTGGATCGATATTCTTGGTAGTAGGTACAGATGGAACGAGTCTAAAACAGGTCGCGCGAATCACGCTCGCGGCTCTGTTGCGCTTTCCGTCTGCGCGTTCGCTCTCTCGATTCGTTTTTCTTTCTTTTTCCACTCTTAACTCCGCCCTTGGAAAGTTTGGAATAGAGTGATAATGACGGGAGGTTGTCGCAACCACACACACTCACGCACACGCACCAACGCCCCGTACTCACAGCACCTCGTGACTCATCCCGACACAGTACACCCTACCGTAATTCACAAAATTCACCCAGCACCGACAACATTCCAGTCAACTGGTCCTAACTGTGTGTCGGCATTATGGCACACCTATGTTGTAACAAGTAACAACAAATGACTTAAACATGACTCGACAAGGGTGAGAACAAAAATTCTCACAATTGATGAAGAGCAACGTGCTGCCGCCGCTCACACTACGGAAGAGTTTGAACGCATGGGAAGCGCTCGCTGTGGATGGTGTTCTGGATTGGCGGTGCGCCAGACCTGATGATATCATGGGCGTAAATCACGTCGTCTGTCACATGCGCTAGGTGCGTGCTACTCAAGTGCGTAATAACGTGAGAATTTGGAAGAACCATGAGCCCAGCAACTTCAAGGAAACTGGAACTTTCTTTAGTACACCTTCTCAACAGGTGCGTCTTGCAAAATGCGAAAAATGGCTTCTTCTAAATGGTATTGGTGGTATTCTAGCAAATTCTTTGGAAGTATCCACGACAAGACATCGAGCCACATTTCTCGAAAGACGTTATAGGACACTAGCAACGCAGAATAAACATGCTCAGAGCTTGAATTGTAAAGCAATCGGCCCAAAAGATCAACGTATCCACTTCGCTTTAACCTCAAATGTCTAGCTCATCGAAATCGTTCTGGATATATGGGAACAGTAAATACGACAGAACATTTAACGCAATCTATCGGTGCTCGAACAAGAAGCTACGTACCACTGTTCTCATGCACAAATTATGGAAGCTAAAGTTTAATTTCATAGGAAATTCATAGAACATATGCTAATTCAGATGCTCAGAATGAGATGGATTGCTACTTGTTCTTCTCCACAGCCTTTTGAGCTGCTACCACTCATTTATTATTTAAAAAATCGTAGAATTAGCGTGCGAGCTACAGATATAAGCCACACGGTACGGTGCCGAAGATGTAGGAGCAAAATGAACCATCTCATCTTCGGATGTCTTAGTCAAACTTGCTCCTGCCAATCCGAGAAAGGTATACCTTCTTCTAGTGGACATATAACGGCTCCACTACTTGACTAAGTCGATGGTTGAACATGGACGAGCAGTTCTTTGTTTTCTATGTGAAATTCTAATCGTGTAATCTACCAGTGTTATTCTATGACCAGGAAACTCAGTGACTCTTCTCGTAGGGAGGGCTGAGCGACTTGGTGTTTCAAATTTATCACTATGTTTCAGCTCTCTATCCGTTCAATAGAGCTAATATTGTAGTACTCTAATATATGTTTACATATTCTACTCACTTCGTCTTGCACAAAAAGGAGAAATGGAACTTTTCTCCGAAGAACACATCAACACAGCTTAATACTTGATATTACTTTGTCTTCTTGGGATTCAATTCGCGTAACAAATTCGATTTGTATGTTATGCTAGAACTTTTAGGAAACTTGTAATGAAATGATTTCAGAGAATAAAATAACTGACAGAAAATGAATTATTAAGTTCACATTGACAGACACTGGATGGAATAATATTGAGTACTTCCTTGGATACTACTCCTCTTCAATAACATATAAAATGACTAGAAGATTGAATAGCTTACGTTTTTAATAATTATTTTCTATTCCGAATGATTCATTGAATTCAAGCTGAAAAATAAGTGCTCATATTGAGATAGTTCTCAAAAGCTTCAGCATCGCATAAGAATTGAAATTGTTCCGCGAATCGAAGCCTAGGAAGTTAAAAACATTAAGTTTTAAACAACTCTGAATGTGTTTTATGAAAAAGTTTCCAAAAATAGAATAGCTGGGTGAGAGATCCATTCAGAAAAATTTCATCAAACGCCTTCTGGACTTTGGAACTGTAAATGTAAGATGATTGTTGCATTTAATAAACAATTCCTAAGAAATGCACAATTTTCTCGTTTGCTGAAGAGGATCCAGGAAAGGAAATTTGGGAAGGTTACACTGGATAATGTTGTTATGTATACGTGATGTGAATGCGGTGCACTTCAACGCCTAATAAACAACTTGAACTTAATGAACCATAAGAGATGTGTGAAAGCGATAGGGTTTACAGTAAAAGCCAGTTTCGTAGCGTTGTTAATCTGGAACTACTCGATTATCGTCGAAGAATGACGTCACGACGATTTCCATGAATAGTGAACGAATGAATAGGAATCGAATAGACATGAGGGGAGCAACAACTAGCGAGAGCAGTTTAATTGACACGATATCAGCCATCTGAACGGCCACCGCCAGCCGTCTCAGATTTCCGCTAATCTCACCGCAGATCTTACCGCCACTGTAGACATCCGGGCAGGCGGCCCACGGATGAGACACCGAGATGTCGAGTGATAATTGATGGACAAAACATCGTCCTCATCACGAGCAGACGAGGTACAACTCGTAGACATGGATTCCATGTTCCGAATACAGAGGATGGACAATGCTAGCGGGTTCCAAGAAATGTTTTGCTTCCAGATGAATAAAAGAAAACGAAAATAAGCTTTACATGCAGGAAAAATTAAAAGCTGAATATATTCATTAACTCGCAAAAAAATGACTCGAAAGGGACCAAGACATGGCGGAGGCGAATTAATTATTGTTGCATCCCTCCACTTGTGTTTCCATGTTTGTTTCTTTATTTTTGTTTTCAACTTTTAATCCAGAAATTGCGTTGGTTTTCCGGAAATATTTTGAAACTACTATTCCTAGGACAAAAGGAAGAAAGTAAACAACAGAATAGTCCATAGAAAATTTCTTGTCTAAGCTCTAAATTGCTGCACTAAATTATGATCTTTCTTCTCATCTGTACAGCAACAGAATACTTTTTTCGAGTATTACTTCCGGAATAATTTTTTCCAGAAATGTCAGGACACAAGGAAGTGGATATGGTGGTTTTTCCAACGCCGTCATTTTGAAAGATGTCACCTGAGAACCTACCTAGTCTCCCAATCGGACAAAGCTAGAATAACACCTCATAGCGACAGCGAGACGAGTGCATCGGACGGAATAGAGCCAGTGTATATTAGATGCTTCCAGATGTTAAGGACCTTTTTTCCACAAAACTCCCGACAGAACGTATATACACACATCGGGCAGTGAGCAAGAAAAACGTGAATTTCTGTTATGTTGTGATGCTGGTGAACTCTCAATGCTTAGTGTTAGTGATGAGGAAGGACCGTTAATGTGACTCGAAAGAATAATGAGAGGAGAGGTTAGAAAGAGTGCAGCCACGCGGAAGTACAGAAACCGAATCGCTGTCATCTTCCAAAAACTGATCCTTGAGAAATTGAACAACAAGAAGTCCAACATGGCAGAAAAATTCATCATTTCGGAGAGTTAGGTTTTTGGCCGCTCTGCAGCAGCAAGTCCACGACAGGATTGTGATGAATTTCTGGAGATCGCTCAGCAAAGTTACTGGAACGAAGTGACACAGCCCAATTTCGAATAACGTGGGATGGGAAAAAGCCTCCACCAAATGAAAAATGTTGTTCATTCGATGAAGTCCACCGTAAACCGTAAAGATATCACCGCCGATTACGCTGCACACCCGAAAACCTAACGCACTCGCTCGGATTGAGACCCGGATCAGAGGCTTTTTGCGACGGGCGAAACCGGTGGTACAAGTCGGTAAGGCGGCGGCAATGAGTCGCTGCGAGGCGAAGGAGGTGGAGGCGATGCACACCAGCAGCAGCAGCCGTGAAGCCGTCGACGACGACGTCTGCGAGCCGGCGATCCGGGCGGCGAACACGGGAAAGTAAGACGTTCCGTTTGTGTTTGCCGTGGGCGCATATGTCTAATAATAACGGAATACAAATGCGAGACATGTGGCCGAGGCCGGAAGCCACGCATATGGAACGNTTAGAAAGAGTGCAGCCACGCGGAAGTACAGAAACCGAATCGCTGTCATCTTCCAAAAACTGATCCTTGAGAAATTGAACAACAAGAAGTCCAACATGGCAGAAAAATTCATCATTTCGGAGAGTTAGGTTTTTGGCCGCTCTGCAGCAGCAAGTCCACGACAGGATTGTGATGAATTTCTGGAGATCGCTCAGCAAAGTTACTGGAACGAAGTGACACAGCCCAATTTCGAATAACGTGGGATGGGAAAAAGCCTCCACCAAATGAAAAATGTTGTTCATTCGATGAAGTCCACCGTAAACCGTAAAGATATCACCGCCGATTACGCTGCACACCCGAAAACCTAACGCACTCGCTCGGATTGAGACCCGGATCAGAGGCTTTTTGCGACGGGCGAAACCGGTGGTACAAGTCGGTAAGGCGGCGGCAATGAGTCGCTGCGAGGCGAAGGAGGTGGAGGCGATGCACACCAGCAGCAGCAGCCGTGAAGCCGTCGACGACGACGTCTGCGAGCCGGCGATCCGGGCGGCGAACACGGGAAAGTAAGACGTTCCGTTTGTGTTTGCCGTGGGCGCATATGTCTAATAATAACGGAATACAAATGCGAGACATGTGGCCGAGGCCGGAAGCCACGCATATGGAACGAAAAAGTCGCCAGACGCTATATAGCGGGCGATACGAGCTGTGGCACAAAGCAAACGCGCTGCTCACCGCATCCGACGGGGCGAAGCCCCGACGTCGGTCGCGAGTCGCCTCGACAAATTAGCCGCTGACGCGGTGACAAATCGCCGTTGACTGTCGGCGAAGTTCGCGGTTCAAATTCGCGGCGCCAACTAAAATTGGGAGACGCTAACTCAGCCGATGTTGTCATGAGCAACAAATCGAACGCGAAGTTTCCGCTCCGTGCCACCTGCACCTTTCGGCGTACGTACTACACGTACTATTCCGAACGCAAGGACCACCAACGCTCAGAAGGAAGCAGGAAAACGCATCCTGGATCGAGGCGTTTACTGGACTGGATTCAACTGAGAAAGTTGATTAATGGGCTCAGATAAAAGTTCGGTCAATACTTCCTAACCGTCTCCCAGTTCCTGGAAATTACCACTCCACAGAAGCCCGCCAGTAGTTAGCGAACATAGCAAGAAACCTTCATGGTGCAGTTTCCCATTCCTTTTTTTTGCTCGAAACAAGTGCTTTGAGCCAATTTCCACGGATCACACTTCGTAGAACGTTTGTATTATCTACCGTTCCTAATTTTACTGAAGACTCAGTCTGGCACATCCTGAAAGTTTTGTCCTAAAATCTGCTCGCACTAATATTCCGTTGGAAGTCGCTCGAGTCGTTTTCCTCCGGGTTCCAGGTATGACCATTTCCACGAAGATTATCCGCGCTTTCGCTAGCCTACAGGGAACTCTAACTGTTGAGGTCCCTGCGTCCCAGTAGAACTTGGCGCAGCGCGGCAGGGAACGAGAGGGTGATCATGGTTCATGGGTTGGAGCAGACAGCCAGAGTGCCGCGCCGCGCTGGACATTGCTGGCCCATGGGGGCCTCTATGGTTGGTGTTCTTTGTAAGCAATAAACACTTGAATTATTATTATTATTATGCAGAGATTTTTTTTTCAAAAAGACTGTAAAGAACTCACAAAGAAATGTCGCCTTTTTGCCTGTTTCGTTCCCTGTTCCATATATGGGTGAACACGCTCACAAGTAGGGTCTTCCCGAGATCTCGTCGGCCTAGTCAGTGGCTGGATTTTGACGATCAAATGCCGGAAATACCTTGCCAACGTAGACAAACGCAAAAATATAAATGCTGTCTTCAGGGGGTATTCGTTGTTTTACTATGGAATTCGCTTGATACATACCTGTTGAAGGCCGTCAGAATGCACTTCATCCATAGTTTCTTCCTCCATCCATCGTTGCAAATCGTTGTAAAAGCCTTCAACGAAAGCAGATGATATTCTCACAATAGCGTCATTTATACATCCATTTCGATGCAGAATTTCGAGATGCTCCCATCATTTGCGTTCTTTAACAGCTCTCTGTTATCGAAAGCACACATGGAAAATGCAGAATTTTTCGTCTACTTGCAAGGATTTTCAGAAATGTTGACTTTATATTCCTCCCAATCACCAATGCACTGCCGTCCTGTCTGTAACCTAATCACAGAGTTTGAGAGCAAAAACCTGAGAAGTGAGGTACTCGATCCACAACGCAAATGCGAAAAACTTCAATGCTCTGTTCTGGTCTACAGAAGCATTTATTTTACAAGGCTCTCATCTATGCCTCAACATAGAGCTTCTTATAATGCAAAAAAAATGATGAGAGGGTTTGGAATATTGAGAGAGGACAAAAAGGCAGAAAGAAGAAGTATGGAAAAGTGGCAAACTGTATGAAGCAAGGTAAAAGCTCGTCCTACAAAGTGCTCGATCCGCAAATGTTGTTCCTCAAAAATTTTTCGAACAGATGCTAAGACCATAAGTTAGGTTCCAATGTCTTCACTGATGGTGAAGGTTTTGAGCACTGACATTTTCAAGGCCTAAGTCTGGGAACCAGCGAATCTCACCTGGTATGAAACCACGACGGTTTTTATAAAGTATGTACAGTATAAATCTGTACCCACATTCCTCACCACATCCTTTTCTCGAATATTTAAACTTCAAAAAAAAAACAGAATAAGCTAGTATTCAACTAGCTGTCTCTCTCATAAACCCCGTCACTGACCTGGAAATGTGCGGTCGTTATATAATACTAATTGTAGGTGATAGAGAGAGAAACGGTGTCATGGATCTGCACTACCGAAACAGGAACTGTTCCGCTCGTCGTACAAAAATCAAAAATCGCCTTCTGGAGATACTATGCGTGAAATAAGCATGAAAAGGATTGCTTCTGAAATAACGTCTCTTGGTAACAGGTTTACCCACATGAACACGAAGAGTTACAAAGGAGGAGGAATATGGCTAATTGTAAGACATCTATTGTCTCGGAATTGCTGTGAACCTTGTCAGCGATACCTTCGTAAAACAATATTGATTGCCCTGGGGCGTTACCAGGCTGTTGTGATTGGCGCATTCAGTCGCTGTACCAACCATGGTGGTTTAGTAACGCCCCATTTCCCCTCACGATGATACACACCCCAGCTTTCGGCATCGTCTTCTCAAACCATTTCTTGATGGGTAGTGAGCCGTGCACCATTAAATACTAGCTTTACTGTACAAATCATAGAAGAGTGACTTTTCACGAATATCGTTACAGGAACCAGCCGTCTCTCACGACCACCCCACCACCAGAACAGAAGCAATACAATAGAAAATGGTATGATTGACCGGATAGTTTGTTTATCGAATCGTCCATTTCAGGCTCTGAAGACCGCAATTTGCCGTAACGTAAGCTGAAATAAACTAGTTGTCAACCTCGTATACAGCTCACAAAAGTAAATAAAAACAATACAAGTGCAACGCAACCTTGGCTTCATGAACAGAGTCACATGGATTTCCACAAATTCATATTACTCACATTTCTACAATGGTAATGCCAGTGTAAAATGATGAGCCGGCCAGATGCAAGAAGCAGCAGTATTACTAAAAGACGACTGCAAAACATTCATCAGAGAGTTCTAGACGAACAAACCTCCAGAAGGGTCGCTAGGATCGATCGACCCAGAAGACCTGCGGCACAAGGGCTTCCGGTTGAGGTGATCTGTATGTACTCTGTTGCGGTCCTTTTGCATCGATTAGATCCAGAGATCCTTGGGAGATTTGTGTGCACAGGATTAAAAATCTCTTCGAATTTCGGGACATCCAGAGAATCCAGCGGAGACTTTTTAAGGACATGAAACCGAGACTGACTTACAGGGTTGCTGCATAGACTATATATGAAGAAGGACCACTCCACACATTCGCAGCAATTGACCAGTGATGATGTTGTGTATTAGATGTCCGTAAACGTCTTAGATGTCCGTAAACGTCTAAGGTCCAATATCCGCGCTCCTGTCCGATGCTTCAGGCCCGTGCGATACTACTGCAAAGTACCGTTCCTTGATTCGTCCATGCTTCAATTATATTGCTTCGCAAAATATTCTGATCGCCTTAGTCGCAATCAGGAGAGCTTCAGAAAACATTTCAGTTTCACTCCAGGACCAATTTTTAGATGTTGTTTCTACAACTCGCGTCTTTTTGGTGAATTTTATGATTCAAGAGGAATCCTTAAAAAATCTGGAGTGGCAACACACCAGCTCCCTCTCCTGACAGATTCCCCGAGGTACACAATGAGTTGAATATAGTGTGATATGACGCAAACTTTCCTCAATGTAACAAAGAATCCAACTAGAGCCCGTAGAATGCGTCCATTTTTGTCCAAACTTCATGCTTCCTCTTCCAACCTGTCCAAACGGGTGTTGGGGCGCGTGACGCGTCTACCTGGCGTCGGTGGTCTCAATCACAAATCGTTTCATTCCAAAGCGTTTATCTCTCTACATTTTGAGTTTCAACAGGGATGACGAGGTTATACCCCCGAAAATCCAGGGTGGCATCACAATATTGCCTCTGATACCCATGAATCACGTGATGGGTCCCACCACGCCTTCGTCACCGCGAATACCGCGCTGAAGCGATGCATCGTTTCGTTTGTCTCTCTCTCTGTACTCCTCCCCGTGCATCTAGTTTTTCTAATCTCAATTAATCAAGTTGAAAGTAAGTTTTATTCGTTGTGACCACCCGATACTTACCGATCCCTCGACGGATCAAACACGGTGGCACCCATCTGTGCGCTTCTCAATCAATCGTTGTTCCGTTCCATGCCTCTTATCCAGTAGTCCTTGTTCCATTCCACCGTAATTTATCTACAGCATCTTCAGACATGCGTTATCGAACAAAACGCGATGGTCTAAGGCGTTTCATAAAGCCGAGAGCTTACTTCGAAATCGAGCGGTTCGAGATGAGGACGAAGAACGGAAGAGTCATCAAGAACGTACTTCCAACATTCATAGAGGACTTCTTCACGGAACGGGGAAGAAGTATCATCAGGCAGGCTGCAGGACGATGTAGAAGCAAGTCTTCGAGTTTGGCAACAGGTATGTTCTGACTACAATACGATGATGGTTTTTTTGTTGTTGTTCTAATTGTTTCAAGTGCACGCGTATTTGAGGATATCGTCTGCTTTAAAGCTACTGATGTAACTAAATAATGCATATAATAATAGTGTCGGTGTAGATGACCTCGCAGTGGTCTTGCTGACACATAACGAACAACTTATTTTCTTCATTGAAGACTCCTTCGTGATCTATGGGGCCACCCACGTGGTTGGACAGAAAAGTTCATTTCTGGCCAGGCGTTCCGACTGACCTGTCCTCTTGGGAGGTCTAAAAGTTATTGTAGCTAGTTTCAGAATAAAAAATGGGGAGCAAAAAATTTTCTTAAAGTCAATTTAGCATTCTGAATCCATCCATATCAATTTTTTAAACACTCAGCCACTAAAACCCAAATTTCGACTACTCTTCATTCCATTGAGTAAATTTTGGAGTCCATTCAGGTTACAACATTTCATATAATATGTTTTGAAGACATGGACTAATCGAGAAGAATCATAGGGTCGATTTACTCGATGTATTCGCTATCGACTTAAAATATTGTGGTTTTCTTTCAACATCCTAGCCGTCCTCGCGGATGTTTACCTAATCCTATTTTGAACAACTTGTGCTCTGTAACAATATCAGTTCCGGTACGAGTTCTGAAGAAATCAGTTGGATCCCGCAAATATCTTCTTGGAAGTAGGACTGCACATAGTCAAGACAAAGCCAGGACGATGGCATCCAAATGCGGGGAAACGGATCCACGGAATGGGTAGTGTAGGTGGCACCAAAGGCATCATCTTATACGGGCAACATTACTTTTGGAGGTGATGCCCTGCCACAAATTTATCATCCAATTCCTCATATATCCGGCAGAGGCAATAGCACGTGATAATTTCGTTCCTGAGCAACTTATTTTAGGTGAAGTTAGAGTAAGGCATCCATGGAAACACGAGACATCTGACACGTAAGTACCCCTTGCGCCAGCCACTAAGCATGCCCCTAGGCGAAGCATATCTAGGAGATGTTCAGCATCCAAACTCTATCGAAAATTTTTTTCGGTTGGTTTGCGTTCAAAAGTAATGTACGGAGAGCTTCAGCTGTCAAGGCCTATGCAGCCTTCGAGGCGCAGCACAGCCCAACGCGGTGCGGTTTTTCTTGGGCAGGTATCGGTCATAGGTACGACAAACAGCCATACAGAGCTCTGCAGTCACCCTGCTGTGGAAAATTTGAACCCTTGACAATGCTGCATAAAACCGATTTCTATAGAAATAAGTTAAAGTCAGAGTCTCACCTCATTTTTGCGTTTGAGGTGTCAGCAGATTCACAGATGCTCTCCAGCTGCAACAGTATACATAACATGTTTTGAAAAATCCTTCAGACTCATTTGTGAGGGGGCAGTTTGTACCAGTTTTCTCTACGGTACTGGTTTTGTTTAATAAGCGTGCGTGATGCGCTATACATCACGCTAGAGCCCATCGACGAGAGCACTCCGCCTAAACGCTCCATGAAATCTGAAACGGAATTTTCGTAGCAGTTACCGTGGCGAAGAGGTCCAGGATCTCTCAATACCCCAAAATTGTAGAAAGAGCTGGGACATTATCTTTGAAATGGCTCTCCATGTACTCCTTTTTCAAACTGTTATATCAGACCCCATACGCTGAATAAATCTGTGACAGTGGGAACTCTCGCCAGCTTCAAGTAAATATTGCTTTTGTTTCAATTTTGCAATTACCATATTTTAGTAGTCTCGGAGTGGGTGTGTCACCGTAACAGTATACCAAGGAGTTATACATTTGAGCAGATAGATCACTTTTCCGCACCTTCCTTCTATGCATTTTTGACGTGTGTTACCTGGAATGTGATGGTAATGATCATTTTCACAATGGACTTCCATGGACTTATATATTTTTCTTACACTTGAGGTGCACTAATTATAGAAAGCAATATTTCGCTGTTAGTAACAATAACAATTTCATATTAAGTATATTACAGCTCCCTCCGTCATTAGATGTAATAACAGCCAGAAACAAATGTGGCTTGATGCTGTTGATGTTAACGAGTCAAACTTGGTTTAACGTAATAGGAGACGATTCTGAGGTTTAGACATGTGCGATGTGAGAGATTAATGTTCGAAAATTAATATAACTTCCATTTCAAGGAGTTGATGGTGAAATTGAGGTCAATTTGATTAATTTTTTGAGCGCCATCGTGGAGCTTTTTGGAATTCTTGTTGAATTTCTTTTCTAGCTGGATTTTTCCCTTTAAAATAATTATATGGATACAATAAGAGTGTTTGAAGAAAATCAGCTCTGGTGATAAATCCTGCTGCGGTCGGCGACGCGGTTCGATCGCATTATTGATGCGGGAGCGAGGGAGACGCTAGACTCGTCGCTACATTGACCTCTTTCCCTCGATTTGTGGTACTGCGGTTCTGTATATGAGTAAAAGAGAAGCTAAATAGAAGTTCTAGCCCACTTAAATCTCGTGTGTTTAGCTATTTAAAGCTTTGCATGCTATTCTACATCGAGTTTTGAAGAAGCGTTTCAAATTTTATGGATTAGGACGTTTATTTTCCGTGAAATGTCGGAAAGATGATGAGGAATTGCTCTTCAATAGTCTACCACGTTGTCCTCTACTTCGAACCTCTTATTACTTCCCTTTTTAAATAGCATAGTCGTTATTCCTAGTGCAAAACTAATTTCTACTGTCCAAACTTACACTCGTCGTTACATCCAAAATATCAGAATTTCCTGCCAAAATGATCATTTAACCCATTCTGACATGATGTTAGAATTCATGCACAACTTATTTTAGCGTGTGGCGACATGGCCTCCTCTTCAGGAGGCACTGAGGAAGTCATCATATGCATTAATTGTCGTCAGTCGATTCAGCTCAAACTTCACGTCAAATGCTGCGAATGTCCAGCTATGATTTGTATAGATGTGAGTCAGATCTCGAATCTCTCGTTCTGTTCCCACCTATGCTTGAGTTTCAGTGTTTTTCTTATGGGTGTGAAGCGGGTTCCCATGTGCGTGGACATAATTATGAAATTTGCGATCCTCTTGGCGGTCGCACATTTGACGCAAAAGGAAGCTGGGGTGCTATCGAGGAAAAGAAGCTCCTTGCTGCTGCTTATCGTTATAAACTCGGCAACTGGTATGTTCATTTTTGATGAGTTTCAGAGTATTATTCAGCAAAACGAGAAGACTTTCTGATAGTGCAATAAAATCACTGAAGCCGTTATTAAAATTACTACTTCCATAATATGGTTTCTATAGTGGGATTTATCTCTTTGTATCTGCCACTCAAAGCAAACCCCGAAATATTAGCATAAATTACTTTTTCAATATTTTCGGTAACCTGACCAGAGCGGAATTGCCTGCGTTTTAGTGAGGCGCGTAATTAGCTCTGGATAAAAATCACAGCAAATAGTACTTATTTAGGATTTTTCCGTTCTTCTTCTTGTTTCCCTTCGCTTTTTGCTCGAGTTTTTGTTTTTAACTTCTTCACTTTGAGAGGAATGCAAACGGCACCTCTAAGAATTGGTTTACTTGAACACCATATTGAATTTAGTTCCAAGATAATATAATTTTTACGGATGTCGATCTGGTGACATGTCTGTTTGTTACAGGGGTGAGGTTACCAAACTAATGGAAACTAATCGGCCTATTAGTGAAGTCCAGGAATACTATGATCGCTTCTTTATCCGTGGTCCCATTGGACAGCTTGCTCTGAAGCGTCTGAACTGGTATGTGTCCATTTTGGCTATTTCATCAGTAGTTGTGCTATGTAAGGTTCCATCGAAACTGCTTCCTTTGTAGGGAGGAGACCAAGAAGGCGATGATCGCTGACGGCACACTTGTTCAGCAGGTCGAGTCCGACCGCATCACTTATATGCTCAGTAAGCTACCACCATAATAGATTTTTTTCTCCCAGTGTTATCAGCTTACTTTTGCAGTGGTCATTGATGCCCTCCAAGATAGCAAAGTGAAGCTGGATCCTGAGGATCCGAATCTAACTCATGAAGTTGACGATTTGCTGCACAAGTACATGAGTCGCTTGCAGTTGGATGCTGATGAAGTAGGTTTTTCAAAGGTCGTGTTTCTATTTCCGAGTTAACTACAATACGATCTTCAGCACCCGGTCTTGAGTAGTGAACAGTCTGCTGTGCTCGATGAGGTCGGTGGGTTAGCCCTGAGTGATGACTCATGCGACCCGTCGGATGTGGATGAACCTGACAAGAAGGTATGAGATATTATGATTTTGAAAACAGTTTTATGCAGGAGCAAAAAATGAGCGTATTACAAAATGCTACAGCGCGAATGCAATATGATATTGAATTTGAGTTTTTTTTTTTCCAATTTATGTGTGAGGAAAGTCTAAAGGAGGGGAATAGCTCCTATTTAGACGAAGCTAATTAGAATTGGTATCTAACATTCATTCTATTTTAAGAAAAGAATAAAAAATGAGCACTTGTGAAGGGCATTGCCTGTCATTTCAGCTTACGTTTTTTTTTTCATAAAATTTTCCTTTACTTCCTTGTTTATGCGCCTCTTCTGGTTCAGGCCCCTGAAGATGCCTACTCGACAGGTCTCGAACCAGAGAATGATAGTGATGAGGAGGATACCAATATGTCGGCCCCATCAGGAGCGTTCAAAATGGTAGTCGTCTATCGAACAAGGTTTTGTTTCTCGTGTAATGAACTCATGCTCTCTCGATTCAGGTGAAAGCCGATGCGAAAGCAGAGAATAAATGCGTTCGAAAGACTTCACGGCAGAGCACTGTGCTTCTTCGTCCAAGCAAGGTAGCTTCTTACAAACACAACCCAACATTTTAACTTTATATGCTTGTGGTCCTGTATTTTCAATCATTCATTGTTAGGTAAGAGTAAGATGTGGTCTGCGTAAATCAACCCGAGAGAAAAGCAACCGATCTTCACACTATAGAAGGGTTATGCCGGATAGTTCGTCAACCGACGAGGAATCCGTGAGTGCGGTATGTGTTAACGCTTTTTACACCATACGTCACATCGCTTCAAGTCGTTAGTTTCAGGACGAAGTTGAACCCATGGAAACAGATCAGACTTCTGTCGATGATGCTCATGAGCCCACTCATGGTTTGGAGAAAGAGCATTCCACGGTATGAATAGCAGAACTGAATCGTTATTGATAGTCGCATGGTCTTCTCTGGGTAGAAATCACTCGTTCTAGGACGACTACACTGCCTCTGAATCAGAGCCTACCAAGAGACCACAGGCTAAGCAATTTAACTCTAGCGCTGTACGAAAGAAGAGACGAGCCAGATTTGTGACAAAGAAAGCACGGCGCCTGAAGGAGTTCCAGAAGCGAATGGCTCGCATGAACAAGGCCGCAGAGAAGAGACTCAATGAGGTGTTTTTTCTTTCCGTTTCCTTTATATTCTTTGTCTTCATACTTGGTGGTGGGAATATTGGTCTAGTAATGACCGTTTGAAGGTCACTGCATCTTAATTCATTCTCAGTCTAAGCGTGTATAGTCTCCCAATGTCACGGTGTTTTTATTTTCATTCTCATTCCTTGTCGAAAATCTGTTATCCTTACTATTATTCAACAACGTTTGTAATTCAAGTCCCCACTCTCATAATACGGATTAGTTGTATAGAAATACTATTGAGTTGGTATGCATTGGAGCGTGCAGCCGATCTCAGTCATCCTTGCATCACACAGCAGCGCCCATCTGCTGAGCCGCGCCGCATCGTCCATGATAATGCATAGCTGGTGCGGCGGGACTCAGCTCAGCAGACGGGCGACGCTGTGTGATGCATGGATGACTGAGAGCTACTACACGTGGATTGGTCTTGATAATTTTCGAGAACCCCGTAATGTGGCATCGTAGCAGTGTTAGCGAAAGATATTCTCCATGACTGCCTCACAGTACCTTTCGACTTCTGTGAATGTTATTCGAAAAGATAAGCTCTGAAATTATTCGATTATTAATGACGTCTTGTTGCAGTTATCCGAGCTCTGTCCTGCGGATGAGATTCGAACTTTGCGGGACACGAAGCCGAACTTGGCGCTTTACACCCACGATTATTCTGGAAAGCCGAAAGTGCGTCAGAGCGACATGGATATGCTAGCATATAATGCCGCCAGAAGCGATTTTGAATGGGTTCGTTTCCACCATGATTTTATTGTTCGTTTTCATTACTTTTTTTTATTAAAAAGGGGAGTCATTCAAGAGCACTATCGCTATTTGTTGTCGTTAATCATTTGTCGAACGTGGGTGTCCTGCTCTTGTCTGTTGATATGATTGTACTAGACTCCATCTGAAACCAGTGGATAGTGAACGTTGTGGTCAATAGAAAATGAAATGTTGGTTGAGAACTAGTCAACTGTCGGCGCGAAATCCATTAGATTTTGTCAACGCTCACTTTACAGACTCCCTTTGATATCTGGTTGAGTTTAGGAGTGGTTTAATGACGCAGAACAGTTGATTAGTCGCCTTATGGTTCAAGAATCATCGGATAAGATAGAAGATCTCGAAAATGATATCAAATTTGCACGTTTAGAGAAGTAAGTTTTCATTTTCATTTCCTTCCCTGTAAATATTCTCACAATGACACATTCCAGATATAATCGTATTTTGAAAACACGCAAAGCGTACAGACGTGCTATCGTGGAGCACGATAAAATTCCGGAATTCTTCAGATTTATGATGGTCCGTGGTGTTTTTTTTTCTTCAAAGTATTTTTTTTTAGTCTTTGTGGATCTGCTTCCCCTTTCAGAATATGACAATGGAAAAACGAAAAGCAAGTCAAATATTTGAGCAGCGTTCGCCCCTGGAGAAATTGTTGGCTCGCGCGCAACAGTGCTTGACCAAGAAGGAAATTGAGGATCTCAGAAATCACATTGATAGTGGGTCTTGTTCTTGCATCTACACATCATTCTCATCCACGTTATAGCTAAAATATTCGCTTCAGAAACAAATGAGCTGATGGAAAGAATCTCGAAACTACAAGAACTTCAGCGTAGTGGAGTCACTACTCTCAAAGGTGTGTTTTCCCGTGATCCTTTTGATTTTTTTCTGCTTTCTCCTTGAGTAATTTATTCTGGTGTCACCGGAGCCACAATTTCTGCTCCTTTCTTTGAATCTCTATTCATTTCTTGTGAGGAATTCAAACTTATCCATCTCTGAGCAAAAATACAGTCGACGTCAAAAGGTGGTATTCGCAGTTGCTGACCTTCTGTCGACTGTTTTTTGACGTCGACTGTATTAGCTGAAGCACACAGCTGGCGTCAATTTTCCTATAGGAATTGTTATACTGAAGTGTTTTGTTTGTGACCGAAAACTGACGTTAGCTGTTGCAGAGGCCGTGCTCCTGATGATCGTACTGCGCTGGACTCACATGATCATGGACTCGTTGCCCTCACTTCTGTTTCTTAGCACCATCACTGGACTGTACTGCAGATTTGCCCTATATTCCTCGTTGTTATTCCGGAAGAAGCTTAGATGTTCTGGCAAGAAGAATGCAAACATTAGAAGGGATTGTATTCCTTGTTCTCTGGAAAGCACTATCAAGGAGGAAGTCATCGTTATGGATGAAGTGGTTATCCAAGGCCCTTCGAAACCATCGCTTGTGAAGCTGAAGTTTGGAAAGCCACGTGTTCACATCAGTACCTCTCTGAAATCCTTCAATCTCCATGACCGCACATTCTACCATCATACGGGAGGTTCTGCGGGCACATCCAGAGATAGTCAATCGACCAGTTCTGCACAGTCAGCTCATAACTATCCCGTTAATGTCGATGCTGTGCTAGGTGCAAATACCGTAGAAGATATAGCGGACAGTCATCCCGATTTCGCCCGACTTCTGCTCGACTGCTACTCAGCTGGGTGTGATCTGGAAGAGTACAAGCGAGAATTTCAACGGCTCAAAAACTTACGGATTAAGCGACAAGGAGGTGTCAATCAGACCCTCAGCTTTTCATTGTTCCCTTCCGTGCCTTCAGATCTTCCTGGTCACTTGTTCGTGCGATTAATGAAGTTCCACTCGTTGTATGAGGGCGCCTGTAGAAAATACCTTACAGACGTAGTGAATAGAAGAGCAGAGGCTTCTCCCGCATTTCCATATGATCTTTCCACAATCGGGGTTCAAGATTTGGTCCAAGGAAGCGCTGCAGATTTTGGTGCTTCGACGAGTATGGACCAGCTTTCTGGTTCTATCGCCTATCCAGGACAGGAGTATCAATTTACAGAACCGGCAGGTTTAGTCCAAAGGCAAATTCCAGCTGAGGTCGTCTACTCTCCCGCCCTAAATAGCGGACACATGCGGAGAATGCCGAGTACTCAGGTGATGGGTGATCAGCACGGCATGGCGTTATCTAATGATGCTACTTGTATGCAGCGCAATTCGGCGATGTCTCAAGGAACGATGCAGTCCCTCGGTTCAACAATGGTGGATAGACGAATGGCAGCCACACCTCTGCCGACTTGGTCTGTTCAGCAGACTTCCGTCAACGCTGCAGAGCTGCGGTCCCGAATGGCGACGCCGCTGCCCCCACTGGAGATTCGGCAGTGTCCAGTGCTGCAACCTGGGATGTCCACTCCTGTTCCTCGAGCAGAGAGCAGAGCAATACAGACGCCGATTCAACATCTGCAAACTAGACCACTGGCAACACCTGCTCCTCGCATCGAAAGCAGACAAGGCTACAGCGTGATGTCTGGAGCACACAGCCAACAGTATCCACAGATGCGTTCTGCTTCGGCAATGCATGTTGCTGCATGTGCAGACAGTCGGATGATGACCGCAACGCCAATGGTTGGTGGCGGTGACACTTCTATGCAGAACCAGGCTTCCCCATTTGCCACCCCAACGAAGAAGCCGAGAGCTCGTCGGAAGGTTGCACCTACTACTGGTGCAAACCTGACGCACTCGCAACCGGCTATGACTCTGCAAGGTCGTCAGATGACAGCCACTCCCATACCCGGCTGGCAGTCACTCCAGGCGGGCAAGCAAAACGTCGGAATGCAGGGGCAACCAGTCCATGTTCAGAATAGAGCCATGATGTCCGCTTCTGTGACGCCACTGCAGAGGCAGTTGTCTACACCTGCTCCTGATCATCGTGAGATGATGAACTCTACTCCTCTTCCAGGATGGGGATCTCACCAAGCTGGACCTGGTAATTCACAAGTCGATCGTAATCCTTTGGTGTCATCGTTGCCTCCACTCTCTCAATTCACGGCAGCACAACCACAAGGACGTCAGCTGAAAACCCCATATCCATCTGTTCAAACTAGGCAGCTAGTGACGCCAGCACCACACAATCAAGCTTGTGAGGTGATGAGTCAGCGCTCATATGAACAGTCTTCTCAGCTGTATTCACAGCCTCGTGAAATGATGACTTCTGCTCAGTTTGCTCAACCAGAAAATGTTGGCGTTTCATACCCCCAAGGTCAAAATATGGCCACCCCCGCTGAAATGTATCCTCAACAGGGTCTGCCATCTTATCAGTGGTCTGAAGGGACTTCAATGACTGTTTACGCTCAGCAAGGACAATATGTGCAGCAGTCATCCTATAATCAGCAGTCACAGTTCAATCAGCAGATTAATACTGGCAACCAACAGCAAGTAGCATTTGCTGGTAATCAGTCAACGCAATACTCCTCGCAGACCGCTCATCCTCAGCAACCGCAATATCCTCAAGGCACTAATGAGGTCCAGAAAGTATCCGCTTTTTCACAACCCTATAACTACGTGCAACAGCCGTATCCAATGCCGACGTACCAGCAACAGTCACCGTACTCCCAGGATTCCACGTACGCTCATACAAGTTATCCTCAGCGCTCACCATATGCTCCGCAACAACAGGTGGAGCAACAACAACAACAGCAGCAGCAACCCCAGCAACAGAACCAAACAATACAACAGCATCTAAGTCAGCCTGTGCAGCAGCAGCAACAGCAGCAGCAACAACAACAACAACACCATCAGCAACAGCAGCCACTTCAGCGGCAAGTGTACGAGAATTCTGCTCAATACGCAGGCCAATTTATTCCAACGTACACTACGCAAACTGCTTGTGGTATTCAGAACGCCCAGCACACTCCAGGAACAATGCAGGTTCACCAGATGTCCAGCAGTTGCGAAGTTGTGCAGCATGCTTCCGAGCTTCAACAGCAGCAACCTGGCTACACCCAGACTATGTTGGATATGAGTGGGTCATCTGCTGGTACCATAGGTGATATGCTGCAGAGCCGAGATGCGCTTGCTGCTGGGGAATCTCTGGACGTCAGTCAGGGCGACAACAACTACACTGCTATTGCTGATGCTGCCATGATCGACCCGATGTTGGATGGGGAGATGAGGACTTTTGGAATCACCCAAGTGCCTCCACCACCACGAAACGACTCTGAAGCTACTGTTCCAGCGCGCACGTCGCCAAATTCCTGTTCACCAGGGCTGATTGGGGGTGATGATGAAACAAGTTCCCTTATTCCCACTATCTTCTATTCCAACACTCAGAATGATATATCAGACTTGAGTATACAAGATTCTCCAGTTGAGAAAGGATTGAACTGCCAGCACTTCCGATTCGACATAATCTTGGCGATGAAACATCACAGAATCGGAAAAGAAGATTATGAACGTACATTACAGGAGTTAGATCAAATGGAGAAAGAGAAGTGTGTGGGACCTCTGGGAGATATGCTGATGAGACGCCTAGGTCTGAAACGACAACCGCAACAAAGTCACGGGGGGAAGTTCAGTGTTGATGAGCTGGTTGCGGCATTCGCAGCCAATGCCAAAATCCGAGAACGCGAAGATAAGCTGCCTGAACGTCGAGACAGCTCTGAGCTGTTTAGTGAATTTCTGAACGAGATTACTCCTTCTGGCAGCGCTCCTCTTGATCCTTTTAGCGGAGCAGCCTCGGAGTTACCTGCTGCGGCTCTACTTGCTCAACCGTTATCGAAACCAAGTATTTTACAATCGGGAGATGCCAACGATCTTGGTTTCCTTCTTTCGGATGATGTTATAGCCGAATTCGATTCCATGTCCAAGGCGGCGAAGCAAGTTCAAAAGCCGGCGTCTGTAGGGGAACCATCTTCTTCCGCTCATTCTTACAAGCAACCGTTGTCTGTTGGAAGTCCCCCACATCACAAGGATGCTAGTTACCTCCGTCCTCTGTCGCCTAGTAAACCCGGATCACAGTTTTTGCCTTCATCCGCTCCCCAAAAGACTATTCGAACTCCTCCTCTGACTGAAAACAGAGTGTTTCCTTCTTCACCCATGCAGACTCCCTTGTCGTTTGGTCAACCTGCTGCATCTGCACGTCGTTCTCCCGATGTTCTGCAAGACCAGCCGCCATCAACGAATGCTGCGCCCATGACCACCAAAATTAGATCAGAACTTCCTCCTGATTCATCAAAGGAGGCTGCTTCTGTGGCTGTGTCTTCAACCATCACAAGCACAGTTTTTCCTCATAGTATCGCTCCGAGAAAACCTGTTCCAGGAGCGAATGAGACTGAAGAAAAATCTGTCATTATTGGTGCACCTGCAGCACAAGCTCGACGATCGGATGTCTTTCCTAACGCGGAGTTCGAAGATCTGTCCCCTGTTTCTCCTGTTGTTATAAGCCCAGAACCACTCTCAGATGAACCTGAGTGGTGGCAGAGAGATGAAAAGACTCCTCCAATGTTGAGCACATCTGTCACGACAGTTTCATCAAGTGCACCAGGACCTGATTCGCACACTCACCACTCTACTGAAGATTTAAAACCACCGACTATGCGCGATGAACAAGTGGTCGACGTGGGGAAAAGACAGCCTTCGGTTAAGGTAGAAGAAATTTGCGCCAAACAGAAGTCGCGTTCCCCTGAACCCGCTGATGATAGGAAACCGATTAGAGTGCCCGAAGAATCAGGGTCATCTGCGCTTCCACGTTCTGTACGTCTGAGGAGTTCTGATGGAGAGGAATGTGAGCCGAGCACAAGCAAGTCTAGTGATGTTTCCATGAAAAAACCTGCCAAGAAATCTAACAAGTACCTTTTCGGTTCTGATTCATCATCAGATGAGTCAGTCAAAGGGGAAATCTCAGCATTCACCTCAACAGGATCTCGCCTACATCACACGTCTTCGCACTCATCGCTCTCTATAATTACCGGACATTCGAGGAAGTCTCGTTCGCCTCACAGCCATCATTCAACCTCGCCTCGTTCTTCGAAGAAGAAGTCCAAGAAGCCTTCTCTCCCGCCGAAACAGGTGAAGGAGCCTGCTGCTAGGCCAAGCTTATCTAAGGTAGAGCTGTCGCGAGAGCTGCTAGCAAAGCAAATTTCTGAAATAATTGAAGAAGAGAGGAGTAAACTGCCTCCTGAAGAGGCAAGACAACTTAAGAGACCATTGTCGCCTGCGACACTGGATGTAGTCATTCAAGACTTGATGCAGCACCACATTTCGGAGGATACGAGCCCCAATCGGGAGTTGTTTGCCTCTAAGCTTCTTGGAACCGATCTATTCTCAAAGTTATTCTTCCGAGCAGGAAAGTGTGTGTTCCGCCATTACGAAGAGTTGGATGACCTGAGCAGGAAGGAGAAAGGGAAAGGATCTTGTCAAAGTCGTCGCAAAGGAGCTACTTCGCGAAAGAGGGACACGGAGCTGCTGAGAGGAATCAGGAAGTCTCGTGAGATTCAAAAGTACAGGGATGCAGTAAGGGCTGCGAAGGAGCCATCAGAGGCGGAGAAAGCTGCAGCTGCCGAAAGGGCAAAGTTGGAGGCTATGCCATGGTTGGCACGGTCGGCCTTTAAGCCTGACGTCCAGCAAGGTTCTTCAACAAGGTTTGTCATACCGAAGAAGTCAGCTACTTCTAGTAGTGGAGCTCGGCAAAGTTCTGACCCATCTCGAGATTCGTCAGGAACCAAATATCGTGAGACATCCCACCATAGCGATGTGGACGTAAAGCCTACTCGCCCGAAAGTGGAAGATCCTCCTAGCGAATATCACAAGCACGCTACTCATGTCGAGAAGATTCTTCCTGCAAGGAGAAGCCGGTCCCCTCCTGGTTACTCAGGAACCAAGATTGTGCACAAGTCACATAATGAGGAACGCATACCCAAGCCTTTCGAGCAGAAATCACCCATAGCAAAATTCGAAGAAGTATCATCGTCTTTCTCATTCACTTGGGTGCCCAGGTCCGGTTCACAGAAATCCAAGGTCAAACACACATGGCCACTGAAGAGATGGAGATCCACTTCTGCATCTATACAGGAGCCTATAGAATTCTCTTCCGAGCATTACACTGAAGAACCCGTCCTCCCTGACTCTGCCTCTGTTGGGACTCTTGATGTCATTGATGCTGGAATAGAAAATTTCGCGGAAATTGCCTTTGAAAAGCCGCCACCTCCTACGGGAGACCGTGCTCCACTAACCACGGCGGAATGCGCATCTGCTACAGAAGCGGAGCTGGCAGCTCTTGCTCTACAGGAAGAGTTGTCCAGGAGCGAGCAGGGATCTCCGGATGATCAGTTTGATGCTCTACGTTACTTGGCAGCTATGCCGGAGTCGGAATTCCAACTTGCGAGTGAAAATGCAGAATCGAAGTCTTCAACAGCTGTCATCCAACAGGAGCGTCTAACACCTCCAACCGAAAGCATCAAATGCCCTCCGATTCCCCCAAAGCTGTTTTCTCCGGACAGACCACGCCTCGACGAGAATCAATTTGAACAAATGGACTGGATTAGGATGGAGCATGTTGCTCAACCGTTCTTTTCTTCTGACTATGAAACGGATCCTTGGCGTCTTCCTCTTTCAGCTGGGGATTCGACTCCAAAACATGTGCTGGAAAGCCCGCAGACAGCGACGGCCCCGCCTGGTACTGCTTCTCTTTACTCCAGCCTCCAGGAAGAATTGGATACCATCGTTAGAGACACACTTGGCGAGACAATTTACACGGCTCCCTCAGAGAAAGCTGATCCGAAGCCTACATCAGAAACTTCTGAGAAGTTCGAATGGCCAAAAGCAGATGTCCCTGTTCGAAGCTACGCGCCCGACGTTGTGCTACCAAACCTTTCATGTGACAAGTCCAAAATTCCAATTCTCGACAAGTGTAGCTGTAAGCGGTGTATGACCAAATGCGTTTATTTCTGCGATGACGACGAGTGGAAGTACCTTTACGACTGCGCCGTTTCTCGTCGCAAAGAGAGGGAACGCGCTGATCTAGCCAAGCAGCGTAGTGCAGAAGAAATGTGCTCCGTAACTCGAGGCTTTTCGAAGAAGCCGGAGCACCATCATGGTAAACTGCGCTGGTCTGAGTTCTCACGCATATCGTATAGTCAGGTAGCGAACATACGATTTAGCGAAGAATTCTGTTCAACAACTCAGAACTTCCTCAAGAGGTCGGCTCGTGCCCACGCAGAACATAGCTGGTACGAGTACCAGCGCGAATTCGAACGTCGAAGTGCCAAGTTTGGTCCTATCGAAAGGAACTGTTCAACAACGCAGAACTTCCTAAAAAGATCGGATCGTTGCCGTGTTGAGCACTGCTGGTGCATGACCCAGCGTAGCTCAGATTCCCAGTGCATGAGTGTTGTCTGTGCAAATCCGAGGTTGAGCGAGTTCTGTAGAGAAAGCGCGACTCAGTCCGTAAACGCCACTCACTACCTTCATCAACGTGCAAGGGACGGGTGTAGTTTCAATCTTGAAAGTTCAAACAGGTCATGTTCAATGGAAAAGAAGCCGTTCAAGGAGGAAACAAGCGTGTTTTGGCCAGAATTCCAACGTGCATTTGATGATGTTTACTTCAGTACTAGTGGAAAGCCTAGAGACATTGTTCTGAGAAGGAAAAGCGAACGATTGAGTTCTCGAATTGTTCTGCCGATACATCAACGTATTCTCATCAGATGCTCGATGAGCTTGTTCTCCAACCCTCTAGTCGTTGACCTTCGTTGCGAGGAGTCGGTAGCGGATCATCATCTCTGTATCCCGGTACCAAGAAATGAAGCGGAGCACCTGAGTGTTTCAGAAGTATATCAGTCGAAAGTGAAAGCTGATGCACGCCGTACGGCAAGGGCTAATATCAACATACCTCGTTTTACATCTGTTTCGATGAGCGTGGCATTCACTGAAGCGGGTTTTGACACTCCTTGGTGGATTTTGAGGAACTCTTTGCAAGCAGCTAGTGTCGCAGTGCCGTACGCTCGAGCTGAAGCTACCAATTTGAGCATTTGCCAGCTAAACGTAAGAAGAGAGCGAGCTGGTTGCTCGCTTACAGAAGACACTACTCTGCCCATTCCTCGAGGGGAGTCGACGGCTTTGACGCACTATAGTTCGACGCCAGGATTTCTTCG
The DNA here is from genome assembly GCA_000688135.1 of Ancylostoma ceylanicum. Classification (NCBI taxonomy): domain Eukaryota; kingdom Metazoa; phylum Nematoda; class Chromadorea; order Rhabditida; family Ancylostomatidae; genus Ancylostoma; species Ancylostoma ceylanicum. Next base: position 1,030,930 of record JARK01001360.1, on the reverse strand, counting down.
AAGTGGACCTCGTATGCGCTGTGAAGTTTCATTACCGCTTCCTGTATGCGATGCTACTTCTTACGCATCAAATCTCTTGCGAGTCCGTAGAAAACGAATAGGGTTCTCTGATGCCGCGGAGATTGCCCTTTCCGTACCACGACTAGAGACCGAGCTGTTGAATATTACTGAAGTGTCAATTGAAAGGAAGAGAAGAGGTTTCTCTTCCCGAATCGCAATTTCAATCACCATACCTCGATTGGATACCAGTGTACTCAACATTTGCGATGCGGTTGTTGAAAAGTGTCGCGAAGGTATGTTGGAAGCCGTTTGTCGTGCTATGCCACTACCTCGCATGGAGTATGCTGTTCTGAATGACTTCAAACTGACTGTAAAACGCAAACGCATTGGAGCAGCATCCTGTTCTGAAAAAGTGGTTGATATCCCTAGAGAAGACGTCGCGTCCTTCAGTGTTGTCGACATCGACGTAGATCGTACATTTCCAGACAGTGAAGCAGTATCTGGAATTGATGTGCCTATACCGCGCGAAGAAGACACGATACTGAGGTCTTTGGAGTTGAGAGTGAAGCGGCGAAGAAAGCCTTTTCTGGAAGGTACTGCACACGTGGAACCCGTCCCTAGAGAGGAAGATGCAAAGCTCAACATTTTGGAGTTGAATGCGAGACGTCAAAGAGCATCTGATGAAATATCTACTGAGTATGCTCATCCTATTCCACGGTTCTCAGGAACTGCCTGTTCGGTAGCGGACCGCATGTTCAACTTCTCAAATACTGAAGTTCCCAATATCGAAGCAGGACATACCGTGGATATACCATCAGAGGATGAGTGGTCTACGCATATTTCCACGGTCAAGGTTCGACGAAATCGAAAACAACAGTCCTCCCACATTACTCATGTTGAGACATATTCGGATTTCGATAATTTTGGTTTATCCAACTTCGATATCAAAGATTCGCTGATCCGCAAAAGAGAGCCAGGAGAGCTTGACAAAGCCAGTGCAACGGTTGTGAATATTCCTCGTGTTGATGCCGAATGTCTTCGAGTTTCGACACTAAGGACGTCGCGAAAGAGGAAACATGCTGAAGAAGCCACCATCTTTGTCAAGAGACTAGCTTTGGAGGATAGAGCTGATCTGTTTCTCACTGAGAAGAGCTTCTACAGTGATGCGAATCGCTTTACCGAGGTTGTCTATGTTAAGGATCCAAGATTACCAGAGCAGTGTGCGAAGTCGTTTATGGAAGTTTCGCGAAAGTGGAGAAAACTCGCGCATCAGCACTTACCAACAGCTTCTCCCTCATCGTACTTGGTCACTCAACTGGCGACTCTGCTACAGCGAGTGTTCTGTGGTGCTATCGATCGAGGCACAATTAACATGAAAGATCTTGTTCATCTTTTGAAAAACGCGGGTGGGCGGTACGATATCGACATCTTCACAAATCCGCAGAAAGTACTGACTGCGGACTCGGTCACTCCAGGCCCACTCTGGGACAGACTGATGAAGCTGCGCCTGCAACGCAACTCTACCGAAATCCTCAGTCGGAAGCTGCTATCTCCTCTATACATATTCCTTGGTATTCCAAATCTACCACGAGTCGGAAAGCCATGGAGAAAGTGGTTGAAACCACTCGAACCAACATCGGACACTAGGATCGGCTGGCAGCTGGCTCTTTGCATGCGAGTCCCGGATCTTGTTGGCGTCGACGACATGGATTGCAAGTTACAAGCGATCAAGATGTGGTGGACTATTATGATACTGAAAGGCACCATCCCGTGGTCCGTCTATCCATGCTTCTCCAGGAGGCAGCTATTTATTTTAGTCCGTCTGCTTGAGGCGGTGCAGGATGTAGAGCGACCACCATTCTCTCTCTATCCGCCGAGAGCGTTCTTCAAAGCCGTGAAGAAGATTTTGCGACATCCAAGAATCGAGTTGATTCCTAAAGACATTTACCATCCCGACGTGACTGTTATGGCTACATTGCTGAAGGTGAAACCAAACAGGGTGTTTCAAGTGGATCGTTCTCTCCCTGAGTTGCTTTGTCACTGGCTGGATGATATGAATAAAATTGACGCCTACCTAGCTAGCGACGTTGATATTAGTCCTATCCCTCAATCCAAATTCTTAACGATGACGGAATGGGCGTGGGCCAACTACAACCAGGGTTGCGCTCCTGATTGGATTGAATATGATCGCACTGTAAGCCTCGACGAAACCGTTGAAAAGCTGGTGGGCTGTCTCAAGGACGTCACTTTACCTCTGGAGCAGCGCCGAAGAATTTCAATGTTGAAAAGCGCGTTGCTGACGTTCTCCAAGTTTGAAAATGGCCCAGATCTTGACCAAGTCCCCATTGATATCATCAATCCATTCGCGTTGTCAGCTTCTCTCATTTCGAAAATTCCCATGCCTGAAGGATTTGTTGATGATTGCTTCGCATTCCTTGAAGAGGTGATTTCCAGAAATTCCAGTATAAGTCGTACTGGTTGGTTTAAGATTGATATTTTGTAGGTTGCGAAAAGGTCAAGCCGGTCACGCCAAAGTCCACGAAAAAGAAACACAAGAAGCTTACTAAGTTGGAAATGGAAACCAAGCGAAAGTATGTTGAAATATTCTCCTTTGTCTTTTTTCATTTAAATTTCTTGTTTTACTGCGGTTTTTTTTCTTCTAAAATGCTGTTGCTGCGCAGCTTTCCATATTCCATTTTCAGGGCTGGCCTTCGCTGGCAAGCTTACAAGCGATGGCACAAAGGCCAGTGGCAGAACGACGATTAGCACAATATTTGAAGAATTTTGGCGTCAAAAAGTACATCTTACAATCTCTTTTGGAATAGATTTTTGAAGATTTCAACTTTTGTGCTTTCAGGAGTTTTCAACCATTTCCAATATTAGTCGAGGAGAGAGCATGGCACGTGATTCAGATAATGTAAGAGTGGGCTTTTTTCAATTTTTTCCTTCTCCTCTCTTCTACTACATGCTCATTTTTCCCTTTCAGTTATCGCATGCACCTACAGTTTCATCAGCGCTTAAACACAGTTCAACCATTTCTAAACACGATGCCACAATTTCTGAAGAGTCTTCGAAGCCATCTGAGAAGGTGTTTTTGTCATTTTTACGATGTTTGCTGCTAAGGTGAATTTCACTGGTTTTGTTCCAGGCCGCTTCTCATGCTTCCATTCAACGCCGCACATCTATCACAAACACCAAACATGACGTCTTAACTAAAGGATTAGGCGAGGTACGTGGGTCCAGAAAACAAATCTGTTGAAGTCTTCATTTTTTCCGGACGCGGGTGAAAATATTCATCACTGAAAGTCCTGAAAAAGCAGGACAACTCTGGAGGTAACCTTCAGGATATGTCATATCACTATTGGCACTTTGCAGGTAGACTCATTGGCCGTGTCTTCTGCAGCTGCCAAAGGCAAAGTTGTCGATTCACGAATGAGCACTAGGCTGCGTAAACGGAAAGAATCTGCTGTACGTTGCTGAACATATGCCGTGGAACGGTATTCCTAATAATTTTTTCTTTGAATTTGTGCCGTTTTCAGGTTGATGACGTCTCAGAATCCACAGTTGTGACTTCGCGGCCTGTGAAGAAGTCAAGAGTCGAGGTAAGTCTTTCTTTCTTTTTTTTTTTTTTTTTTTTTGATCATTTTCCTGAACAAATTGAAGAAAATGGTTTAGATGAGAAAACGAGCTCGTGCTAGATGTAGCGATGAGGATGGTCCCTCATCTGCTAAGCAGCATATGCCGAAGGTTTGTGCGGCATGAAGTCTTTTTTTAAATTTTTTTCCTATTGTATTTACATAGATTTATATTGGATAGAAAGATATTGACTTTTCTATTCCTTTAAGATTCCTGAGCATAGAGCTGCCAAGCTGAGGCACACACTGGCAAGACGAGGCATGGAGACGGAAAGAATGGTACACGAGACTGTCTTGCGTGCTGTGAGTAACTAGTGATTTTCTATGCTTAGAATTTGGCCTTTAAATATAAATCTACCCTAATTTGGCTTCACAACTTGACATCCTTGTGTACTTGGTGATCACTAATGTTTTAGAATGCTATCATAAGTGCACAAGGCTCTGAAGCAGCTCTACCACGCAAATTCTCGAAGCGTCGCGCAGCACCGGACTCTCCGCAGTCATCCGTTGAAGGAGCAGTCGCGCCGTCGTCGAGAGCAGCCCCTGTGAAAAGGAGTCGAGCTGCGACTATTTTCGATGTGGCTAACTTTGAATGGGTGCTTGAGATGTCGTTACGTCGTCCACGAGCATTCGTCGATCTCTATAAGGTGCGAAGATTGGTTTTTTTTTTTTTGCTCCTTCACATCTACGAATAACTAGTGTTTTAGACAATGAAATGCCAGTATAGGATCCTGGAAAAACGTAGATGGGTCGAAAAGAATCGAAGGTTCTATGACAGTGCTCAGTTTGATAAGGTACTCTTTTAACGATTTCGTTGATCATTGCTGTACTGTGAGAAGTGAGCTCAACAAAATTACAATAGAACTCTGATGAATTTGTACTATTATTTCAGTTTTTGCTGGAGTGTAACCATTCTGAAGCAGAGTTGATCGAGAAGGCGAAGCTCTTGAAGGCTGAAAAGGATATGGAAAGTGTTCTGGGAGTCAGCAGAGCAGAAGCCGTTAAGATGGAGAAATTGTAAGTTTTCCTATCTCTCTATCCATCGTGTTCCTCGTCCGACTTCCTAGCATTTTTCCTCTTCATTGGGTGCCAAGCAACATCGGGGTGAGAATGTGTATAAATCCCTTTTTCTACATCTATCGGATTATTGTGCTATCCTCCAATGATCAGTATAATCTTACTCTTAAACCGATGGAATCATCAATTGTGGGTCACCGGTTTGCTCATCCGAGACTGGATGCATCATTGGGATTACCCGGGGTAAACATATTGACACCCTTGCTAACGATTGTTGGGTTTGTCCGGTGTTAACACGTTTACCCCGGGTAATCCCAGCGATGCGTGTGAGTCGTGAACTCTTTCAATCGTGCTCGTTCAACTGTTTGTGCTTTGCTAGTTTTCTGTTCACGTGTCACACTTTTGTGGGATTATCAATGTACCTCATTTGCTCGGCATGAGAATATCTTAGTTGAAAACTTACCTAATTCCCAGGGAAATTGCTAAGAATTCTGAGGAAATGTTGCTAGGATTTTGTGCGTTTTTCTATGCTTTTTTACATATAACTGCAGTTTGGTCAAGCCTACAGTCACTTGGTTCTTCATCTATTCCATTTTTTTTTCAAATTTCTGAAGAAATTCCTCATCTATACTTTATAGTGCCATCAAGGATCTTGCGCACTGGTACGGCATGAGTGCGAGATATGCGAAAGAAGCCGAAGTTCTTGCGAAGAAGACTTTGGAAAAAGCGGCTAGACTTGACGATGCTATAGAGGAAGTCATGAGAAAGGAGGAGGAAGCAGAAGAAGCGTGTCTGAGAGTCGCACGAGAACGTGCTGTCGAAAATGCGGTGTCTCTTACCTTGAAATGGATGGTCGACAAGGTTGTCAGCGCAGAGATGAAGCGATTCGAAGAGACTCAACTGCAAACGGCGATGGATGTGGTTGGAGAAGATCTGCAAGTGCGAAAGAGTCTTCCGAAGGAACGGTCACCTAGTGAAGTCACAATGACAGCGTCACCGCTCTCAACAGAGTGGGATGCGGACGCTTCGGAAACCTCTACAGTGAGCTCGATGTCCATTACTGTGGAGAAGGAAGTCCAATGTGGAATTGCAATCGAGAAGCTGAGCAATGTGGTGGATGTTCCACGCTCGAAATGTGTACAGGTTTGTGTTTAGCTCGGAATTTATTTTAAAAAAAGAAGCTCCCTTGCTTAAAATGGAATTGAGGCAACGTAGTTCGTATGTAAGGTAGTTGTAAGAAATACTGAAGCATTTCAGATATCTGATGAGCTCATTCCACCGTTGTTCCATATGCAAAGCCGTATTCCGATAACGTCCCCGTTCATGGCAATTCTACTCAATATAGGTATTTTTGCTGTTAAATATGCTTCTACTTACGGAGCACTTATTGATATCATATTATGTTCTGTTCAAATTCATCTCTTTACTATCAATGTGGTGGTCCTTAAAAACGTCTTCAATCGTTTAGATCTGGTTTTCAAAGCATCCATTCCATTCCAACCGCGATTCAAGCGCCCACGAAGGATAGATCATGAGCCTGACTTGTGAGTATATGGATTCTGATCCCGACGATTTCTCAAGATCTCATAGCATTGCTGTTGTTTTCAAGCTTATTTTGCCCAATTTCAGGTTACCACCGGGTGATTTTTCACCTTACAGTACTGACGAGGAATGGGAGGAATACTACGAGAAGAAAGATCGATTCGAGAATCACCATCCTTCGGTAGGTGTTGAACTCATCCCATCCAGCTTTTGTTAAATGCAGTCGTTGTCTGAAGTTTGTTTCTATGCGTAAAGCCCACTATTTTGCTCCATTCTCTCATATTTTTTCCCTGAAATTCTACTCATCTTTGGGGATCCTGAGAAATCTCCGGCTCTCGCATTTCCCAGATTTTTATTGTTCTCTGTTACTTTCAAGCTCACAGAAGCATTTCCTAAACGTCCTATTTCAGCCACCCCAGTTCTCATGGAGGTCGTACGGTCGCGCCAACGATGACAGCGACGAAGATGAATGGGAAGCCGAACAAGTCAGACACCAACACTGCGATTGTGGTGTTGCATTTGAGCGTGCTAGGGAGTGGGTGGACAGCTTGGAAGGCAATACCATCTGGAGAAGTTTCTCCGACGAACTGCTGCCTTCTGGCGCAAGGAGTCGAACGCGTGAAATCTCTCGTCCTCGTCCTTTACTACGCTCCCACTCTGCGCTTTCATGTGTGTCCCTAGAAAAGCTACCGATTCTGAAAGCATTGTCAACATGCAGTGACTCTGAACCACTGGACGAAATGCTTGAAGATTCTGGTGCTCGACGAAGGTCTTCATCCTTTTCCACACAATCTCCAGCGGTCCGCATTGAACGGTCAGCGTCAGTGCCACCAGAGTGGAAACCCATGTGTCACCAAACACATCAGGAACTACCGACAGGCCTTTGTGAATCTCGTCGCGATCGCCTGATGTATCCTCGAAATCTGTCGGCATGCCGCTACCGAGTGTACGGCGTTGGTGAATTGTTGGCCAAAAAGAGGCAATCAGCTGGTAAGGGACAGTACCCTGTCCTCCGCGTTCCCACTCATCGCGAGGAAGACCCGCCGATTCAGTNACTAGATAAATATTAAATTAACTAACCCATGTGTCACCAAACACATCAGGAACTACCGACAGGCCTTTGTGAATCTCGTCGCGATCGCCTGATGTATCCTCGAAATCTGTCGGCATGCCGCTACCGAGTGTACGGCGTTGGTGAATTGTTGGCCAAAAAGAGGCAATCAGCTGGTAAGGGACAGTACCCTGTCCTCCGCGTTCCCACTCATCGCGAGGAAGACCCGCCGATTCAGTGGATAAGAAGAGATCTATCGAACCGTCACGATTTCTTGAAGGCTGTTAGATTTTGGTTGGAGGGCAGGACTCAACGTAATATCCCGGTGTTGTGGTTTGCCAGGACAGAAGAACGGTTTTCACCTATGGTTATTGAGGAGGCTCGCGATGAGGGAAGTGAGACGCACGAGCCACAAGTCACAACGAGCGCTGAACAACGAGAATGCCCTCTTGAATACCCGATTGCCGTGTACAACCCACCTCCTACATGGAAGATGTTCATGGAATGGAAGCGAAAGGAGAAACGTGCTGAAAAACTGAGCGAAAGCCTGGAGCAGTCTACAGAGCCATCAGCTTTTCAACGTGTACTTCAAAGACCACAGCCGATTAATCTCAATAAACTCGACGTTGCTTTGGAATCTGATGATGAATCAGGAGAAGTAAGTGATGTTTCTAATTCTTTTAATGCGGGGTGTTTGAGAGCGTTTTTCGAGTATTTTGCCCCCTGAAATTCGCACTGCTTTTCATTTTTATGGGGAAGACTTTGGTAAATTATCGTATCATACGTTCACCATGGGTATCTTCCATTCTGTTCCAACTTATCTAGCCATGTTACGCTTTTTAGGAAAATTATGACCTCTGCATGTACATGTCAAATTTCTTTATATTGCAGAAGATTCCGGAATGGCCACTTCTGAAGAAGTTGCGCGAGATGGAGCGTGAGCTACTTGCCGCTGGAAACCCGATCGCTGTGGAACGACAGAAAATCCGCGAATACAACCGCAAGCTGCGGAATGAGATGCATGGACAGGAGGGAATCGAAGAGCAGCTACGCAACCTACAGCAGCTGTACATGGAGTATTTTGCAGCACAACAGTTGTTTCTGGCACAGGTACTGTCATCTTCATGGATTCAGTTTACCGAAGAGCAACAGGGGCTTCTCGAAACTATGGAGCAACAGCAAGAGATCGATCAGCGCTGGTATTCTCTTCTACGTGAGGAGCAGCAGCTCACTCGTCGTCGTACTAGAGATGCTGTGCTGACGGACATGTTGTTTTTGCGGCCAGAATCGTCGTATGAAACGGAGCACCGTAGCTACTTCCATATCGCTAATGACGTGTTATCGAACTTACATGGATTTCAGGATAGCGAGATAAGGAAAACTGGCACATTCAAGCAGCCTGAACGTTCCATAGCCGCCGGACCTGTGCGAGATGACGAAGAGGTGATCGAAGTTTCAGTCGTTGAACCTGTTGAAAGGCAGGCCACGGAGGCATCTGCTGAAGAAGAACTGCATCAACGCTCAACGCCCGATCAACAGCTGAGCGGGGTCGACCCGAACGTGGATCTCGAGCGAGAGTCCACCGAGACTGCAGGAAGTGGACAGAATTCCACGTCCAATTCGCCTGAAGTCGGCGCATTGTCATCTCCGGATGATCAGAGAGCGGTATCATTGAAGGCAGGGTCATCAAATTCACCTGAGCTTTAATTTAATGTGTTATTTTTGGATATATAGAACTTAAACTTGAGTAGGACCCTCCAGAAAACAATTATGCAATACTGAAGCTGGTTTTGTAATACACTCTGGTGCATATACCTTTTGATTTTCGTTTGCTAAAATGATTTCTAAATGCTGAAGACCTCCGCTGTATTAAGATGTGTTGGATAAACGCTGGTATGAACTGTCATTTCAAAGGGTAATATTTTATATTTTGTTGAAATATGAGTTATACATCGTGTCATGCTCTCTCGTCTGGTTTGTAATTAGTTTTTGTCATATACTGGAACTGGTTGAAAACATCGAGTATTTTTCAATTATTGATTTTTCTGTAATGGGTATGTACGTCCTCTTTTGTTCACATATTGTTTATATATTTTGTAAATTTTGAAGCATGTCACCTTTACTCTCGATTACTTGACTACTCTTTTTCAGTCTTTATTCACTAAAATTCATTGGATATGCCTTTACTATTTCATAGTTTACTAATTTAATGAAGTTGATAACTTGTCTCTTGTATCTTTGTTGCCACCAGTGGTGAAGCTCTAACTGAGTCCAGCATGATATCCGAGAAATTTGGCAAGTGCACTTCTGATGAGGATCAAGCAGCGTCATTTGATCTTTTCTTGGAAATGCTCGCTTCGAATGTCTGCCTTACTTTGCTCGAGTGATACTGTAGGCAGGTAGGAGAACGGGAAATGGATTACTTCATTTATTCAGACTCATAAGTATCATCACAAGTAGCGAAGTTGAAATTAAAGCTGACATATTGCAAGAGACAACATAAATTTACGTGAATAAAGCAATTCAGATGCGATAAGTGACGAAGCTGCGGGACGTTAGAAAATACAAAAATACCAGTAAGCTTAGTGGTAGAGATGAGCACGGAAAACCACTGGATCAATGAGCACAAATGGATTGAGGAGTAGGCACCTCTTAGTTTAACCAGTTCAGCCACAGCTTCTCCTTCAGCCGCAGTGTTCCGTTTGGTTCAACGTTGTACACGACCACTCCTGAAGCTTATTATTTGTAGAGAAAGTTGGGAGAACAAAACACTTGGCCAGATTTCCGTGGTTTCGCACCTCTACATAAAAAAATCAAGAGACACAGTGTCTTTGGAAAATGGTTGTGGTCTTGAGGTAATGCTGAGAAAGTAAGTAATCAATGAGGATCTCTTATAAATTGTCGAAGTAGCCATAAATTTGTGTAATTTGTTCCAGCGTTCACTAATCTGGTATTTTTTCACTCTTGGTTATGAATAACTCAAACCTTCTGAGCACGGATGCATCGTTAGAAGTACTATGGGTAATCCTCACAGAGGTAGGTTTGAATACCTATCGTTATTTGCTGGGTACGGACAACATCACGGATGGGTTAACGCGTCGATGGATACCAAGCAAAGGGTAAATTTGGGTACGTCTAGTATGGGTAATCATAACGATGCATTCAGGCTGCTTGAATTATACAGTGCGTTTCATAATTATAGGACACCCCCCGAATCTCCCACTCCCGGGTTTTGCTTCGACCATGGAATTTTCCCTCTATACCATTGTGATCAGCATCTGAAATAACCTTGGTACCGAAAGCACCTGAAATAGCCTTGGTACTGAAATAACCTTTTTGAGCTCACGGCGGCAACTCTGGTTTTTTAAAACTTTATTTTCTATCTCGGCACACTTCACGGTCATGGCACACCTTCAAACTCTTACAAGTTTATTTGCCGCGCAATCGAATTCACGGAATTTCGATAACTCATGGAGCATCTATGGATCACACTGATTCCATACAATCTGCTACTCCTGCTCCTTAGAGGGAATCTGAGGACATCCATGTCGATAGAGATCGCACGTGCAAGACTGCCTATTTCAATTTCTCAGCCGGTCATTGCTGATGGAGCTGCACCCAAAATTGGCTGGCAAGGACCCACTGTAGTCCTACTTTAGAAATACAGTTAGCACTAGTCACAGGCTGCTCCGTTGGCTTTGCTAGGTGGCGATCCAAGCAGGCAACGCTCGCCCGACATCGAGGTTTTCCTACATTTTCTTACTAAAACCCATGGATCGGCGGCTCAAAATGAGGGAAATTACTATCTGGCATTTTCTGAGGTGTGGCACTGTCAGACCACGTTCCAGTCTCTTACTGGCCAGGTCTGCTTTCGCCGGTAAGTGAACCCAAAAACGCGACAGCAGCCTCGGAAAAATTCCTTTTCCTGAAGGACTTGACTGCCTTCCATTACCGCGTTAACAACTCTTTCATTTACCATAATTACGAAGTCTGGTATATAGCCACCTCATTCATGACCAATACAATACCTGAAGCAGCATTTGGTCACTTTATCAAGTGTGACATTTTGTTCCCTACATGTCAACAGTTACTGTCTATTTCGCGCGTAGTAGACACTTGAGCAAGCAGAGGGCGGTGTCTGGTGTGACAGCGCCGGACCTCAGAAAACTCCTATGAGTAATATCCCTCATTTTGAACCATCCATCCGCATGTTTTAGTGTAGAAATGTGGGAAAACCTCGATGTCGGGCGAGTGTTGCCTACTTGGATCACCACCTAGCAAAGCCAACGGAGCAGCCTGTGTCTAGTGCTAACTGTATTTTCAGAGTAGGACTACAGTAGGTCCTTGTCAGCCAATATTGAGTGCACCACCGTCAGCAATGAGCGGCTGAGAAATTGAGATAGGCAGTTTTGCATGTTCGATGTCTATCGACGCATATGTCCTCAGATTCCCCCTAACGAGCAGGAGTAGCGGACAGTATGAAATCAGTATGATCCATAGATGCTCCATAAATTATCGAAATTCCGTGAATTCGATTGTGCGGCAAATAAACTTATTAGAATCTGAAGGTGTGTCATGACCGCGAAGTGTGCGAAAAGAGAAAAATGAAGTTTTAAAAACCCAGAGTTGCTACCGTGAGCTCAAAAATTGGGTGCCAATTTTATTTTAGGTGGTGATCACAATGGTACTAGTGGGAGAATTTCATGGTCAGAGGAAAAGCCGGGAGTGGGAAATTTAGGGGGTGTCCTATAATTACGAAACGCACTTTAGAAAGTCCAGGGAGACTCTCTGGCATAGGAAATTACGGCTCTGGCGGTTTTTGATCAGAACTGGGTTTCTACTCGTGGTTTGGATTCTCGACCCTTGTAGGATTACCTTTTCCCAAGAGCCTGCTTCTCATAAAGAACTATGGGGCCAAATGCGTCATCGAGATCCCCAGGGTTAGTACGTAAAGAACCCACGGATTTACCCATCATTACTACCGGCGGCTTCACGCATCCAAGCCCTGGATGTATAACACGATATATTTTTATGTAAAATCTGGCGTAATATATATCGGAGTGATTGGTCACCTTGTCCTTTGAGTTGCACTTCTTCCGTTCGAACATGGCGAAATCTGCAGCCGGTCCGGATGGCAATGTCTATCCGCCAAGTGCCATGACCACAACCAACCTGGAATCGCTTTCGCTTCAGTTGTATCCGAGTTGGATTTCGAATGCACGAAAAATTCGAATATTCGAACAGAAGAGAGCAGTGTGGTTAAGGTGCAGAGCTTTCTCAGTTATTAAAATGTTCGAATCGGTTACTAGATAAATATTAAATTAACTAATTACAGATTTTTACTCGGTCGTAAGTGTACAGTAGGTTTCGAAATATCCTTTTTCTTCGTAGTGATAGTTCTCGCATGATGATATCTGTCTGATCGCCACAGTTTTTCAAAGAGAATAGTTGACGCTGACACTGTACCGAATAGCGCCTAACACGTGATTACGTAGACGTTTTGACATTCCAGAAAAGTCTGCCGCTAATTCGATTAGTCGCTTTGGTCGATATTTCCAAATGTAGGTGATCATTAATGCAGTCCTTGCCGTCACGTTTCTTCCGAGAAAACGACCCTAGTACTGCTGCGTCCGCAATCAGTCATGAATTTTTTCAGGGCCACAGTTAACTCGGCGTCGTTTATCATCTGCGACTTAACTTCGGGTTTAAATACTGATTCTTGAACGAGCACTGAAATCAGATTCCAATTGCAAAAAGCATGTCTGTCGCCTGAGTCCAAGCATAATAACGTAGGAGATTCACCTAATGTATGTGTCAGGTACTGGAAACCTACTTCTTTTTAGTTTCTCTGGACAACTTACCTTTGTTGGGTTGAAATAAACTGGTTGATCCCGTGCTGGATACAGATAGTTACTCAGCTCACCGTTAGGAGCATGCACCTGGAAGAGAATTAGATCGAAATCTCGATAACTGAGCTCTCTTGGGTACCCACCTGTAGTATAACGTCACTTGAACAGGAACTTGTGAAGTGTAACTCAATTTGACTTGCTTGTTCCGGGCAGAAAAGTTGCTGATGAGCGTGGTGCCCAGCGACGAAGAGCTTCTGTTGTGACCTCCAAAAGAAGTAGGTATCATTTTGTTAAGTTTATTCATTTGTAGATTACATATCTGGCTCTGCTTGGGTGTTTTGTTGCTTCCGGCTACTTCATCAGCCTCTTTCAGAACCCTAGTAGAACATATTCAGACATACACAGAAGATTTTCTGCATATTTCTTTTTTTTTTTTGTTCTATATTTGGTGATATCTTTCTGGAAAATGTGCCAACACATTGCTTACGTGGGACGGCATTCAATTTCTAGTGGGATTTCAGATCCTTGCCCTTCTTGTCTATAAAAATCAATTCATTCCATGAGGATAGATCGCACTATTATTAGAATTCAGCGTCTGTTGAACAAGATGTTGCTGGTTCCTGGGTTTTTCCTTCGTTTTTCGGCGACATATCCAGAGAAAAACTTCGCTGTCTATGGCTCAGTGGTAGAGCAGTCGACCATGGATCTGTTGCTCGCGAGTTCGAGGCCCGCAATCGGCGGGATTTTTGCACCTTCTCAAATCTCACAAGAAAACTCTCGCAAATCTTGGACAGCGCCTCCGGCGATAACATGTCTTGATGGCTCAATCGGTAGAGCGTCCGACTGCCAGTCAGACGGTCGCTGGTTCGAGTCCGGTGGAGATCCAAAGTTCAAGGGCCAGTCCCGTAGTGTTCGGGGTTCACTACTTAATACGTCCCCCGCGATCTCCAGAGCTAGTCAGGGATAAGGGCATCCTGGATGGAACAAACATTTTTTGAAAATGAATTTTTTCGAAAAGAAAATTCGAGCAACGGCTAGGGTGAGAAAGTAGCATTCCCCCAAACATAGGGTGGGCAGCGGTTCTCACGTTGTTCTTTGTAGCATGCCAAATATGGAACTACGGATTCGTAAAGAACACTACACATCATTGAATATAATAATAATAATATAATAATATAATATAATATAATAATAATACGTCCCCCGCGATCTTCATCAGCTAGACAAGGATAAGGGCATCCTGGCTGGAGTCGCTTTGATCGCAGTCAAACTGCACAAACATTTTTCAAAAATACTTGGGAACACTGTGAGCAAAAAGATAAAATTTATAGAATTTTTAGAATGTTGATTTCAAGTGACCATCAGCGTGGCGGATTGCCTCAATACGCATATTTCGGTCTGAATTGCAGCTAAATTTAGAATAATCGACCCGCTATGTCTTATAGATGTTTTTTTTTTGAGAATTATTTTTGGAAGTTCAGTTTTTCGACTTGCAAAGAACTCTATTTGTATGTTCATTTAAAGTTCCTCGCATGCTGTTAGCTTTGTGGACTCGTTTTTACATCCGCAAAATACTGTTGTACTCCAGAAAGTCTTCAGTTTGTTAGAAGAAGACATGAAATAGTACTCCTCACTGCATTATCGCGATGACAGACACCCGACTGCATTATGCTCAATCTCCAGCTTCGCAACAAGCCATTATTTCGCGAAAACTCTGGGATTCAGACTGTACCACCTTGGCCAGCTACTACTATATTAGAAAATTGAACGGGAATAACCTTTCTTCTTTTCTTTTTTGCACTTCCCCAGAACGGGTCAAAAACACTGTAACAGGTCCATTTTTTCAACGACTTCTAAAGCCAGTCACTGCTTATCCAGCGACGGAATCATGTCGAGAAAAATTTACCGTCGCCTCCGTTCAAAACTCGTCAGTCGGCAGTCCTTGTCATATTTCTTGGCGTCGGCTTCATCCAGGTGCTTAATAAGTGTGCATGGTGTGACCCGTGTCGGTGTGATAGGGAACATAGGCGTGGCGCGCTCTTCCTGGATTGGTTTCAGTACATGTAGATTGTCGAAGGACGCCTGAAACAGCACAGATTGTGGGAATCACATGTGACATGCATGTCGTTAGTTGAAAAAGTGGAAAAAGTGTGTACCTACCTGTTTGATCAGAAACACAGAGGGCTCCTTAGCGACCGTTGGCTTCGGTGGCTTCGGCTTTTTTGGGATCCGCAGACTGCGCTGAAAATTGTTCGGACGGTTTTACTCCTTCGAAGCAGTTAGTCATGAACTTGATTACTGTTAGCTATGAGATTGTCGTGCGTGTTTGGTGGATATAGCAATCCAGAGGGTTGCTGGGTAGGATAAATGGTGTACTATTGTGGAATCCTCTTTCTATCGTGATACCTGTTTCTTTTCGATGGTGAACGATGGCAGCAGTTAAGGGTAGGATAGCAACAATTGGGAGCAGATGCTGCTAGGGTTTCTACTCGACGTATTACGCTGTACGTGTTGAGAGGGCATTTTTTCTCCGATTTGCATACTACCTCGTTCCCCAGACACTTTCCATTACAGAAGAGAAATTCCAATCGCTATACACACAATTACCGCTACAGTAATCGCCACCATAATCGGGTTCGAAGATCTGTTAAGAAATCATTTGTTATATCCAGTTCTGAAATGCACCTTAATGCTGTACACAAATGCGTTCTTTACCTTTATTGTCAGTAACAATTATCTAAATGGTTTTGACATATTACAAAGAGACTAACACCTTCGACGTTTCATAATATTCAGGAAAAAACTGCTCCAACCGGTTGCGTGCAATCCACGTGATTTGTATGCGAAGAAGTGAAGCCAAACAAGATATTACAAGTTGGGCCGAACCTGGTTACCGCATTACTGTATGCACTTTGTACAGTTGCAGTCGTAGAATCTGAAAATTTTCGCGGAATTCGCGTTGCTTGCGGGATTTACGGGATTTTCACACAGCCTCTTTGGAAGTGAATAATTTTGAAAAAGCATAAGACTAAGGGCAATGCTCTTCACATGCTTGTATCCAAACACCTTTACTGTTGAGCGGCTGTCACCAAATATTTCAATAAATCCGTTAGTTAATTCCCAACATTTTTCGGCTACAGTTTTGAGAGAGAGGGGGAGAGAGAGTATCTAGGGGTACTCCCATTGTGACCATTGACTTCACAATGCGATTGCGAACAGCTTGATGTGAAAACCAGTGGGAAACTCCAGAACTTTTTTTTCTAAGAAATTACATTTTTTTCCGAAAATTGGGTGGATTTTCCATCTGTCAGAACAGGTCCTGAGGGCTAAGGCGATACTGTCGGTATGTTGAGGACCACGGTGATAACGGACGTAACGTACTGCTCAACACAGCTGAACGATAACGTCAGAAGCTTGCTGAGAAGGTAATGGTAATGAAAAGAAACAGCCGAACTGCGCTGAAGTAACTCAGCGAGTAATCTGTTTGTGGAGACGTTCCCTGACACCTCACTGAACTGTCAATGATGGCGCGACCAATTGTCCACACCAGCCAGTTTTGCGTAGATAGACAAAATGGTTGGGTTGTGGGTGGATCGCGCGAACTGCTAAGACGTCTATACATGTGACCGAATCGAATATATTCGACGGGATTTTCGAATATTCGAATATTCGAACAGTTCATTCATTCGTTTTTTCAAAAAATGAGCATATTCGAATTATTCATTCATTCGGTATTTCTAAAAATTGGGTTATTCGAACTATTCGTTCTTTCGAGTTGTTCGTAATGAGAGTTATTCGAATAATTCGTTTATTCGGGTGCGTAGAAAAACCAAAATTCGAATAATTCGTTCATTCGACCGTCTGAAAGTGGCAAATTCGAAATATTCGTTCGTTCAATTTGGGAACACTTGACATCCGAATCATGATGGTGTGATGGATATTAGAGAGAGTCATAAACATCCACTAACAAGGTCATGCCTCAAAGACCCCCGACAATTCCCACAAATCGCCTAATTAGATCCTGATATGTCCCGAGGCCGACCTTTGTAGGTGCAAGTAACAAAGGTCGATAATGGCGGCCAGGAACGCTTATTAGAGATGATATAAATACAGAGATACATAAATAAAGAAGAACTGTCCACTTCTGAAGAAGAGGAGAAGGAGATACTTTAGATGATCTGGTTCCCTTTGAGGCCGTGCTGGAGCTTCAACGTATAGATTAAATATAATTCTAGGGTACATATTTCTATTAGTATTTGTTCTGAAATTGGTCCACGTTGACAAATGATGGAACGATTTATGGATGCATTTTTGCAACAATTGTTTGTGATGTATACAGATAATAAAGGATGAGTGACACTCTGAAAGCTATAGTAATAAGATGGTATTGGACCGAATATTCGATTCGAATTATTCATTCATTCGGTGGATTTAGAAGGTCGCTTATTCGAATAATTCATTCATTCGGGTAGCCAAGGAAGTCCTACATTCGAATAATTCGTTCATTCGCACATTTTGAAAAACACCTTATTCGAATTATTCAAATGTTCGAAAATTTTAAGAAGTCTGATATTCGAATTATTCAGAATTCGAATATTTCAAATTTTACGTTTTTCCAACTATTCGAATATTCGAATATTTTAAAAATCGTCGAATATTCCAATGTATAGTACGCATGGCATAGTGGTTAGAGCGGTTGTTCGCTGTTCTGGCGATCAGGGGTTCGAAACCCGCCCAGTTCCTGGCTTTTGCAAATATTGTACTGCCTACTCCTACGCCCGCTGCACTTATCTTACAAACACTCGCGCAAAAAGTAGCCCGGTTGGCTCAGTGATTAGAGCGGCGGATTGCAATCCGTCCCTGTCGCTGTCCCAAAGTTAAGCGCAGTTTCTGCGATGCAGTGTTCGGGATTCACTGCACGACGTCCTGGTGATTCGGGTCCAGGAAGATAGTCCATGAAGGCTTCCGGCAACGTTTTGCATAAATTTCCGAATTATACAAAAAGGTGTGGCTTGAGAGGAGCGGATCAAAGTTGTAGCCGAAAAATGTTGGAATCTTCTGAGCTTTACCACAGTGGGTTGGGTCAAGGAACTCAAAGGATTTATGGAAATATTCGGTGACAGCCGCTCAAAATCAATGGTAGTAGGGTACAGGCATGTGAGGGGCATTCCCCTGAGTCTCACGGTGCGTTTCTTTTTGAAAACTATTCACTCTCAAAGGGGCTATGTGAAAATCCCTCAAATCCCGCGAGCACTGCGAATTCCGCAGAAATTTTCAGATTCGATAGCTGCGACTGTAGCAGTGGCGAACGCAGTCGGAAAAAGGAGATCTTCACCACTTTGGGGACCAGGACGGCCGAAGATATTAAAATGCCAATGTTACTACTAAATAATTCCAAGTAAATGTCAACCCAATAAAGACCTCCCGCTATTTGGAATGGAATTACGAGTATTTCGCCTTCGATAACTCACTTACGTATATAATAGCTTTTAACGAGTTCTTTCTTGAGAAGGGCTCCATTGTGGAGGTGCGGCGACGAGGAGTGCCGTGTATTCTGGAAATATCAGTGATGCAGGGAAAATCAAATTAACGAACTGACTGAAGCAAGTGCGGTAAATCATCTACAAATGTCACAAGCACCATTAAAATTCGGATTCTACGAGCTTCCAGGACGAGCAGAATGTTTACAGTGAACCATCATAAACGTAGTGATCAACCAGTAAGAGAAAACGTAAACTATAAGTACGAATAAGATTATATGTATACGTCCAATTGTCATATGAAACAAAGTCTCTGAAAATTTTAGAGGTATTGAAGAGGTCATAATGCAAAATTTTTCTTGGTATGGCTTTCAGCTGGTTATAGTTTGACGCCACGGACTGTTATGGGAGGCAAAGTGGATAGAAGTGACGGTGGTGTCCTAGAGGTATTGGTTCCTGAATAAAGTGTAGCTGGTTTTTTGGGGACAACATCGCTATACAATTTGAACAAACACAAAATGTGAGGTCGATTTGTGAACGTTTATGGGTGGAGCGCCTTGAATGAACATCTATCCAGTTTTATTGGGAAAATAAACTGTAATGCTGAAGGAATTCAGGTTTGGATGAGTTATTAGTACAATAGAAAGGTTGTAGCGCAGGTGATCGATTCAAATTGATAGTGCTGATAGGGAACTAAGAGCAAATCCTTGTTTCCGTTTCTCAATGGATGAAAAATTTTACAGGATTTTTGGAAGAGTATGTTTCACGTTAGAAATCCTTTTACAGTGTGAGTCCAGTGGCGCAGTCTTTGAATTTCATTACTCTCTCATAAAATTGTATTTGAGGTTTTCATTTCAATTCTTGATGTAAAGCTTCCGGAAAGCTGCATGCTCAGCAGCAATACCTAATTCTTTAAGTTTCCAGTAATACAGGTGCATCCCTCACTACATGCATGTTCTTCACTTTTCCGAAGAAACGAATCATTGAGCACTTAACAAACGTTCACGTTTCAAGTGATTTCTTCTGGATTTTTTGAAGAAAATGTATCGATGTATTGCTTCAGCGAAAAAGAACCTTTGGTGGTTAATAGGTTAATTCACTACGTAAAGGCGACACTTCGGGGCTAGACGTACTTAGGATGTCTCTACCATATGGATAAGCCTTCATAGGTAAGCTTACTGGGCTCATTCCAAGTGTATGCAGCCGTGAAAAATCTTTTTAGTAAGGAGAGATCTCATTAACATGCTCCTCTTTGAGTGCAGAAAACGCCGGAAAGTGCAGGTATGGAAGATTCTGCTTTTCCGCACCACTCATGAATAGGACAGTTTTAATAAGATTTCCCGCGAAGCGCTTCAAAAGTCGTCTCGATAGTAACTTGTTTTCCATTTCAATATGTACTTCAAGGATGGATGAAGAGAGTTTTACCAGGTCCATAGTAAATTGCTACACACTGTTGATGTTGTTCTGCCTAGAGGTCCAAAGATTTGGTCAGATAAATGAAAATGAGCTTATGAAATGATGTAAGAAGAACGAGAATAGTCAATGAGATCCAGTAACCAATAAATGTCCAGACCTACGATGACGTTTAGTCCCTGGTGATATTCTATCACGAAACAACAACAGTAAACTTGTAAAGATTCTTTATTGAAGGAGCAGCTGCATCTCAAACACTCATGCTCACAGAACATGCATCCCTCCCGAGACATCCAAAATCGAGAGGACCGTGGAAAGAGGAGTGACTAAGAGGCTGAACAATTCATGATTACCAAATTAACTGGTAATGGCCAGTTTGTTGTGACTCTTGACTGATGCTAGCCATCTTAATCTCATATGACAAGGTGAACGATGATGGACCAGCACACCGTCGCCACTGTTACACAGTCCTTGTAGACGTCGTTTTATCGATTTCATAAAACTTAAAGAGACTACTTTTTTAAAAGGGTTTTCAAGGCTAGGCTGAAGCTAAGAAGTTAGGCAGACCTCCTTGGGCAGTTATAACGAAGGTAAAATGTCAAAATGTGGTTGAATTAAGCTAAAAACCGAAATGAAAAGAATTTCATGGATCGGCATCAAAGAACTGCTTTCCAGCGAAATGTTACGCAGAACTTCGTGCACTTGGAGGCACAATGGTGAGAACACTAAGCCTCCTGTTCCTACTCTCCTACACTGTTACCTATAGGTTGAATATAACTAGAGTAAAAGTACAAGCAGTATATTTCATTCCTTATTCTGTATTTAATTTCTACATCACAGCTAAGCTGACAATTAATTAAACAGTTTTCGTGAGACTCCCAGAGGGTCCCCGTTTATCTATCCACTGAGGTGGAAAAATTAAAGCATATGTCACTCAATCTTCGTGTATTTCTTCTGGAAATTTTTTTCCGAAACGCACCAAAAATTGGCAAGATCTGCTTAAATTTGCCAACTTTTCTCGATCTGAGCGGAATTGATTCGAGTTTACACGTAAAATAAGCGGATTCTGCTTGAATTTGCACTTCGCGTAAATCCGAGCAAATTTCGCGTATTTTCCGTTTATTCTTCTGCTAATTGGTTTTTTGAAATTAATTATTGTCATTGCTCCTTTACCTTGAGAATTAGATTTCGCCTGGAAAAAATCCACATACGGCTCTTATCATAACTACGGAAAAAGTTGCTAGATTTATCTAATTCGTAGAAATATTCCATGTTGATTTGTGGAAAATTCACCTGGCCAATGTACGATGCGCCTCAATCGGATGTGCTGCGGGAGGATCTTGCAGTCAGCCGTGAAATGGATATGGGTGTCACTCAGACAGGCCCTCGCTGGTAGCCCGCACCCCATACTGGGCTCCGCGAGAAAAGTTATCCGCTTCGTCTTGCGCGCAGGAGAGGGGAGTGTTACGCTTTTGAAGCCGCAGATCGCGTAAGGCACTTCGCAATGTCCGGAGCAGGCCAGGGATGATTCTGGAGGAACGCGGACGACGACAGATGCTTGCTTGGTGCGCGCGACAATACGCCGTCCCTGCAAGAAAACCTGCAAGAAATACGAAGCAGCATCAGGGGAATCCGCCAGTCAGTGCAATCTGAAGGATGGAGTCTTCAGATCGAGAGGCCAATTCGATCCACTCCCCAGTCCTTTCGGAATGGGGAGGCATGGCGAGCATTCTCGCCAAAGTGGTCATGCACTACCCAGAACCCAGGAGGTGGGTTACTGTTGCACAGAAACCCGCCGAGGTTGGGACCCTAACTGTGATCGGGAATCCAAATCCACATAGATTCCACAGCTGATTGAGCCAGAAGGCTTGTGTTTCCGGTGCAAGTCTCGTTGCGTGGACCTGCTTCCTTTGGGGAGCATTAGATTGAGATCATAGAAAGCAGAAACAGCTAGGAACCGATCCTTTTGGATAGGCGAACGCGTAGATTACTGCTCTTCAATAGTCGTTCATCGGATCGAGGTGCTGGCAGTTTACATGGGACAGTGTCCAGCTAAATCAGTTGCCTCACAGCTGAGTAAGTCAGCCTTGACAAAATGGTATTTTTCTACAAATATGAGTTGCCAACTTCTGCAAGATCCTGAGGAGTTCTGTCTGAGCAACAAAGGAAAAAGGCCTAGAAATTAGTCTAAAGACAGTGTGAGAGTCACTCCGCCGATCTGCATATTCGTCATGGATCTGCCCAAAGTTCGCCGGCGGACAAATTATCTCTACAAACAGAAGACAGTGAAACCTTAAGTATATCGGAACGAGCAAAGTATCAGCAAATAGTCTGGCATAATAACTCGGAATTGAGCGATAGCGTCTAGGAAGAATCAGTTTGCAGTGATTCCCCAGCATATACGAAGGAACTGGTTTCAGCGACCAAATTCGTGATGATGACATAGCAAAGCGATGAGTATTCGATGCCTCGAACGTCCGAAAGGAGTTAGGCATCTTCAGTGGTCACGAGGAATAGATGTATGGTGACATGCGTTTTACGGTACCTGACGGCCGAATGTGGTGAGCTAACTAGTAATCTACTGGTCGTAATATGCTACGGTACTCCACGCCACCACCTCCCACGTGAGCGCCATCGATCATCAGCGTCGATTGTTAGTTGAGCGGTCGGTGGTGACGATGAAAAACGGAAACGACGGAAGATGGTCGAGCGGGGCAAGCTGTTGCATTGTGTGGCCGCGCGGTCGTCTAGTGCATCTGATTGATACTGATGGTCGGCACACCACGCCTGAGGTCATCTACCGCCTGACAATCGTCCAACTTCCCATTACGGTGTTTCCAGCTGTTCCATCGGGAGATTCTTCTCGGCCATGGAAAGGAGTGTATTTCAGACTCGATTGCGAGACGGAATCAGAATCCGAAGGAATCAGGAGACGCACCCCATTCAGAGATACACACATTGATGCGAAGGAACAGTTTGATGTGCTTGTCAGGTTGGAAGGCGTAGCGACAATTTAAGGACACAGAAGGTAACATTTTGGTGTCTATGGAGCTATTCCAGTAATTTCTAGTGGAATTTGATATCCATACAATAATGCCACTAAGTCTTGGCAAAAAGTCAGATATGCCGAAAAAACGCGGCTTTTCCGTCTTTTAGCTAAAACTCCTGAGCTGTTGGGAGAATCTATGCCAAACCCTAGACCATTCGCCACGGAAAGCTCTATAAAATGAGATTAGTTAAAAGTCTAGAAATTCATCGGTGAAGCTCCTGTCCCTCAAATTACCTGCGGCGACGAACTTGTCAGCAGCGCGCCGAGATAATTGTATCCTAAGATTATGCCTTCAGTGAAGACACTCATCATCATAAAAACATACTAAAATAATTACAGATTCATGATATAGAGGATGAGACGAATATTTTGGTACCCTATTCACCAAGATGTACCTTTATTATTCATAGAAATAAATTCATTCCATGGAGTAGATTGCATTAGTATCGAAATTCAGTGTCTGTTGATAAAAGTGTTGCTGGTTCCTAGATTTTTCTCTCGTTTTCTGGCGACACCTCCAGAAAAACATCCGTGTGTATGGCTCAGTGCTAGAGCAGTCGACTATGGATCTGTAGGTCGCAAGTTCGAGGCCCGTAATCGACGGGATTTTTGCATCTTCAGAAATCTCACATAAGAACTCTGGCAAATCTTGGGCAATGCTATTTGGCGATAACATGTCCTGATGGCTCAATCGGTAGAGCGCTTGACTATCAGTCTGGCGGTCGCTGGTTCGAGTCCGGTGGAGATCCAAAGTTCAAGGGCCAGTCCCGTAGTGTTCGGGGTTCACTACTTAATACGTCCCCCGCGATCTCCAGAGCTAGTCAGGGATAAGGGCATCCTGGATGGAGTCGCTTCGATCGCAGTCGAACTGCACAAACATTTTTCGAAAAGAAACATTTTTTATTTGCAAAAAGCCCCGTTTGTATGTACTTCCAATGTCCTACACGTGCTGTTAGCTCTGTAGACTCGTTTTAAATCGGATAAATACTGTTCTACTCCAGAAAATTTTCAGCTTGTCAGAAGACATGAAATAGTGCTCCTCACTGCATTACCACGATGAAATGCACCCGATTGCATTATGCTCAATCTTCAGCTTCGCGACTAGCCATTATTTCGCAAAAACTCTGGAATTTGGGCTGCAGATGCGGATGCAGAATGTTCTGGAAAACTGCCAAATGCGAACAAAAAGATGAAATTCATGGGATTTTGAGATTACTGATTTTATATCAAGCAAATTTTTTCCTATCTCTCATGGACCTTCACAATTTCCCTAAAAATTTGGACCTCCACGCTCTACTTCTAAAGGAATTTTACACGAGAAACTATAAGTTGCAATCTTTTTGCTCGCTCCTGTAGATAGCACCTCTTTTAACTGACATGAATTGGTTAGTACAAGTCCATGAGGTACTCTGAGGCGCTGAACAGATTTGTCCATTGAAAAGTAATCACGATCTTATTTTCCGTGATCAAGAACGCCAAGAACTTAGACAAAAACATTTATTGGTTGTAACCGCACGAATTTTTGTAGGCTAAACTATTTACAGAAACCTCTGAGCAATATCTAGTTCACGAAAGCCGATTGATAAAGCTTCGTTATTTACACAGCGACCGCCGATGAGGTCCACCTCCTTGAGCTAGGCATGGTGCGCTTTGGCGACGTTTCTCAGTCGATGATCGGCTGAAATTAATAAAAATTCAGCATTATTTCCAGGGAAAAAGTGTTTCTTCTGGATAAAAAGACAAAGGTTAAAGAATTTAAAATAGTCACAATATCTCTCGCTCAAAGTTGTTGCTGGCGCAACTGACTGCATGTACTGTGGAGGAGGCACAGGAGCTGGTTGTGCTGGCTCAATCCTCACCATACGGCGACGCTCCTGGAAACGTTGCTATTCAGCTAAATGCTCGTATTCACAATCATGAACAATGCTACATCGAGCAGCTTGTTCGTCGCCAGGGATCCGACTGATGAATTCCCGTAGAAATAGACAGCACAGTGACTAACCTCTTCTACAAGTCTGTCTGTCCGCACCTTCACAACAACGGCTCCGCCTACGTACAAAGATGAGAATGCGAGTACCGTAGATATTACGATAATCAGTACTAACACAAGAGTACTGAGCTCTGAAACAAGAAACATATGCTTGAAATTTAAGAAAAACTGCACAGTATACAGTGAACTCCAAACGGCCGTAGAAAAGGGGCGAGACCGCGGCGCGGCGCTCTTGACTGCCACGAGGCAGCAGACAACCAAAGCCAGCATGCAGAGCCGCTGTGTCTGTGCCCAAGAACGCCGCGCCGCAGTTCCGCCCCTTGTCTACAGCCGTTTGGAGTTTACTGTATTTAGGACTTAATAATGCGTAAGAATAATGCGTATTCGGATTCGAAAAATTGAATTCGAATAGGTGGAAATTTCGCATTTCTAGAAAAAAAATGCAATTCTTGAGGAAGTACGAAGGGAGTTCGAGCCTTTTTTTCTCTTCAAAATTTGACTTTCTTATTTCGAGTTCTAAATTGATATTTAAATTAAATCAGTTATTCGATCATTATCCGGTCCTGAGCATACTGCACGGTATTTTGGGGAAATAACAGCAAAAAATGGTTTTACCTACACGTTGAACAACAACGGCAATGCCTACCAAATATCTATTTCGTCAGAAAGAACCAGTAAGAAATGTGCATGTGCTGTTAGAAACTGTAAGAAACTCCCAGACTATGGGGGCGGAGCTCATTGGGAGAAGAGGTACAAAGCTATGACCAATGGTGAGTGCCTTCAAATAAACCTTGTAAATGGCGGTTTCTTCTGAGGCTGTATGCATCACTAAGATTCCCTGGAGTGACGTTAAC
Source organism: Ancylostoma ceylanicum (assembly GCA_000688135.1). Lineage (NCBI taxonomy): Eukaryota > Metazoa > Nematoda > Chromadorea > Rhabditida > Ancylostomatidae > Ancylostoma > Ancylostoma ceylanicum. The sequence continues at coordinate 1,005,050 of JARK01001360.1, read as the reverse complement.
AACTTCCAGACTTACCCATCGTTACCGTAGGCGTAAACACGTTTGCCCTGAGTGACCTCAATAGTGCATCCAGGCCCTGGCTTCTACCTAATTTTTGGCATTCGTTCAACTATAATTTTTCTGCCAATTCGGATAAATCAAAAATCCTACCTCGGTCAACTATCAACTCGACTATATCATTACTGGTAATTGGCTGAACGGGCAGAATTTCACCTTGATTTGATTCCAAATCGAATTCCTGATAAGTCGAGCATTCCTAAAATCGAAAATTACTAGCATAAAAATATTTCAAGAAATTTTACAATACCAACATACCATCATCATCAGAGCGATTTCCTCTGCAGACAGCTGAGTGGTTTCCTCTTCAAAGGGTAGTGTTATTGTTAGATTGAAGATAATTCCTGGAAAAGAAGTAGTCACGAAGTTAGCTCTTGAAGTTTACTCTGTTTGCACAAGTCTTACCCAAGAAAATTCGTGCATTTTTGAACCGGTAAATTGATACACGAAGCATGTTCGCTATTGATTCAGACCATCTGTTAGCTACAGCTGTAGTGTCGTTACCAACAACATTTTGGAATGATCGGTAGATAGTAATGATGACTTTGCGAGCATTTCCATCACCGTTGAGGTCTTAAAATTCTCATTCCTGTTGAGCAATTCCTGATCATTCATTGTTCACCACATCCATACTCACTTCTTTTAACAACAGAGTAGTTTGACATCACAACGGTAACTGAATCGTATGCTTTGAAACCGCTTTCGCTCTCGACAGCCCTTTGAATCGCTTGCACAGCCTAAATCCTTATTTTAGCGCTATGGAATATTTTTTAAAATAAGGCTACCAAATAAAACTGCTTCTTTCAATGCCTCTACATAAGATTAAAAAACGCCTTTGAACCCACATAACCATTCGTCATTTGCGTTAAACGAAATGGCGGTCGTAGCGTAAGCCATATCTGGGATGAGTTTGCTGATCCCGCGACAGATGAAGGATTCACAAAACGCTTCTCATCCACGCGACTCGCAGCAGCAAGTCGAGAGACAAACATGGCTTGCTGAGTCGCTGTTGGTACAGTACCGCTGCTCTGTATCAGAAAAGCAGTTAGATACACAGAGAATGAGCCAATTTTAACACGAAAAGGTGTCCATACCAAATGAAACGTCACTCTGATTTCATTATGATCGGGGAGATCCATCGGTACAGGAGGGGCTGTTGTGAAGACACTGAAATCTGTGGAATTATCGTGGCCATCCCACGAATTACTATTCATGTGCGCTCTATGGAAAAATTTCCACAACCGGTGAGTCGTATCCGCTCTAACCATTTCGTTTGAGTTAAATTCTTTCGAATCCCCCCATGGCGATCAAATCACACGACATCTACTTTGTACCGGTGCGCTACATTCTGTACTATCCTGTATTGTAGGCATACCCTCGGTACTGTAGATGTATTTTCTCCCAGAATCGAGCGAAACTTTGCACAATGAGGTTACTTGACATGCTAAAAATGAATGTGGCATCCAGTGCGTAATGTAAGAACCCTTTGCAGGGTTACAGTTAGGATAACATAAATATATTTTTCCTACGGAATTTATCGAAACTTTATAAAGAGCGGTCCTTTTTCATGTGCTGATCACGAATATAGCATTTAATTAACACCGTAGCGCATTTCTGGAATGTTACAGACCAGTGAAACAAGATCAGTGTATACGGTGATCCACGGTCTGACAAAAAGGGTGGGCATGCTGTAACTTCCCTGAAGCGCATTATGGTACAAAACGAAAGTTACAACTGCTGTCAGGATACCAAACAACCTCCTGTGCAGATTTTGGTCTGATTCCAAAAAAGAAATGGCTGCCTACAGTTCCCACAGGGCCTAGATGCATCATTGGTACTACCCAGGGGTCCCATGCATAACTGAGATTACCTAGGGTAAACGTGCTAACATCCCTTAAATTAGCTCATCGTTAACACGGGCGCCAATACATTTATCCTAATCAATCTCGATGGTGCATCTAGGTTCAGGGTGAGCTTTTTGACGCCCGTGCTAATGATGGGTAAATTTGGGTGGGTGCTAGCACGGTTACCGTGGGTAAGTTAAATGATGCATGCGTATATCATTGGGAAGAAAAAGCGCAACCAGCCCCTTCTGATTGGCACATTCAGGCTGCCCACCTGTTTGATTTGTACGGCGTTAAACACAATTGAATCATGTATTATGGGAGGGACGCCGTTCGAGTTCAGGCAGTTGGGCGTGAGGGGTGGCCCGAAAGCACCAATCAGAGTCGCCTGGTTACGCCCCTTTTTTCCCTCACAATGATGCACACCCCAGAAAGATGAGTAAAAAACTGTTGCTACACTGAAAGCATGTAAATTTTCGCCATTGCACACCAATACAGAGAAGTGCTTATCTCTCATGCTGGTCAGACATAAATATTTTGAATCCATGGCCATTCCATAATACAAGAAAAAATTCCATATTACCTGAGCATACCGGCTGATGAGCACTTGCACTCAATGTGGTCGACACCATCGAATCGTTTAGCAAAGCTGCTTGCTAGACATTTAGTCTCGTCCCATACTTTACCAACAAACAGTAAACACTAAAGATGACACCAATCATATTTATCAAGAAGAAGAAAGTCGTCTGTTCGAGCACTTACTGCATAATAATTTGAGGGCTGATACTGCGTTAGAGGTATATAAACGGAGTACTGGATAACATTAGGAGGTAGAATAACACTGGCACCGCTGAGCGGATCGAGGAGGTTGATCTAAAGAATGCTTGTGAATGGCGCGAAAGTCAGAAAAATGAACAAATGCAGCCAACTTGATATAGTTGAGAGACGGTTTTGTTGACAGATACCGCATCGTAGGTGTTCCCGAAGAGGTGGTTCATCAGCTGGTCATTTTTGAATAGAGCTGTCATCTTAATTTGCGATGTGGCCAGGCAAATGTTCTGGCAGACCACCATCGAAGGCCCACAATGCCATGAGGAGAAGCGGGCGCGAAACTCGCTTGAAAACATTATCTGAAGCATGTTCATAGGTAAGCACATAACAATACGGTTATATGTCTAAAAAAATTATGAAGCTAGAGGCAAAATGTTTTTGGAAGAGACTGAAGAAAAAATGAAGAATTCAGAAAATGGAAAAGTTCGCCTAAAAAAAGAGAAAATCATCAAATGGATTGCATTTATACAATTCGAAAAAAAAATTGAAACTGAAATGTCTTTGACGAATTTCTAGAAAGTTGAAAATTGAGTAATCAGAGTGCCAAAGCGGAATTATCCTTGGTCTATTCCGGAAGCACATGCTTATAGATAGTGGAACGTAAAATTTTCTGGAGCATTCAGAATGTTCTCTTTGAGATGGACGATTTCATTAATGCGATATTACTTAGTATTAATGGGTGCAAACATAGCAGTAGATTTAGTATGTAGAGCACAACCGATATATAGTAGTTTCTAACAAGTAACTCAGCACAGTAAGCTATCGAACCATGGCTGAATAACAATCCATACCACTTTGGCAAATTCTCCAGCTATTGTGTACGATGACACGGAGAAGTTCTTCGATCCTGGCACGAGGCTCTGAGCCTGAATTGTGGTGTATCCGCTGCCCTAAATTTTCACCATCTTAGATCCTGAACGTGCACAAACGACATCTGCGGACGTGTAACTTCTGGAAGAGGTGTGCCGACACACACTTATTCACCTCTGCTTTCATGACTCGCAATGAACTGGCGTCCAGCTGCACACAAAACGTGCTGAGGAAATCCTTTATATTCAGCAAATAGACCTCAACAATTGGTTGGTTCTTCTCCAACAACAAATCGTACATATTCAGCATGTCGTTGGCCTGGAAATCACCGTGAACACCATGTCGCATGGAAAATTCTGAGGCCCACCTCCTGTTCATTCGATATCGGTTTTGTCGCCACCGCTGCGCGCTTCTCTCGTGCTGATCTGGGCGCTGACGTCAGTCCTAGGAACGTCCGGTACTGTTCCAGAACAAGGACTAGCGCTTCGAGCACCGGTGGCGTCACGACATTCATGAGTCGAGAAGCAGACGCGAGCACTTCCTTGTAGTCGTTGGAGTCACTAAAGTCAAGAGATGCTATACTTGTGGAACTAATTGATATCACGACCTTCTTCTTTCAGTAGGAAGTTACCTGTTTTCATCCAGAGTCATGAGCAGTTTTGTGGTGATCTTGTCAGCTGTGACTACATCCAGGTCTTCTTCACATTTCTGGACATCCAATGCATACATATTGCTGAGGGCAGAAAAGATATTGCCTGGAAATAAACATGTAAGGGTAGTTCAATTGTTCGCAAAGAAACAAGAGAGTAATTGGTTTTTTTCATCAGAACAAGCACTCATCCATGAGAATATTCATTTAAATAAACTAGGATTGTTGCCACCGGTCTCACTATCCGTGAGAAAGACCCTGGATGTCAGTCTGTGACTCAAGTATTTGGTGTTCTTCCACTGATTCAATTCCAATAAGTATGGCGACAGATACGCATACCTTCGGAAATCCTGAATGAGAGGTAGTGGCACTGTTCATTTCCAAATTCAGGCCCACTACCAGAAATACCCACATAAGTTATTTTTCAAATTACTGAGTACTCGAAATTAGGAGGAGCAACTGGTGTTTACGAGAAAAATCGCTATTCTCCCATTTATAGGAAACTTCACACTGAAGTCTTCACTGTGTCCAAACCCGCTTCCACGGCCTGGAGGAAATGTATCCTGCCACTATGATTGTCTGCGCATCCTCAAATCTACCTCCACACCTGACCGACCATGTAGCCTAACAAAGTCAGCGGGTCTGTACCACTTTGCCCTCTTATTTGTCTACAGAAAAGTCCATGTTGCTTTGTAGGTTATTTGACATAAAATGCAACACTGCACATGAATTTTTCACTATAATGGTCTATTGCAGCAAATAACAGCTGCTGCACCATTCAAAACTATGCAAATAACAGCTGGTACCTTTGAAAAATTAAGTCCTTTCCTTTTTTCTCAGGCACTTACTGAATATTTTAACTCATAAATTATGGCAACCGCCATTTTGGATTGAAGACCTTGACTAACCATTGCCAACATCCGAATTGATAGCAGCAACCATGTCAACTATAGCTACTGTGAGGTTAGGAGGAGGAGACACCTCAAACGTCGCTGACTCTGCTGTGGAACATGAGGAATAGTGATCACACACTTCCAAAAGAGCACGGTATCCTGTCCGCTTGCTACATGCTGGAGGATCTTGCTGAGCTGAACGGATTCAGTGTTTTTCCCTGCTTCAAAAAACATGCGTGGAGGAATACCTGAGGGCAAATATAATCTATGGGAACTAGCTCCTGTCCTCGTAAACCAATAGCTCTCCGTGCTATTATCCACAAACAGCAGTTTCAATCCGAAGCGGTATTCCAACGGTTGGTCGACATCCAACCAGCCATCACCCATACGGAACTCAATTTGCGTATTTAGAGCGGATGCACCACTGGGCGGCACCACCTGTAGAATAGAATCATCAGTAGAATCTTTGCACAAAGTCTTGGAGATTTTTCAGACATACTTCTACCACTCCAGGAGTAGGCGGGGCATTTACGAATATCTGAACATCTGCAAATGAGCTGCCGTCCCTTGAATAGGCATTCAATCTTATAGAGTACTGCATTCCAGGCAGGAGACCGGTCCAGTTCGGATGCCTGCGTAGTATCTGCTTCTGGTAGAGAGCATAACTGACATGACAAGAACAAACTCACAACTGCGGGTTTGCAGGTGGTATCGTCAACGAAACCACGGCTTGATTCGACTGTGACATTTGGGCTTGGGTAAAAGTTGTGTTTGGATCAGACAGGAACGACGAGAGTTCGAAGAAACCTGGGAACAAAAGTTCCAGGAATAACAGGAAAACCAAAGCGATGGAAATTCGAAAATTCCAAACGAGCGTACTTGTGTCCGGCGTTCGTACAACCTCCCACCTCGTGTTCAGCCAGCTTTGTTGCACTGTTACATATGCTTGGATTCTGGAAAAAAAATCTCACCATCATTAGTATATAAACCCAGCGTGCAGAAACACTCACCTCACATAATCTCCCGTGCTAACTTTGTCAATTGTACGAGGTGAAAAACTAATTTGAGGTAGTTTTGGTGGACCAATGCTGACAACCGACCAGGCAACATTACTCAAGTTTTGGGCATGTACTCTGTCGGAGAAATTGAAGCTAAACGGATCCGATTTTATGGTCGGGATGCAGGAAGAGAAGAGTCAGGATATCTCTCTCTCACCTCATTCCTTGATTGAGAATTCTCGGTGGTACTCGTAGAATTTGCGCATTTGTCTCAATCGCGGTGGGCAGATCGCACCTGGGGACGGAATACTTTAAACTCTTTTTAAAACTAGTATTATCTACTCAAGAGCCACAAGTGATCCAGGTGGCACTACCCACGAAAGTCTTGGCATTCAAGCAAACCCAACCAACTTTCGCATTGACGTCATGTTCATGCAGGACCAGTCATGCGTCACAGAGCCATCGCGCTCATTCGGATTCGTCGATCGCGATGCGTCGATGACAACGGGAGCATCGCTGGCGATTGATCGCGATACAGCGTCCACGGTAGCTACTAATTTTTCAGCAACATACTGAAAGCCAGCGGTTTTGAAACGAGGCTCTCCTCCAGTATCTTCCACACTATAGCCTTACCATCAGAGTTTCTTGGGCAGAGGCGCTGAGATGTTGGCTTGTGGCGGAGTCCTTGTAGTTTACTTCAATCGCAACCTCAACGCTATCGCCTGGTGCATAGGTGTAAGCGGGAATACGATAACTGTCATCGTTTGTGACGAAAGTTCCGTTGACAAACCAGTTATACTGAACAGCAAGACGTAGCCACAATGAGCAAATCCACGACCCACGGGCAAATCCTACCTGAGCATCGTTCGGTACAATGGTAAGCGACGCATTGCACCGTGTAAGTTCTGGAAGTGCTCGGAGTCGGATCGCCATCGACGGAACGAGCGACTGCGACACGCCGCCAAGGGTAAGCGACAGTGTCGCTGCTGCTGTCACTGGTCGCAGACGGATTTCGTCGCTGGTCGTGCACATGTTCACGAAATTACAGCCTGTCACGACAACGACCGCTTGGGAGTTCAGCTGCAAATTCTAATGACCATTTTTGACACGATTCATGCGGATCAAAATGAGCGAGAAGAGACCAGATTTTGGTTTCTTATTGCCTTTCATTTGTTTCTCCAAAAAAATTGTGCCGTATCATTGAACAAAAAAAAAGTCATCTAAATCAGGATCGTTGATGTTCAGAGAAGAATCCGTGATTCATTTCTATTTTTTTTTGTAAATTCTATGCAAGTTTTTGTGAATAAAAAAATTTATAAATTCTTTTAGCACGAAATCTTACGAATTTTTTAAGCACAAAATCCAAGACCTGCGCCGAAAAATTGTCCTAATATGTCGATGAAAGAAGATACCGGATTCATACCAGTTTAGATGGGAAGGACACCGAGCGACCAATTGCATCCGTCAGTATCTTTGTTAATTCCGTTGAGGCTGAAAGTTGCTTAATTACTTCCATATTCTGAGGAACGCTTAAGTAAACAAAAAAGTTTACTCACCATTTTTCACCTGCCACTGATACCTCAGGCTACGTCTACCATCGCCAGTAATCTGCTTCACCTCCATTGTGACCTTATCCATGCATGTCATAACTGCGGACGGTGCAGAAATAGTGAAATTCGGATGAGTCTGTAAAGGCGCCGACATCCAGGAAATCACAGATAGCATAAAATATCCACAATGCTCACCACAATACCCGGCATAGCCAGGCGAACTCTCTCTCCAAGCACTGTAAGAATATCAGCAATGGCAACCTTGGCACCGTCGCCGAATCGTACTGCCACGTGGTCCCCATCCCCAATGCAAACAGCATTTTCTGGAATAGTTCTGGAAGTGCGTCTTCCATAGAGTAATCAGTGCACCAAGAACAACACTGACTGCCAAGAGCAACATGCTCGGAGATCACTTGACTACATGGGACAAGTCCCACTGGGAACGCATCCGGGGCATCGCTCTCCACCACAATTCCAAGCAGATCTCGGGAGATGGTTGCACTCAAATTTGACGACAATGGCAGCGGTGTGGTTGTAGAAATCGGCTGTGGCGTCGTTTCAGTGCAGGTGATCTGGAGCCTTATAGGAATCCTGAACATCTCTGTCTTCGCTTGAAAAATCCTCACAACTATGGCCGTGAAAGCAAAACTAACTGCTGCTGAGTAGTAACGTCGTGGAGTAGTTCAGAACGGACAAAATAAGCATCCGTATCGCGGCTCAGGTTCATCCTATCAAGGTGACAGCTCATAGTCAGATCTGTGAAGTTGCCAGGATACTTTTGGTTGTCTGGAAATTGTCGCGCAGTCAGGATTTTTCCAAGCCTTTAGATAACTAAATTGACTAACCGATGTAGCAGTAAGCTCCGTCGTTAGATGGACTAGAAAGGATGGGTGGTAGTGAGAGCTTGAACTTTGCCTGCAAGAATATTAATTGTTGTTTGTTCTGCAAAATAATTGCTGTGACAAATATTATTTCTCGTCATTTCCTCTCTTGTTTTCTGAAATACGCAGGCCAACAATTCTTCTTAATACGTCGTTCATTACTAATTACTTTTTTCGCGCATCAACTGTTTTACAAACCATTACATAAATATATAAAGGACTGGAAGAAAACTGACATCCATGGTAACTGGCTCATTTCGACATGGTAGAGCAACAGATCCATGCTCAATCTCAACCAATGCGCTATAGTTCATCCCTGTCAATCCTTGATTATATGTGGCCTCAACGATATTTCTCTGGCCTGAAGTAGTTCGTTGGAGCTTGTCATCCTCACAATCCGGAAGTTCGTGGATAAGTCCTCTAGCCTTTGGCGCTCACTTACCTGTAAGATTGCACCCACAAATTATCGAAAAATCATCTGCCTCCACTGCCTGGGTGAGCGTGAGTTTGAAAACACTCTGGGATGGTAGCTCCATGCTCAATGGGTAGGTTTTCCCATGGTTGGACACTAAGGAACAGCTGAAAATGGTTGCGTTGACTACGAAATCATACACGTCTTCCAAATAGTATCAACCCACTTCGCACTGTTCACTGCAGCGTCAGGATTTGAAATGTCCAGTGTTGCCTACAATTGTATTGTTTTTGTTGAACCAAAAAAAATCGCAGGGAACATATCATATCAACATATTGTGCTTTTTTCACAAAAGATCCGGAATAAATAGAAAGATTCTAGATTTTTCAGATTCTACTGTTGTGTAGAACAAAAATTATCGGAAGACATTATTTACAGTATTGCCATGGGGGATCGACGGTTTTCTGCCACCTGTCCGAGAGCAGCTCAACGCCATCTGTACAAAATTCTTGATCTTCTATGCAGAGGACTTCTTAATTCTCGAAAAAACACCCTTAGTAAACTGCCCCATTTTTAAAAAGGTAGATGCAAGCATAGGTACGAAATAGACGCAGAGCGATGCACAAGAAATGTTGTGCGCCAAAAAAATGTGTTTGCTCTTGGGAAACCTTTTACTTTTCGACTCATTCTGGCTACTTCCCGAACAATTAGATACATAGACGAATACGCTTACGCATACGGAGTCACTTTTCTACTAAAAGGTAGAGTTAAAGTTGAAGATGGGATCTCGAGCAAGTCCAAAATTTTCCATATAAAGAAATAACGATGAAAATGTCACCAAAATGAGGAAAACAAATAGTAAGCCCATTCATTTCCACGGAAATCACCGTTCACTGACAATTTTCGTGCTGTTTATACTTCCGCGAGTGGATATTGAAATCACATGGAACGTTTAATCCAATAGTACTTCCAGTGCCCACGCTTGCATTTTACATAACTTAGGAATTAAATACAGCCTAGTGGAACGCTAACAAGCTTGGAGTTATCTAGCTAGAGATAACAGCTAAGAAGCAACAAACCTCGAAAACCTGCGAAGGAGATAGCACATTCCAAAACACTGGCTTCAACGACGATATCGTTACGTTCACAGGAATATCATGGCTGAATAAGCAATGCTCTACTTTGCTCCCGAAAAAAAAACAGGTTGGGAAAAACATAAGCCTTACCTATCTCCTGCTCGTGATGGTGGGCAAAGCCGGAGAAAATCCGAAGAGAGCGGCAGTCTGAAGCAGTTCTGAAAACAAAAATTTCTCTGCATGAAGTTCTACACACATGTATAGTGCACGTTCTTGTAGCATAGACCTTCCACGAACCTGACAGTCACTGACTACAACGGGATTGAATTGTTGGGTGAAGGCCTGCGCGACTTCCGCCGTCCATTTCAAAGCAGCAACAATGAAGGCGGCATGGTAACACACTGTTGTATTCTCGCTGAGATCTTTGTGCGTATAGGACAACGTTGCTCCAGGAGCAACAACAAGGACCTAAATCTTCCCATCAAAGACATCAGTGCTTCTGAACATCCGCAGAGCCTCGACTCGGCAAACCTGTGTCGGTGTCCCTCCATATGCAGCAGCATCAAAGTGATAGATCGGAAGATCTCGGGCGAACGACTCCTGCACGAGTGGTGGATTCGACTCATAGCGAGACGCTACAGGAAGGGAAGATGACGATGAGGACAGTTTCCATTCAACATAGGAGCTGTTTCCGGCTTCGAGCACCTTAAAACGGCTTAGTTCAAAATCTTAGTTAGGGCAACTACTCCGGTTTCAGAAATGGGAGGTGCACTACCGACTACGTTTTCTCAGAAATCATTCAAAAAAGAAGTTCGGTCCAGGTGCTAAGTGGCCGTAGATAAACTGACACCAGAGAAATAAGAAAAAATGGGTTCGTACAGATTGCAAAGTAATGAAAAGACTAATTGCGGGACAGTTCAAGCAAATAAGTAGAAAATGGACCGTGGAACTGCATGGTTTATCTTGTCTTAAAAAAACATTTTTCAGTCAAACTATAAGGAAATCATTCATAGTATGCACCTTTCTGCCAAATCTCGAGAGTTTCTGAGAAGACGAGGTCGCCAGCGCAAATACACCTGCTACGTATACTGCTATGTAGTTGATTAAATGGAGGATTTTTTTCTTGGAGGATTCAGTTTTTCTTCCGAGTGAAAGAATTACAGAATTCTGGAGTGTCCGTGGACACAGATACGCATTTTCAGTGAAAAGAAGACCTTGGACGAAACTCTGCTCATGGCGCAGTCAGCGCAGGTACTTCTTAGATGTTATAGGTTATGGAGAGACCATGAGTAAACTCAGAGTCACATAGTTTCGCCTGGGAAGGGCTATTGACAGAAAAAAAAATTGAGCACCAAAAACACGCGATGAGAGAGGAAAATTAGGAACTAAACAGCAAAGAAAATTCCCAGAAAGTGATAAAACCAACAATAAGAACAGTTGTGCATCAGAAGAATAGGATAAAAGCAGAATTCTCATTTTTGGTTCCTCGTAGGAACTATAGAAAAAGAGGAATTGTTCTCACAACATAGAGAACTGCACGATTAGCTACCTGGAACAATCAATTGGACGGAGACCACCCCTGCGGAGACAGTCGATAGGTCAAACTAGAACACCAACGGTCCACTGTAGGTCAAAGGAAGTCTTACCACACACACAGCTTGAGTACTACTACAATATGCGATTTTCTGTTGCGAACCATTCAATAACTGCTGGAATACTTCATAGTTGCCTTCTTATGAACGTCCCCGCGATCTCCATCGGGTAGTCCAGGAAGGCATCCAGCAATTCTTGCGCAAATTTCGAGGTTGAATCTGTTGCACAGATTTCTAAGATAGACGAAATAGTTGGGCGAAATGGAGTTAGCGGGACACTCCTGCGTGGCCCAAGCCTAAGACTTAGTCTCAAACCGACGTTTAAGCATAGGCTCAAGCTTAGGCTTAGGCTAGCGCTTAGGCTAAGGCTTACAAGGGGAAGCCTGCAATCTTTCGTACGGTCCGTCCCCACACTCAATTCTCGTCAATAGTTCTTTTGTGAGTGATCGCGTATCAAAAGTAATTGGGTACAGGCATGTGAGGAGCATTGCTCTGAGTCTCAAGGTGCACTCTTTTTTTTTTTTTCAAAATGTTTCATACACAAATAGACCGTGGAGAAATCCCGCAAATTCTGCGAGTAACGCGAATTCCGCGAAAATCTTCAGAATCTATTGCTGCGACTGTACCAAAAAATGTAAACAAACCGCAGAGTTTCATGAAAATGATTCCAGAAATTATCTTCGCTTTCAAGTAGCAATTTTGGTCATTAAAACATTAAAATGACCAGAGGAAGATATGAGTTATATTACGGAAAGAGGGATTTCGAGGGCAGCTGTTTCGCACCACCTTCAAAATGTATTCTCGCCAGCTGACATTTTCAAGAAAATCTATGCAGCTCACATAGTTTCGTGCATTTGTGGTTCTTACGGATATGAATTTACTACACTGACCAAAAGTCCGTAGGCAACACCCGGCTCTGGGATGAGAATCTTCGACAACAGATTGTCGATTGAAATTGGCACATTCTGTGATGGTAGATCCTCAGCTGATACAGAAGTGGAGTCATTTCGCACCAAAGGGCCTCCTGGAAAATGATAGCGCTGATGTTTGGAGAAATCCATAAACCTGCATGATGAAATAAATCTTTTCAATAATTCTAGTACCTGGTGGATTTGAGGCACACGGATTGTTCGCAGCGTAGCATTGCCAAATACTCAGAGTAGTTGAAGCTTGCGATTCGACATCTTCTGACACGGACGTCAAGTAGAATAAATAAAGGATAGTGATATAGCTCATACAAAGCAAATGTTCTGGTGCACCACTGTAGGACACATGAGAATCTGAACACAATCCTACGTTTTCAAGGACAACTGACACAATGACACAATTTCAACGATTCTGCGATTTTAAGGTTCTATGACATCACTTAATAATAAAAACGAGTTTAGCTGACTCAATGAGGCAACTCAAGTTCTCAAATGGCTGGATTCGTTCGTATCAGGAAAGGTTTATTGATACACGTTCACATGGTTTAATCTATAGCTATTTTTTCTCGAATTCTTTCATTACTACAAGGACATTAATGGTAACAACGGTGAGTTGCCAAGGATACGACTGTTGAAAAACATGATTACGACGGAAGCCTTTGCGTATGACTGGGAAGTTTTGCTAACAAGCTGATGGGCGGCTTTTTGTGACATCATCACTAGAACATTCTTCGACGTAGAGGTCTTTCTAAAAGCTTAGAAGGTGGATGTTTGTAAGGGTTGGAAAATCCGAGAGAAGTTTTCAGAACATAAAAGCGGCGTAGGAAGGGAAGGAATCTCTAGGAATTAACTTTCATGTATTACTTATTCAGTTATATCGCAATGTTATTCTACATTACATTTTTTATTATGTTTGATAATCAAAAAGTGGGGGAGGCCAGTTAACAACTCCGGCGATTTTCAGTAGTAAATTGCCTATTTCTGTCACCACAGTAGACTAGTGAGATTTCAACAACTGATCCTTGAAAAAAAAACTGCATAACTCAATATTTCCCCTGAATAATCGCTCACAAAAAAATCCCCGGCAGTTTCAAGATGAACAGCTCAACAATATAAGATTAAGTTCCAATAGTAAAGAGATTTCCTATTGTGAAATAGAAACACGTGCGTGATTCATTAGTGAGAGCTAAACGAATTAGCGTAGCCGCTCAGACAAGTCATGTACTGGTAATGAGAAGTTGGACAGCCATTACCAGGTAAAAACAACTTCTATGGTGAGTTGTAACGCTTATGCACGTTACCTTGGATACTCGCCTGGTGAGTACGATCTGTAGAAACGTACAGTCGATTCGGAATATGCGCTGGTTGAAGCATAAAACGACGGTGAAGAATAAATGAAAAGAGAAAAGGGCATAAAAAAGGTAAAAAAGAAAGTGGAGGAAAGGATTCTTCCGTTTTTTTTTCAATGAGGAGATGTATACGAACGCAACAAAGGGATATTACTTTAGCTTCTGCTAGAATTAAAGTTCTTTCCAGTTTTTCCCTGATAATACGGAAGTTTAACAGCGTAATACATTATTTTAGCGTATCCAGAGATTTTCCGTAAACGTTCTATTAAGCAACAATAGAGAAGCTCCATGAAATAAATTGAACAACTCATGAAAAGAGAGACTTTGTGGTGCATGCTGCGCTTCTTTACATATGCGATCGAATCCTCTCGTAGATGAAACCTATCGCTGTAATCAGCAGCTTCCTAGTGTTCGATGTGCATACGCTTTGGACTTTTTGATTGCCAGCGCATGACACCTTGGTAATTAACTCGATCGGTTCCATGGAATTGAGTTGTAGTTGCCTCTGAGCACATTCTCGACTCGCACTTCACCTCCGCAGCCAGTTAAAGTAATTGGATCTCTCAACGAACCTGGTAATAGCGTCGGAAAGTGAGAAGCATTGGATTGGGGCAGAAGTTTCGCCTGATTTTTTAAATCTATAAATGTCTCTAGATGAAGCGAAAAATCTGGTAGATGAATAGATTTGCTAAATAAATATCATGTTGAGCAAATCCAGCTCTGCTCTACTGTACGTTTAAAAGGCATCCATTGGAGTCAGGAGGCAGGAAATACTTGAAAAGTTCACAGATACCACATTTTCACTTTTTTCGTTCTTTGCTTGGTTCTCTGCACCAGAAGCAATTTGGTCCGGAGCCTATTCCCAACTCCAGAAGCTCTCACTCGACAAGAAAAATTGGTCAAACACAACATGAAAATGGCCGTCCCCGACTTCTTCGCTGACAGTTTTCCGAGCTCTGTGCACAAGGTACCAGGGAAGTGTCCATGAAATAATTAGTGATCTCCGATAGCCGCTTCTAGATTTACAATTTGGTGAATCTGTGGAAAAAAATTAAGTCTACGAAAAAAATTAGAAGACATTTCCACCACCCTAGTAGGATTAGGTGTGGACATAAATTCGTGTGAGGTCTTTCCGCTGCAAATTATCCTCGGTAATGTTAAACTTTTGACAGCGTTTTCCGCACCAAATCATCCACGAATAAGAAATTAAAGGTGGAAACAAGACCCACGAACTTATGTCCACACCTGCTACATCTGTTTTTTGTGAACCCACTGAAGGGGGTTACCACTAAAGTCGAACTTGTTTACTCAAGATTTACTCTTGTATTCGTCTGCTCTTGTCGACTTACTGCATGAAATAAAAAATCCTCAGAAAATAGCACCTGCTCTGATCGTGATAATGTACATGCAACGATATTTCGAAAAAATGTAATGCACATCGTGCTAAATTAGTCACGCTATCAACCATTCACCATGAGCTGTACTTCGTAAAAAAAAATTAAAACAGTTAAGACGGGTGCCCATTATATTCCACATCAATCCTGGTTATTACCATGACCACAATCACGTCAATTTCGCGAGATTAAATTTTTCTAAATCACATCTATAGAACTGCAAGTGATGACAAATAGTTTTTTTTTTTGTTTGATTCAGGAGTTCGGAGTGCAGAGCTACGAGTCCATTCTTCGTCGGCAACTAACAGATATGTTGACTCATGCTGTAGAAAAGGTCACTTCGAAAATCATCAGGAGCGATTCACAGATCGCTCCGCCCTCAATCAGGATAGAGATTACGTGTTACGAATGCTTATCCGTTATTCTCGCATTCTGACCGTACCAAAGCGTAGCACTTGGTCCCAGATATCGACCCCATTTCCAATGTAACGAAGAGGACGATTATTCCTCGGAATTTAGTTTACTAATGAATAGTACCCGTTGTGTTGTTGTTGGCACTCAAGGATAACCAAACTTTGCAGATCCTAACTTCATCCGGAACAACCATGCCATGCCGTGTCCAAGAGCACTCTAGATTTGTGGTGGTTAAAGTGGAAGAATTCAGCGGATCTGGCGTTCCTTTTCCCCACTACAGGCCGTTCAGGGCAGCGGCCTCATCTCAAGGGAACAGTCAACGGAGGGAAGGCCAAAATGATGAAGAACAAGAGCGGTACGTCTCTATATAACATTTCATTTTTTGGTTTACTTTCCAATTACTTTTCTGAGAAAGAGTAGTTCCACAAGGAATAGTGTTTGTTTAGTTGGTGTTACATATCGTAACATGCTCACGTTCCTATTGTCGTGCCAAAAAAAAAATTTCATCACCTCCTACGCATGAAACTGAAATCTGGATGAATAGGTATTCGGACCTGCATAAGGACTGTAGCTACATTGTATTCCTCACCCTGAATGGGCAGGACGTGACTGCTTCCATCCATTCTCAGATTTCGCTGTCCTGCGTTCAAGTTTTACTGCTATCCTAGTCTTACGTACTGCCATGGTCCTTCTTTTAACGGTAATCAAGGGAGGCTAGCAACACGCTGGGGAAGCCCCTCTCACCTTCACCTCGAGGTGCTGGCGGTGAAGAAATTCTTGCAGGCTGCTTACCTGCTGCTCAGTAACCAGTAGGGTAAATAACTCATCAAAACTTACAATCTGCCTCCAGGAAATTGTCGGATAGTGCACGGGCTGGGGCGTGAGAAGCGTGACGGGACCTATTCGACACCCTGACCTGTCGCATGTTTTCCCATATCATTCATTCGGGTCCCGCCGCGCTTGCCTGCACCATCCGACAATTTTCTGAGACAAACTGTACACATACGCGCACTTCTACCAGAAAACCGAAAACAACTTCTCCCTCGCTGGATAACGAACACTTCCGTGTTGTTATCTGCTAATGCGCTTTGTTGGCATTCTCACATGTCTTGCAATTCCATCTGTACGGCATTCGATCACTCGTAACTCTAGACCATCAGTAATTCAGCTTGTGAACACTTTCAATTTGCATGTTCAAACCATAACTTTAGAAACTTTATCTTGCATTTTTATGATGGATATTTCATCCAGGCTTATCTTGAGGCAATCCTTTGGTCATCCATTTACTACGAAACTTCGAAAATGTCTTGAACTTTTTTCTAAACTTGAGTAACTGTTGAGTACGATATCACAGCTCAAGGGAGCTATATCTTGAAATGAAAACTTCTTTAACCAAAATACCGTGCTCTTTCAAGAGATGTTCCTTCACCATTCACTTTTTTCCAGACCCTTTTCTCTGCTTTACCTTCTTGCTTGTCTTATTTCGTCCTCTTCACTTCTTTGCAACACATTTCTATTGTTCTGAACCTACAGCTCACGTTGCAGAAATTTTCTACGACCAAATGATATCCTCTTCGTGTAGTTTTGTTTTGCATGAGTAGCAGTGCAACTAGGATGGGAACATCTGTCCATATCTCTCGGGAATGGCAATACATAGTTTGCATTAAAAACAACTTCGGAAACCTTGAGAAAATATTCCGTGGAGGGAATTTCTCTTTTTGCATGCTACACGTTCTATTCCCTGTTAATTTGACACTGTAAATTGGAAGAATATCTAAATTTAGGCAGAGGAAATTATGACATTTTCGACACTCTTCTAAAGCTGATCCTGAGATTTTACTTGAAAGCAGCTGTGCTCTGTGAACTACTGCTCCCACAAATTTTCAGTGTGAATTTATTTTTCTTAAGTTTACTTTCCTTTGTTTCCCTAGTGCTGGAAATGCTTACTGATTTCTTGTACGAGGAGCCAAGCTGTGGATAAGGGGTACTTCTTTCGGCGAACGTTTGCGAACAAAAGTAGGACCACCTCCATGTCAGCCATAACTCAAACCAAAATAGTATAAATAAGCCTCTTAAGAACCCTATGGGTGGTATTACAGCCACGACGAGTTTCGTTGCTGCAGCATAGGCATTCACGGTTATCCAAGAGAAGAGCATTGTCTGGATCTTTTAGTTCCTCTACTTCACTAGGTAAATAATAACTGCAGTAATCTGCGCGCCATAGACCAAAGATTAGAATCGATGTTTGTTTTTCAGCGTGGACGCTTCGGATTTTCAACAACGTCATTTCGCCATGTGAATTGCTATCTTAGAGAAATCCTGTTTTTCGTCTGCCAATACCATTGTGCGTTTCGATGGAAACGCCAGGCACATCGGTAGGATGCGCTGAGAAATCTTTTTATGCGTTCTGCCACGATAATTCCTAGCATGGAAGTACTGGCGGCTTGTGTGCATAGTTTTTTGACGCTGTCCGCTCCTCCTTCCGACTGGACCTGCCAGCGTGCTGAACCAGAGCCGGTCTTTGTTCTGTCCTTTGATCAGTCACTCACAATGCGCGAGATTAGGGCGACAGGTGAACCAGCTGATCCTCGCCCTCCAAGTACAAAGAAACATTGAGAGGCGAGTCGGAAAAATGTTATCAGTCTATCAGCACTTACTCGGTTATCAATCGTGGCGATTATTCAACAAGGGAAATTTAACGACCCACACGGACAACTTCTCGCCTCATAATGAGGGATTTATGCCTCCCTCCTCCTATACTGAGTCCAACCTCATTTTTTTCCTGCCATCTGCACTCACTATTGTAGTAAAGCATCCCGGCACGTGGCATCATTGTGTATTTCGACGCCGTAGACAACACAATTTTGCACAGCATCCACTGTTGGGCCTCATTTATCGATTCCGCGTCCATAGTATCATATCCTATGCTTATAAGAGCAGCGCCGAACATCCAGAAACCACGTGTGCACAGTGCCGGAAAGAGGATGCATTTCTGGGGGTTTTCCGTTGTTGATGAAACGATCAATACGGCGACATTTCGTTGCCTTGCCTCGAATACGGAGGGCGTGAGTCAATACGGAGTGAAGCTTGGCGGAATGATGTGTTCGTATGGTCAGATGGTCACATGATTCGTGGATTCGTGCCTCGTTCCGTATTCCGTGTCGATTTACGCGCTTCCGCGTTTTTTTCTTTTTACTCGAGCATTTTTACGTCACAACTTTCTCAGTTACTGGTTGAAAACAGCAGTATTTTGAGGCGCGCACTATCATCAAAACGAGGAAGACCCTGTGATGTTTTGACGGGGCTCGTTAAGTCGCGAACTCAACCTACAAACACCAACGCACATTCACAAAACGTGCACAAACATTCCCTGCTAGACATTTATGACTTTGGACGCTTACCTACGAGTTCACTACCTATAGAACTTTTTGAATTCTTTTTCTTTACATTTTTGCAAGTTGCATACTCAAGAGGGAAAAAAATTCGACATTTCCAAACTTACCTCAGGAATTCTCCTTCTCTCCATGTAATGATTCTCAGAAATTCCTGGTACATTCCTGGAATACTCATCTAGCGTCCTGAAAGTTCTCTCTCATTCCCTCATTCGTGAGTATTCTATGGCTAGAAAACTACACAGAAACGGATTCACTCGATCCAAAAAATCACTTCCTGCATCTTCCAGGATAAAAACCTTCTAAGCATGCCCAATCTACCCATTGCTGCTGTTTTTCAGTAATCTTACCCAGCATGAAAGGGCCTCTCTATTGAAGAATGTGGAGCGTATTCCAGCACTGGTGGAGAATAGTTCGATTTAAACACGGATAGAAGAGCGGAAATCCATGAGAGTAGCACAGTTCAAGATAACTATGTGTTTGCTAAGTACATAAATCCAGTAGTGTCGAACGGGTGCACCATTTAGAAAATTCCCCTATTAATAGCGAATGTTCAGAATGAGGGTTAGTCCTCTTCCTTCTAAATGCATCAATACAGTTTTTTTTTCGTACCTACCCATTAGAAGAATTTTTTTCCTTGTATGCATCCAGTCTAATAATTAAAGCCTAAACTGTGGAAAAACTTCGATATGCCATTTGGGAAAGAATAGGCGAATAAAAAATAAAAAGCGAATAGGACAGCTTACTCTATAATCATTTTCTTTTTTTCCAAAATATTCTTTATCTACCCATGAACTGCATTTTTATTGCTGGAGTCAAAAACCGGCCATGGCGAAAAGTTGTTTACACAGTTGCTGAGTAACTGCAAATACACGCCACTAAATGAAAAAAACTTTGTTTCTGCAGAATGAATAGGAACTTTGCAACTTCTTTTTTCTTTCGCGGTAATTTGTTGTTCCTTTTTTCATACAAGGAACCAATTTTCGTTCCTAACTGATCTTTAACATACGTATATAAACGAAAACAACACATTAACCTAAGCGATCTCATGAAGCACTCGTAGTTATCCTACATGTTGTTCCGCATAAAGTGCATTGTTTCTTATAGAAATGTTACGGAAAAGTGCAAAGGTGTGGTTATTATCTTTCAGGATGGTCGCGAATGAGCTGAGTCGAACGGGTCGGTTTGTCGCCTACGCGAAGGGCAACAAGACATTCCTACAGACCGCTTCTGCTCTAAACCTCGCTTTCCTGATCTCAGCCCTCGTGAGTTCTACACCTGCTCGTTCAAAGACTGTTGTTATGAGATTAGGATAAAGTTCCGGAAACTCCTCAATGAGATCACTTTACACTTAGTCGCTGGCCTATGGTATGTGCATAGGGCATTCATCGTGGGGTCCTCGTACTTTCTGGATTTCGTGACGTTTCTTACCCGAACATGGGGATGGAATGCTCACCGCAGAACTATAATCCAGATCAGCCCTCATATTAATCAAGAGAATGTTTAGCTTCAAAAGTGCAATAAGTAGAAAATCTCCTGCAGTGATGTATCAGAGGGATGAGCAATCTGGATAGCTATCGTCTGTGCCAGACTTTCGGGAAGGTATTTCCCTATGTGCATATCTTCAAAACTGTAAGCCGATTAGGAGACCTCGAATCCTCTACCCATGATTCTTAAGAGCATCCGTAAACAATTACAAGTTTATCACAGGCAAAATCTATATTAAGACATCTGCTCTACGAAGTCCCGACGCTAGTTTTTGAATTTTAAGCGGTTATTTATCGGTTCAAGAAACCTAGATAGACAGGAGCATGACTACTTGTTTGACTCATCTATTTGTAGGGCAATATATCTACATATTGACTTTGTTAATTCCTCCACAATCCGGATATATCCTACCTAAGAGAAAAGCCGAGGTTCTACTCCTCAGTTTCCGATGAAGAATTCAGCTTTAGAAAAAGCGGATCTTCGAACTGTAATCGCTCTTCTATGATACGCCACTTCCTATATCTCTATTCTTCTTTAAATAAAATTTTCTGTCGCACTCTAATCCTGGCAGTCTGCCAAATCTACGTAGTCTTTGCGAGTTCACCCTTTCGACACGTTGACGACGTCTCCGCGACATCACGCTATCTTTTGCGGTCTATGAACTTTCAACGTTGACATCGCGATAACGCCGTCTTCTATTCAAATTGCAACAAAACTTTATTAATCGTAAAAATGAAATATGCTTCGACTGCTCACAGAACGGTCATCTCTAGAGAACAGCTCAGTAAGAATTAAAAATTGTTGTTGCGATTTGGTTACTGTTGGTGTTTGCCATAATTATCTGATGTGAATGCGTGGGTTACTTGGAAGATGAAATGATGGTGAGGAGAGGGAGTAGATAGAGGGTGGGGTGATTCGCGAAAATTTCCCTTCAGATTGTTCTCCTAGATTCACTTGGGGACGGTTTTATCTTTTTAAAAAATTACATGAGGTTAAAAAAGCGAAGTCTTCTTCCGTGCGGAAAATGAGCTGGAATTTTGAGTTTTTTTTTTTCATTAAAAAGGAAGGAGGTGCGGCTGTGCCATTTGCCAACTGCACGGATTGGCTAACCACACATTCTGGGTATAGCTCCCCCACTAGGTATAGGGCTCCATACCCCTTTATCCTGTAAGTGGGGGGGGGGGTCTACAAAAAAGAACATATGTCCGATTGTATGATCCTCCAACCATTTCTCGTAACACTTTTTGTTCTTGCTAGCCACTCAAAACTCTGTACTAGTAACAAGCTGGATAATTAGTACACTCAAGATCATTGTGTTGGAAATTTCAGGAGTGAATTAGCTAAAATTATGTGGCGAATATATTACAAGCACCAGCCCATAGAATCAGATTCTTAGCAGCAACACGCTCTTTCCCGTCCTTTGAATCGGTTTTTAGGCGAATCAAACGGACATAAGGGTAGGGGCGTGGCCAGGGACAGCTGGACCGCAGCTCTATATGAGCGCAATACGTCAATGGATAGCTTTATGCATGTTTATGTGGTAGTGGATTGCCGCAGTCGATATCTCCTCATTCATGTTGATCCTGCAAAAAGGACGGCAAAAGTTAAAATAAATCTGAAAACTAATGGATGTGTGCCTGAAACTACACGGAAAACCGCAACGGTCATTAAATTTACTGCTTTGAACTAAAAATTCGAGTGCCGAGCGAAATGAATTATATTCGAACAAATGTTTCCACGTTCGTTGAGTTTGAAATATTTCGAAATTCAAAAAAAATCGTATGTAAAATTCTTATAAACATGCAAATGAATCCAAGTATTTTCCTCCTTCCTGTCGAATCATCACTCTTGCTTTCAATTTGTTCATTCCTGTATGATACTCTGCTATGTATATTCGATGCCCTTCCATAATACTCAAGCATCCACATGTATGTTTTCTGCATGGAAATTTCATCAATAGTGAACTCTACTCGATTTCGCCAAAAAGTTTTTCCCAGTTTGAGAGTGAGGCCTTTCCATCTTACTCCTCAGATTTCTACAGCTTTTTTTTCACCACCTCACATCCAACAAAATTTCTAAATCTACCCACAGTTCCTGTTACTCATAATTACTTTGGTTCTCTCTCTGATAAAAGCACGTGTTCCGGAAATGTTCACATAATATGTTCTTCGAACAAAAATACGAGTTCAGTGAGTGTCCTTGAACAGTTCCTCGTTGGGGGTGGAAATGTTTTTGTTCTGATAACAATGGTTTCAACACCTAAACTTGCACTCAAGTTCATTCGCAATAATAAACTCTAACATCCCATCGAACCCACAGTCTGGTGGAGTTCGGGCCATGATAGCGCGTATGAACGTACTCCAAAACTCTTAACTGTCCTGTATCATCTGCTGATAAGGCTGTACCACAACACTTTTTGGGCTCACATAGGCAATGTTACAGAATCTCAGCCAAAAAAAAAAGAAAGAACTCAATCCGGGAAGTGGCTACGGTGGCTGACGACCCTTAAACGATTAGCCGATTAGTGCAGAACAAAAAGTGCTTAGGGCTTATCGACTAATATTCCGAAGCCATTAAATTGGGAATTGGCATGTCTTCTGGATCAACTACTAACTCTTTATAGGGTGATAGACTATGGATGTTCGCTATCGGTCTGTTTTTACACCAACTCGGAGGGATTACTTGGATCGCCATCCATCAGCTGCTCGACTCCCTCGCTAAACTGGTTCTCACGCCGGTGCTGGGATCTTTGTTGGATAAGACCAATAGGAACAAGGGTGAGGATGTGCTACCTTACAGAGTTCTGTAGGATTTTTCAAATTCTTTCGATTAAAGATACCGCTCCACATTTCAGCGGCGGATAGTGTCATTAAACAAAAAAATAATTAAATGTGAATAAAATTAAGGATGAAGTGGTCGGGGTTAATCATTCCCGTTCCTGGGATTGTCCAAATTATGTTAAAATATTCTATCTAAAATTGCTACTTCATCTTTACTATTTCTTGAATTGCAAAGCTGTCCCGAAAAAAAGACCAAGTCGCTGGTGAACATTCATCATTAAGGAATGCAAGCAGTGCTGTTCGTCAACAATGTGACCATCTCGCTCTCTGCCCTCATATTCTTCTTCAATTTATCCGAGACTCAGAGGCCAGAGGTGCAGTGGGTAAAAACGGTGAGTTTACCTTGTTTATTGCGTAATTCACCACATTAACCACCCCGTGGTTCAGCTCTACTTACTTTTCGCCATTCTTTTCGGATCAGTATCTCGAGTTGCATCCGAGGCTCAGAAAACGGCTTTTACTAAGGACTGGATTGTTGTTGTCATAGCCAAGACGCGAGGAGCACGTCTATCCAGTAAGTTTGAAAGTCTTCCCTTCTGAGAGAAATCCTGAATGTCCGATTTCCAGCTCAAAATGCTGCAATGACGGTAATCGACCAGGCGTCCTCGTTGCTGACTCCGCTCATCGCCGGAGTTATGCTGGACTCGATGACGCGAGCTTGGTGCTGCATCGTAATCATTGCGTGGAATATCCTATCTTGGAGTATTGAGGCTTCCTTGTTGTTGTGGATTTATCGGCGCATTCCTGATCTTGCCCACAGGAAACGGAATGGTGAGTAGCGTTGCTAAGGATCGCTTTTGAGCATTTTGTTGATGTTGGTCTTTAGATTCTACTATCAAGGACTCCTGCGTCGATGCCTCCCCTTCACCTGTTGCCGCGTACTTTGCCTACTTCCGGCAGAGCGCTTTCCGAGCTGCATTCGGATTGGCTCTCCTCTATATGACTGTTCTTGGATTTGATAACGTATGAATTTTCCGTGAAACTCCTAACATCTAAGTTAACGAAAACATTCCTGCCTTTCAGTTGGCTCTCTCCTACGGAGCTTCCCAAGGTATGTCGGCATCAACGCTGGGGCTGTTCCGCTCAATTGGATCTCTTCTTGGACTACTTGGAGCACTGTCCTACACCGCACTGGAGCGCTCGCTGGGCCTCCTTTGGACAGGTTTAATCGGACTGATGGTACGATCAGAGATAACTCAAGGTGTACCTGCCCGAACGCACTATATCTCGTTGTTCTAGCTCCAAAACATTTTCCTGAATCTCTGCACCATTTCGATCTCGTTACCCGGAAGCCCATTTAACGCTACTGGTTACTTCTCAACACTAACTACAACGGTATCTTAGTTCTTTCACCTTCTACTTTAACATCCTTCCAGCCATGCTCTTTCTAGAAATGGGTTGATGGCGTTCGATCCACTGTTATGGGCGGTCTAAATGCTACTGATCCAACGCCAGCTCTTCCATTCTCCGAGCTCAGCCCATCAATCATAGTATTCTTCCTTGGAATCACTTTGGCTCGCTTTGGTGAGTACCCCAACCATTCCTCGTTCATAGCCATTATTAGTAAATGATTTTTAGGACTGTGGATCGCTGATCCATCTATCACTCAGATTATGCAGGAAACTATTCCGGAAAGGGAACGCTATTCTGTATTCGGGGTGCAGACGAGTATCTGCGAGTTGTTCTCGGTTCTCAAGGACTTAATGGTGAGTAGCTAATCAGGAACAAATCTTAATTTGTTTAAAAAAAATTGGGTGCAGTTGATCGTAATGTTGAACGCTGGGCAGTAGAATGTATGCAGGCACCTGTTCCCATCCTTCTTCTAGTTTTGCAGAATCACCTCACGAACTTCTGTGAACCTCCTCTTCTCCATCTTTACTGCAAAGAGTTTTTGAGGGAGGTCGTTACTCAGAAACTAATAGTCCATCAAGCATCAGTAGGTACAGTGAACTCTAAGTGATCATGGACAAGGGGCGGGACGCGGCGCGGGCGCTCTGGTTGTCTGCTGCACCGAGGCAGTGGGCCTGATGGGCAGAGACATGGATGAAACCGATACATCTTGATTTCTCGCTGCCTCCGGAGATGCAGCAGACAACCAGAGTGCCCGCGCCATGGTGCTGCCCCTTTTCTACGACCGTTTGGAGTTCACTGTAGAAGGTTGTTGGAACATGAGTCAATAAGAAAAAAGAAGAGCTCAACCTCCGTTCCGTGCGATAAAATCGGTTTCAAACCGAGTATTCGCGCATACATACTGCCCGCATTATTCTTCACCCTCTCGCTTTCCTGCACACTTCCCCATGCACTCTTTCTATCTGGCGTCTCTCCAACTGTCTTCCCCTATGGATCAGGCTATAGTCAATACGAGGGCTGAGAAGATACAACTCCGAATAGCACTCATCCTAATGGAATGTACTTCCTAGACTCAAATGAAAACATACCTGCATAATGAAGTCAAGTAGATAACCATCAAAGCGTAAAAACTGCCCTCTCCCGCAGACAGCGAATACCAGGAGTACTTTAGAAGCACAGGTGAACAGGCTCAAACTTGGGCAATTAAACCGCGATTCGTAATCATCTTATCCAAACAAACCTGAGTTCATGAAAACATCATGATATACGACAATTGAATGTTAAAATCAGTTACCATGCAACGAAGCTCGTACTACAACTTGTAGAACCATAGTAAGGTTAAAAAAATGAAAGCAACAAACATACATAACTGGTTTCCAAATGCTGCAGGGTAGAGCTACGACTAGTCGATTCTGCTCCTAACTCCACCCTACTCTTGATCAACCAAAATTTAACCTCTTATACATTTTTCAAAACTTTGAAGGAATGTTTCACACCGAAAATGAAAAGAGATGAGAGAAAAGGAGGAGAACCCCATCTTTGACGCTGAATTCTCCCAAGAAAAATCCAATAGCATCTCCTCAGTGTTGCGCGACTTTGACCAACTCAATAAAAACTGGACCACACCGATGACGTTTCAGGTAATCGCCTTCCCGGAAACGAGTAGCTTCGGAGTCCTGATCACAATTTCATGTATATTCGTCTTCTTAGGATTTATATTCTACTTTTCATACTTCATTAAGGTAGGTGGAGTTGATTTAGTCCCTCTAAAAGTCCAAGCTCTACATTTTCCAACATCCTTTTTCAGAGCACGTGTAAGAGATCGCGATGTCGATCCGGAGAAACAGAGTTGAGGGATGCTAAGTTGCCAGAACAAGAGCATCTAGTTAACAAAAATCTGGTCGACAACGCTTTAGTCGCTCCTGATGTGTAGAAATATATTGTTCAGGTTAAAATCAAAAATGTGTTCTTAACGTTATACTTTGTTGGTATCTGTGAGATGGGTACATATTGATCGCTTACTTACTATCTGCAATCGTTGTTTGACCTCACGGCTGGTATACACATCATTCAGACTTGTCCGTATTTGCCTTATACATACTTTCACCAGTGAGCTCTGTTTTTACTGTTGTTTTCCTAGTTGAACAGGTAGGTTACTAGTTAGTGTTGATGCTGTTTAGTGTTGTCTTCCCTCGCTCATCATTCCAGAGGCCTTTTCACTATTGCAGGAAATACTTCTATGTTCAAAAAATTTATCAGTCATTGATGTTGGATTTATAAAAATTTTTCTTGTGCTGTTGATTTAAATGCTGATTTCCTGTACTGTTCCTGTACCGACAATGAAGCCCCTACCTTTTCTAGGAATAAGAGAAATAGATAGTAAGAGATTGTGAACCACATGAATCTCAGAATATAGATGTAGAAAAGCAATGGGCGGCAATGTTCTCATCTCGACCTTTCTAGAGACTTGTCCGTTAGGATCTGGTTCTACGGCAGAAATTATACTGCAAATTAGCGCAGTACGCCAAGCAGCTGTGTTTATACTTTTTTCGCGAGGCGATGACGTCACGGTGGCCACCACGACATACGCCACGCGACGGGTTATGATACCACCGGTGTGAAAAACAGGTCGAACCAGCTTGGCCGATCGTCGAAAACATCGTTGATGCTCACGCTAAACCGAGCTATGGTCGAACTGACGGACCATAGCTCGGTTCAGCCTTAGCCTCAACGATGTTTTTTATGAGTAGTCGCCCGGTCTCGTGTTTAAGGCCAAAACAGTGGGAAAACAGGGAACAACGGCCAATTCCAGTCCACAAAGTCAATAGAGTCATTGCGCTACGTCTGCTAGTAGGCATGACGCGGATTCAGCCTACAGCATCGTTTTCGAAGGAAGGTATGGCTAGGGCGGGATCCGCGACTTCGTGTCGTGAGGATATATGTACAGTGAGCGTCAGTGGCGGTGACCCATCCACGACCTCGATGAGAACGCCCCGCAACCGCGCCGCGAGCACCAGAATCGATCTCATCAGCCACCAAAGTGCTACTTCCAGGCAGTTTTCTTTCCAGTTTGGTGATCTTTTCACATTTTTCATGTTTCACAACTAGGAAAAGCATAACGGCAGCAGAGGACATCGATTCCGGCGCGCGCGGCGCGGTTGCGCGGCGTTCTTATCGAGGCCGTGGATGGGTCAACCCCATTGACGCTCACTGTATGTCAACTAGTGCGAAGCAACCACACCTCGCGCATGCATCCACCCAGGACCGACCGCCTTCGATCGGTTTGTTCATGCGCGACGATTGCTGCTAGGCAAGGTATAAGCATAGTCACTTGCTTTTCCGTATAGTCCACGATGACTCCTTTGAAAAATTCAATAATTTTACGGAGATGAACCCACATCCTAGCTTTTGATAGTCAATCTCTCCGAATTTTCTTTTCGGAAACAGACCGTGGACACAGTCAAGCTCCGAGCTTCGCGAAACGATTCAAGACTAAAGTTACCTTAGCCTAGGTGCTAAACTCCCCTACATCATTTTTATGTTTCTGCCTCACAGAAGCAAAAATTATACATACAGTCGTTCCAAAAAATACTTGCCTCCGGCATCCACCGCCTGTCTGCTAAGCCGTGCCGAGCCTCCCATGCATTATCATAAGTGCTGCGACGTGGGGAGGCAAGTATTTCTTGGAAAAACTATAGTTTTCATGGGTGGTGCTGCACAAATGAATCTAGCTTTTCACTGTTACTTGATAGTTACAACAAAGCGATTATCTACTCGTAGCTAAATATTTTTTGAGAGGTAGATAGAACTATAGGCGTGAACATCATGCATAATTCAAATCATCCAGAAAATTGAGCTCAAAAATAACAACTATTTGTCAACAATCACTAACAACGGGCCTGTACAAACTCAACAATAACTATTGATAACCTATATAAAAGTCGACAGATTCTGAACAAACTGGACTAGATGAACCTAAACCTATTCTTAAGCTATTTCGCTTGATAAATCGACGAAAGCTAGTGAAAGCGGGGCTGTCAATCACAATATTCACAGAAAGCATGACAGGCACAACTTCTAAAAAACTCGATAAGTGATAAGATACTTCGTCAGCTAGAAGAACGACAAATACTTCGTCAGCTAGAAGAACGACAATGACAACAGCGCAAACACGTATGGCGAGAAGTCGAGAAACATCACGTTTAGAACCTCAGTGGTTGCGAAGGAAGTTGTTATAGACGACTAAGTATGTGTTGGCCGCTTTTCTGGCAAATACCGCATCACTGGGATCCAGAAAGACTTCAATCGGAACAGCCTGAATTTTCCTAACTATATGATCAAAAATAAGAATGGAGCACTGATCCCACAAGAAGACCAACCTTAACCTCTTCATCGACTTTCGTGTTCGCTGAATCAGTGTTATCCTCAACAAGAGCACCCTCATACACGGCTCTCCCTAACTTCTTCAAAAACTCGTGCCTTAAAAAAGAAAAAAACAGCTATTTTACAATACTGTAATACAAGAAAACTATACAAAATAAGACAAAGTTATCCACCTATTTCGAATACTACTGTGTGAACATCGAAGAATGAATGGGTGCTTAGCAATCACGGAATTCGGAAGACGCATTGTTTTATGGACGTAACTATAGTTGGCAGTGACGTATTTTGCATCTGAAATCCTTAATGTTGATCGATCTATGACGCAAAAATGAGAAAAAGGCCAAAAATCTTAGCCTACATCAAAAACATTCATAGCATCACAACTGTTCACATGTTTACTTCTTGAGTAACACGCCTCAAGCGCAATTGCGAAGTAACGTGATATCACGTTAACCAAAACTCCTGCACTGATTTTGCAGAAGTTCTACGAGCACGGAACAAAAATTTTTCCAAAACTATATACAACCTTCCCAAGAAGTAGAATTGTCCAAACACAAAGATGTCATCGCAATTAGTTCTAGCAAAAACTGCCTCAACTTGACTGGAAGATTACAAGAAAACCTAGTTATGCGCGCATCGTTTGAAATGTTGATCTCATCTACATAGAAAACCCTGAATGAAAATGAAGCAACTTCGAACTCACCCATCATAAACACTCTTGGATCAGCTAGAAGTATTTGCTTAATTTCCTTTGGAGTGAACTCGAATTCCTTATTGAACAGACCGACGAGTCGCTGCAAGAAGTGCACATTTGAGAAAGTTAGAAAAAAAACTTTTTGAGTAGGGAGAAAGGATGAAATGAAGAAACTTCAAGAACCAACTTCAAGAAAATCGTCAAGAAAATTCACCTGCAGCGGACCCAGTCCGAACATAACAATTCGTGCTTCCTTACGAATAAGATTGCGCACTTCATTTCCACTCAAGCCGAATTGTTTTTGAATCCATCCCAACCGAGAATCCATCGTTTTCACATCGACATTCAACCAATACCTACAATGGCGTAGAGCGACATTTACTAACTATGAGCGCTTTCACGTCACTCACCTGAAATCGTTGATAATTTTGCATACATCCTCGTTTGTAAACTTCTTAGAAGTCAAGTAATTCACACGAGCCTGGAATTACCACATGAAGATGCTTTATGGCAGTGAAATAAAGGAAACTGATACCTGCATATCATTCAGATCTTGGAGCAGAAAGAAGGGGTTACGTGTCAAATAATCGCCCAAATCGCTTGGTTCAAAGCCAAGAGAAACTAACCATTGAAGCTGGAAAAACCCCAGGGTAAACACCAAAACCTCAGAAACGCAATACAGAAATGAGACCACAAATCTAGACCTTAGGTTTAACGTCCTTCTGCATATCCAAACGCAAAAGATATTTCCCAGCACGAGTCGACTGCTCGATCTGGAACATCCGCCTTCCTTAATGAAAGCACGAAAAAACCACAATTGTCGCTACCTCGAAAAGGTTGACTCCAATATCCACAAGCGCTTGTAGAAGAGGATAATGATTAACGAAGGGAACTAGCGTACGAGTGTACACAGGAGGTGCGTGTTTCGAAGGGTCAAATGGATGAGGATTCGTCCTAAAGGTAATAGATGTTACGGATAAATTCACAATACATCTTTGCGTACGGAAATATCAAATAAAAGCAAAAAATCTACAGCGATACTTGCAAGCCAATGATTCAAGCGAAAATTTTTTGGTGAAAAAGTTTTTCCCCAGAAACTAAAAAGTTGCAACCCCTCGCCTCCCCCCCCCCCCTACACGTTCCGACCTTACAAAAGCCGTAAGATGTCTACCTAAGAGTATATTTCAGCGAGATAACGGCACGATTTGCTTTTTTTCGTNTTTCCCCAGAAACAAAAAAATTGCAACCCCCCGCCCCCCCCCCCCCCCCTACACGTTCCGACCTTACAAAAGCCGTAAGATGTCTACCTAAGAGTATATTTCAGCGAGATAACGGCACGATTTGCTTTTTTTCGTCGAAAATGTACTCATTTATGTGTCGAGTAGAAGTTGCAAGAGAATAAAAAAGACACTGAATCGTGATTTTGAGAAAAGAAAAACATGCGAAAAATAATGGAATTATTCTTTCGATATATTTCTTGCCACGAATACCCAATTCTGTCTCATTGTCGTACATACGCGGAAAAGTATGTAGTTATATCCGGATTCCATGTGAAACACCACACAAACTTTTCAATTCAAAAAGTGAAACCCACGGAGATGGAGGCATATTGAGGTCTGTCCCATCCAGCTCCCCTTCGTTGTAGATAATAGAACGGAAAACAGCCTTTCCAGTCTTCCGCTTCAACTCCAGCTCCTCCGGAGTCAAGCGCTTCGACTATACAGACAGAAATATCCACATTAGCCAACGATACAAAATGAGTAGTGCAACTAACCGGGGGCATCACGCAATAGTTGCCTTCTTCATTAGCTACAGTACTTAAATTTGCCATGAGATCATCGGTTCGTTCTGCCCATTCACGTTCTTCCTCATCGACCTTCTGGATAAACTCCGCTTCAGTAATTTTTTGCACACCATTTTGGACCGGACTACTCTCGCCGTCGTTCTTAAAAACTAACAATAGAGTAAAAACCATATCGAAGAAATGGAACTCGCCGAAACACCTAGCATACTTCAGGCAACAAAGCATTCCGACTCTTCCATCTCCTGATCCGTCTGCGAGTTTCACGAAGCGCCGCAACCTTCTGATTGTCAGCCGGTCGAGCCGAACGACTGGTACCTTCTCCAGACGAATTGCCCTAAAATTCGAATGAACATCCTGAAACGAATGCAGAGAGGGGAGAGGAGCAACATATACCTGATCAACTGTGCTACATTCATAAGCAGCAACTGCGTCAGCTTCTTTTAGCTGTCGACATAAACGTCTTATACTTGATGTCATTCCTATTCTAAGCACTCTGGCGCTGAACATCTGGAAACTTTCCTCAGTGAGTTGAATTTTCCAAGAAAAAAGCCACCCTTGCATGCCACTTGCTGATTGCAGAATATGGGGTGTGGAGCGTTATATATCGAAAGGACGGTGCGGTCGCGCTCTGCGATTGCCCAATCCGTCCGAGTGGCCAATCACGGAGCACTGTCACGGAACACCTCCTAGATATAACGCCCTTCACCCCAAAATACAACTTCCGATTCAAGATCAATCTTGTGTGTTCCACCAGCGGTTGTCATGATGATAGATCCAATGTATTCAATCAGAATGTATGAGAAATGTCAATGTATGAAATGGGAATCGCTAGCATTACCATGACAAGGGGATAACCACTAGCCCTCCAATTACTTTGCACAAACCCAGTCAGCCATGTGCAGCATACTTTGAAGACTTTCGACTGTAACTACGGAACATTGTGGCTGGGTTAGTTTAAGGGAACCATACTTTCTTAGCACTTATAGGGTAACATATCTCTAACTGCATGAACTTTCTGAACCCAATATGCAAACCACTGCTTGCTGTAAGCAGCTATTTTACAATGAATTAAGAAGCATCGGGGTTTCCAAAAAAACGTCCTGCACAAGAAGACCGGTCATCAGATAGCGTACTGGGAAACAAACTGCATTTAGATGCTTGAAGCAGAACTCGCAACTTGCTTTGGGTTGCCACTATACACCACGTGAAGTATGACAATGGAGTAAGATGCCACACTCCACGCGGCGCTCAGTGCAGTGTAGACCCTAAAGTCCCGAGAGCGACAGAAAGAAAAAATTAAATGAAAAGAAATATCCGAACCGTGACATTACACGTATGGACCAAGCACATGGAAGCTACATTTACTAATATTTATTTGATGCTAGGAATCAGGAATAAAACTCGATATTTGTTTAAAGAGAAGATTCAAAGCCTTATAAATATGACTTAGAAAAAACATCACCGTCCGTGCTGAATTATATCAAATCACTGAAAATTAGAAAGCTCCACAGACCGCTGAACCAAGAAATGAAGGCTCTCAATCACAAGGCAAACCCATAAACTTGAGTAAAATTAAAACAGTATCGACAACGACAGAAGGAAATGAGCGCGATAAAACGCTCAGAAGCAAAAAAAAACCTTCTGCCGTATGATCCGGATAATTCCAAGAGACGGAATAATTTCGAAAAACGTAATACAACAACCAGTGAACATAACAAGAAAGCACGCATTGTGAGTAGAAACAATGAAAATAATAAAATAAACATGACCAATAGTTTCATCCACTACATCTATTTGCGCTAATAAAACGAAAAATGACACTAACAACCAGCCTCTTAACGTCTGACTGCAATAATAGTTTCAGTACAACAAAAACTCAGTAAAACTATGTCTGTGCTAAATGTTTGATTATATCAACCCAGTCCCAGCCGCGTTCCTTACCAGTACCCTCATTTCGGTTCCACATTCGCCTTTTGGCCGCTTTCGTCATCGGTTCATCCTTAGGTCGTTCTTCTACTTTCACCACCTCGTCACTGGGAGGTTTCACATCCCAATTAGCAGTCAACTCATCGAAATTCGAAGAAACATAGTCAATTAAGGTGAACGACACTGCCATACCTTCGTTTTCCTTAGCCACTTCTAGGACCTTACTTCGGATTTCTTGTCGAACGTTGTCACCGATATGACTATTATAGAACACGTCCATGTTGATCCTGGGCGACACTTCTGGATATTCAGGAGGCCACTCAATTTCCATCACGAAGCTCTTTGAGGTATCTGCGCCGAACTTGTACTGAATGCGGGTGTCGCTCATCACTTTGAAATTTTCGTCTGAATCATAAATCGATTTGAGCACCTCCATTTCGGTCACCTGGTCCTCGTTTGGTGCCATCCTGAAGCAAAACCAAGGTAGATGCAAGTAATTCGTACCAGAACACACAAGCATGAGAAGTAATTAAATTTAGAAAGCAGAGGCTGGCCCAAAACTAGAATAGACGGGCAGAAAAATTTCCGCCACTATGCTACATCAGGGCACCAATTTTCTCTTTTTTTCGCTGTGACTTCCCATATTAGGGTTAGGGCTGAAAAAGGACATGTCGTATGAGGCAGTGAAAAACAATGTACCGTAACGAGATTTTGCAAGGTAACGATGAACGTATGCAGATACTCATATCCTCCTAAATTTGCACAATGAGGTAATTTCGGTCACGACTATCAACATCACTCTCATCCCATGCATGACTCTCTCATGTTCGTATCGAAGTTGATAATTCCTACAGGTTTCTTGCAGAAATCCTATTGCAGCCTCATATGAAGAAAGTTACGATAGGAAATACACGAATAATTCTCTCAGAATTGTTTTGTTGAAGTTCTAATGCGAATGAAGAAATTCCAAATGTCATAAAAAACAAAGGAATGAGAACTATAAGAAAAAAGGAAAAAGAAAAATATGATAGAACAGTCCTCATGCAACTACACGGAATGATAAAAAAAAATAATTATCTAACACATGATCCACAACGACTGAATGAGGCAGTGAAAAAATTCGAACATTTCCACGAAAACTCGTCCCCTCCCTTGGGGACGAGTATCCGCAACTCTCGTCGAGACCGCGTAGTCCGATCGTACACGCCACACCAAGCGTCAGAACCCCAAATACCGTATCAAGCCGAAGACACCGCCCTCACTATCGTACCTCAATGTGACCGTGATCAATGCCACATGGGCGTGGGACACCCACGATAGGAACGCTTTTTTCAGATCATTCGTGTTTTGACTTGCGGTATGCTGAAGATCCTCATCCTCCCATTCAGATCCCAATCTTTTCCATCATATAAATAGCCGTCTTTATCTATTGTTGCAGATTTTATTTGTATTCTTTTGCTTTGTCGTCTACTTACTAGTTTTGCATTATTTCAAAGTTATCTTAACATTTCTAGTAAAACATGGCCCCTAAGCAGCGTATGAACGTTGCCAATACACAGTTCAGCAAAAACGTCAACAACCGCGGAAATGTCGCCAAATCCCTAGTGAGTTCATCTGTTTTACTACTTGTTACTCAATTGTTACAGTGAGATGAAGTGGATTCAGTGATAATCTCAAGATTTTTCGTTTCGATCAATTCTGATGGGTCTTGCATGAAATTGTTTGAAGGAGCAATGGTGGGGAGAATTCTGACGTGTTGCGGCTTATTGACCAGAAGACTTTTTCTATATTATCTTCATCACTATTTACCATATGCATTCAGTCTCAATGACCGCTTTTTCTATATATAATATATAAAACGCCACCCGTAACAGGATGGCTCAATCCTCATCACAATGTTTGGCTTCGCCAACCATAGCAACTTTGATAGGCTTCCTATTTATTCTGTTCGGTATTGGGGTCTCCAGCAAAGGTGGAGAACTTTAACCCAGAGATTTCCGTTATCTTGGTGCATGTGCGCCTTCAATTTGCCTTATTTAGTCATTTTTTCTAACCACGACACTTTAAAGCTTTCACCAAGTCGAGCTGGTTTGTTACCTTTGTATTTCGAAAATTTTCTTGTTTTTCAAACACATTTTCAGTATGAATTTATTTGAAAATATCTCCTCTACAAGCTCACATCTTTCATGTGTTTTCTTTCCTGGTCCGTTGCACTTATGCTTGATCAGCTGATTGTATTCAGAAGCCCCAGGAAGACAAATATCCAGCCGCTCCGTGGCTCATTGGTCTTTTCGTGTTTGTGGTTTGCGGGTCAGGTGAGTGCTTGTGATAGCAGCTATTCACACGTTTCAGAATTATAAACACTTTACTTACAGCCATTTTCGAAATCATTCGGTACGTGAAGATGGGATGGTAGAATACTTCCCATTATCCACATAACATCCTCATCTTCTCTTATATCCGCCAGAATGAAGGCTATTTACGAAAACGTGCCGGTCAGAATGTGATAGAATATTCTTTGTATTTATTTGTCGTACATTTCCTTGTGTTTCTGTTGATTACGCGACAACTCTTCCATAATCGTTCGTGCAGTTATGTTGTCTTATTTTAATAAGACATGTTTATTTAATAAGTTCTAATGTATGGAGGAGATATTGATGGATAGTGTTTTTGGTTATGTAGTTCAAAGTTTATTTATGCCACGCTTCATTTACATCTATTTACCATTAATGTAAAAGTTGTTTCTTCTCCATAATTTTATTGTGTGTGAAGAGAGATTTATTTAAAAGTGTTTTATATATTAATTGGTTGTAAGTCAATTTTTTTGGTATTTGGTGTGATGTTGAGGCGGTTGCGTTTTTTCCAAGTGAAGATGTGTATCCGTTGTCTGGTCCGGCTCTAACACTGTGTAAGGGTCATCGGCGCGTCGCTCATATTGATTTGCGCTGATGTCTGGTTTACAAACAGTCGAGTGCAGCCCGATACTCTAATGCTTCAAGTACAACTTTATCCGCGCGTACTTGCCCTAGAATAACGGGAACAAGTAGGATTTCAGCTAGGTCATTTCTCAAAGTGCGCTTTTACCATTACGGTCCTCGCACTAATACGTTCTGATCAGCTGTTTGTAAGAGCACTTAATGAAATTGATTGAGAACAGCTATTCACTCATGGAAACATGTGCCTGGATGAAGTGCATTCCACTGATTACGATAGTTGAAGGGGAATTACAAAGAAAGTGACGAAGCACGGGAGGGTAGCAACTACTTTGTGATTAATAACTGCAGCATTCGTCCAGAGGGGTGAGGCTCAACTGAATGTGCAAATAGTGCTAGGGCTTGAGTCAACCCAAGTAATTGCTGCACTGTATGCCTGACTCAAGCAGAAGTGGACACTTGCCGCCTGGACCGCCAGCACCCGCCCATAAGGTTTACCAGGAAATAACCCAGCGATAACGAGTATTCAGGTCTAATAGGGATTGGAAAACAAAATGGTACAGGAGACCCACCAGTAAAAATATCCTGGGCCATTAACGGTCTGCGCACACTTTGAAAAACCAAAAAGTCACTCTTCAGCAGCATGTTTAGAACAGCCGTAAGGGTCTCATCTTGTCCTCCAGAGCGAGCTGTGTCTATGGATCTAACTAGCCATATTGCAGAGCCCAATGAGTACCCGGCCAAAAGAGGGTTGCTACAAGCAGGTCCGACGTGTGCAGCCGAAAAATAGCAAACAGAAGGCACCAGCAAGCACCTTCCTGCCTTCGTTCATATCAGATGAAGTGAGCAAGGCGGTGCGGGCAAAGTTGCCGGAGGCAGGCCTACAAGATTTGGTTAGAGGCGTTTTGCTTCACGGCGAAAAATCCAAAAATTGATCGTAAGGATGAGTGCATCGCTATGACCAACAAATGCGAATGAACGAAACCTACTGTCGATTCGGAGGCACAGACAACATCACCGCGGTAGAACTCCAAAAGCAGTAACACCGTTGATAACATATTAGGAAAAACAATCACATCTGTGCCTTGATATTTATTTCGACAATCATTCTCGAATAGAATAATCCAAACAAGAACCGACAGCACAACACAGCTGATACTACAATAGACTCTACACTATATAACTACTAAACAATCGATACATTACATGGAAAACGCCGCATCTGAATCAAAGACCTATCGATCCACTTCGCCAAACACTATATCCAGAGTTCCGATAACAGCAACAACGTCGGCGATCAATGACATGTAGCAGATATCATGGATTGCAGCGAGATGAGGGAATCCAGGAGCGCGAATGTAACACCTAAGATGGAGAAATTTTGAACATCCACGACATAAGCCCGTCTTCAGAGCTCCTACACGTATTTCTTCAGAGTTTTCTTACCTGTAGGGCTTACTGGTACCATCAGCAACAAGGTACACTCCGAACTCTCCTTTTGGTGCTTCAATAGGGACATATGTGGCTCCAGGTGGAACTTGGTAGCCTTCCGTGAAGAATTTAAAGTGATGGATCAGCGATTCCATGGAGTCCTGGGAAACATTTGCTCAGTTCCAAACATAGTAATAAATGAATCTTAGTCCCACCTTCATTTCGGCTCGTTTTGGAGGGACGACTTTGTGATCATCCACTTTCACCTCACCAGCTGGCATCTTATTGAGACACTGGTGGATGATATGTAGGGACTGGCGCATCTCCTCAACACGGCACAGGTATCTGGAACGCAAACTTGACGGTAAACCCATTCTAGATTAATACCACTACACATCTACCTGTCATAACAATCTCCCTTGGTGCCAATTGGTACGTCGAACTCAAGCTCATCGTAGACTTCGTACGGCTGTGTCTTCCGGACATCCTGCTTGATTCCTGATCCACGGACCATCACACCAGTGAAACCCCAGTTCAGTGCATCCGCAGCAGAAACAAGTCCTGAACGATACCATTACAGACGTCATGTTATTGGGATCAAATGCAAAGCAAAAAGAAAAACGTACCAATATCTACAGTTCTTGCCTTCCAGATTCGATTTTCCGTCAGCATGTCTTCCAACTCGTCAATTCTCTCAGGGAACTGAAAGATCCACAGATCAGCTTGAAAATACAAAAAAAAATGGACAAAAAAATCAAAGGCGAATGTAAATGAATTGTGCGAAGAAAAGAATAAATCAGAAAAAGCTCTCATTTCTATATATAACACATATTAACCAGTCTCATTACAACAGATCAGGAGTAATTAAACCTAATAATAGTGTTAAGTAATGACTTAGTAAAAGGCGCTGAACAGAAACTCATTGGACGTACCTTCACAGCCCAATCGTAGATATCGTCCATTAATCCAATCGGTAGATCCCAAGCTACACCTCCAGGGCGAACATAGTTCACGTGCATTCGTGCACCCGATACTCGCTCAGAGAACTCGAACATCTTCTCTCTTTCTGAGATATGTCAAGTTTGGCGAAGAATGACCACAAAGGATCGTAACGCTCACCCTCGAACATCCAGAAGAATGGAGTCATCGCACCGATATCAAGCGCGTGCGTGGTGATACCCATGACATGATTTTGGATCCTGGTGAGTTCAGCGAATAATGCTGAAGAAGAAATGAGAGAATTATGTTGATATACAAACTACTTCTATTGACTTACTCCGAATATACTTTGCTCGTGGTGGAATATCGATACCCAGCAGTTTCTCCACAGCAAGTGCAAATCCCTGTTCATTGCACATCATAGAGACGTAATCAAGACGATCGAAATAGGGGAGTGCCTGAGAAGTGCTGTGATCAGAAGTTTTTAGGGAGCAATGGTTGGGAGAAAATAACGAAGTACAAATTGGGGAAAATGAAATTACACCGCATTCTTATCGCACACTGACAAGCTGAAATACAACCTCACATAGCCTTTGAAAGTCTATAGGATCATAAGCATTTCGAATTGGAAATCAAACATTTCAGTTTCAGCCTTATGTACATGCCTCCATTCCTGTTAGCGAGGAGGTATGAATAAAGTCAAGATATAGGTTAAAATTGGATACAGAAATTGTTACGATTTGTACCGCTAGATTGTGTGAAATGAACGAAAAGAATCTCACCTGAGTATAAGTCTTGTGCTCGATCAACTTCTCCGTGGCACGATGGAGCAAACCAATGTGAGGGATTGCTTTAATGATTACCTAGAAAGGGAATTTGATAAACACTGACCATAACTAAACTCGCTTTGAGTGATTTCAAGTGACATCCCAGAGTATAAGTAATGATGGTGGAATTGAATACGTAATACGTAAATGTTGACCTCTCCTTCCAACTTCAACACGAGCCGAAGCACACCATGTGCTGCAGGATGTTGTGGGCCGAAGTTTAGGATCATGTTCTCAAGCTGCTTTTCACTAAAAATTAGACGTTGATTCGAGGAAACAAAGATGTTGTCGCATTGAAACATAAATGAATCTTCCACTGGAAGACCAGATTACGTGATGCTGTATCTTTTCTAGGATGAAGCTTTGCGACATTTACAAGAGTGAACGTGCAGAAGTCGGAAAATAAATGTCTCCTTTCTCGGATATTTAGAAGAATACAAAAAATCAAAGCACTGCGAGCTCCTGCTTTAAAGAAAACCAAGTAATTATTTCGTAAGAGGAAAATAGAGGGAGCTGAGATGATAAAAAGTAAAGACTAACCGATGTTTTCCCTCGTAAGAGTCAGAAAACACTGGCCGCTCGTAGAGCAGCTTCTCTAATTTATCCAAGCCGATTGCTTTGTCATACTCATCATACTTTTCACTCATCCATAACTTTCCCATAGTCCCAGCAGTCTGAAAAAACACCCAGCAGTCTGAAAAAACAAACTCATTAACACTGAAGGGAAAGCGAATGTGACCCACCTTGAACTGTCTCTCAAACTTCGCATCTGGATACCAGATAGTATGTGAGCTTCTTTGTGCCAGAAGTGCTTGCGAAGCACCCGCAACTCGGCAGCATAGCCCAGCCACCTTACTGCCGAGCATGGCCCAGCCGACTGGAAACAGTCCAGAAATGCAAAAACGAAAATCAAAGACACGAAATGTATTCCAAATATAAGAACCGAGAAAACGGTCTTCGCATCCGAAACACCAACTTGCACACAGATTTATTTTTGTTCACAGAAAAACAAACATTTAAGGAAAAAATATTGTGCAACAGCAATATATTCCACACATATTCGCGAGGCGATGACACCATGAGCACTAGTAGGAGATCGGTTAGTAATGGTCGGGAGACATCTCAAAGATAATCTCACACAAAAAAAAAAGCTAGCAGCAAAGTAAGAACAAAAACTTCACTGCGTTGATTTCTCAAAGAGAAATAAAAATGAATATTCACTCTTGACGCAGAAAACTGCACTCAATGATTCATCTTTGGTTAGGGAAACGGGAAGCCACTGCTCGTTTTTGACAGAGGGAAGGAAAAACAACGATTCACTTAATGAAGCAAAAAAAGGAACACCGGATTCAATTCATCGAAGAAAAAAAAACTATTCATTTCTGTGAGAAGATGCGGAATGGAACTGAAGAAAGAGCGAATAAAGTCTGCCGTGAAACGAAATAATTTCACCCTGACGGCAGATTTATTGAAAAAAAAAAGCCAAATGAAGGTGTATATAGGAAAACGAGGGAGAAAACAGAGAAAAAAATCAACAGCTTCTTTTACGAGATTCATCAAATGCGTGGAATGCTTCCCTACTTCTCTTCCTCAATGCTGCCTACCTCAGAATAAGATGAGCGACGGCGAGCTAAATAATGTTTACTTTGGTATCATCCATCATATGTTCGCAGCAGAATGGGGGAAAACGACTACCATACCTGAACGTTTCTGACGCATAGATTTCTGCGACTCGTCTCCAGAGTGAATAGCTGACAAGTTCAGATCGGCGAACGTCAGCTGAATGTGAGAATTACAAGGATTAAGTGGCATATAAAACACAACAATAAGTATAATTGCGCTGAAGGAACACCAATGTACAGCAACAGCTCGATGAACTTGTTCAAACATGGCTTACAACTAGAAACAGACCACTTCTCTCCCAAAGACAACACATAAATTGGTGAAACACCAGCGAGGCCAATTTGTACCAAGACTGTTCTGACTATCGTTCGTGGACACTCGCCAATTTCCTTCCATACCTTCCACAAAGGCGTCGATTCTTCACAGAATTTCTGTTTCTTTGCAGAGTTGCCTCAGAATTTCTGTTTCTTAGTTCAGAATAAAAATATGTCGCCCCTGATCCATGGCGCCGACTCGAAAAGCTTTGAGGTGCATTAAAAAAAGTTTGTGAAGTTGTTCAACTATTCCACTGGTCGTCTGAATTGAATGTGCAATCTCCCCAACACTGGAATGTACAACGCTCTACACCGGCCTTGCATTAGAAATGAACCTTAGGAAATCAATGAGCGAGATCGTATTGCATGCATAACTGTATTACGCCATGTGGTGAGTTCACGAAAGAAGAGACTATGGAAGCACTACACTCTAGTTTTCCGCTCAATCTCGCTCCATATTTTGCTGAAATTTCTTCTTGGGTTTATGATTACCATTTTTGCAGCCGGATGTTTACTAGATATTGTTATTCTCGGAAATGCAAAAAAAAGTACTGGTTCTATGTTTTTTTTTTTTGTATGAGGAACAATTTTTTTCCCTTGCAAGATGCCCGCACTAAAAAACCCTTGCCAATAAAATGAATGAAGAAACTCACGTTGGTGGCACTCTTAATAGGAGTAGAGGCGGCGCGACCGTAAACCAGACTTTCAGTCGATGTAGAAGTCACAGTCGTGGACTTTGACTGGAAATATCTTCGCATAACTAATTGGATGTTGTGTGTTAAGAAAAGTACATACCCTTAGCGATCTGGTAGACACAGATGGATCCGATTGCGACGACGTAGCGGGCGTACGCGTGCTGCGACGTTTTGGGCGTTTCACTGCAAGTAGGCAGACCAAACTTGATCAATTTTCCAAGGTATATGTGCAAGAAAATCCCGAGCAATACTATTGCGAAAAGTAATCGAGGTTCCATTTTGAATTCACCATAAAATCCTGCTCGAAATGTTGAAAAGGGTTCAGGCATGTGTGGAATCAACATAGATACACAACATGAATGAAGAAAGATTTCCTCCCCCTAATAATTTCATGAACTGTACTGAAAAATCTTTTTTCCTCGCTTCTTCAGAGCCGACGATTCTGGTCGTAAAAAAAGCTTGGACTAAGATAATCGGTAATGTACAACCTACAGAAAGAGAAGGAAAACTCTCAACGATTTTTTCATTAATATCGAGAGAAAAATCACACTGTACCATGAAATGAATAAATACCTGCTGGAATCATTGTTACACGTTCCAGATCTTCATAATGTAAATAAACTCTTTCAAATACTAGGCTGGTTGCAGCGCCCAGCAATGAAGTAAAATTACCTGGCTCGCGGAAATTTTCCTTCTCCTGATCAACCGGCTTTCCAGTCTTGGAATCTTCCTTTGCCGAATTTCCGCTATCTCTTGTGTTACTCTCAATGTCCATGGAACAAGTCTTCGGATCTGTGGC
Organism: Ancylostoma ceylanicum; assembly: GCA_000688135.1. Classification (NCBI taxonomy): domain Eukaryota; kingdom Metazoa; phylum Nematoda; class Chromadorea; order Rhabditida; family Ancylostomatidae; genus Ancylostoma; species Ancylostoma ceylanicum. The sequence goes on along the minus strand of JARK01001360.1, from coordinate 961,936 downwards.
ATTCGTCACCACATCGTTCTCTGCCGTCAGTACAGCAGCATCTCCTAAAACAGGCAAATCGTTGCTCAGCACAAAATCATATGGTGAACTAAAAGCAAAATGTGAAGCTGAACATATTTCACACCAGGGGATTCTTCACCTGCTCGCCCCAAACCACCTTTTGGGCACATATCACAGAAACAACGTTATGTTATTCATACTAATTATACACACACAATGATTTGCTTTGTTTCTACCAAAAGACAAGCATCGAGATGAGAACACAACTTTTCTACAAAACTATACATTAATACATGGCAGTGGATGAATAACAAGAGAGTAAAAAACATAAAAAACACACCCGAAGCATTCAGATTTTCTACTGCAACAGCATCGACTGGTCTCTCGTCACTTCCTTCTTTCTTCTGAAAAAAAATTAAAAATGTATTCCCGATGTGTCGAAAATACATTAGTTATGAACCGAGCAACGGAGGCAATGGAATACAGAAGCTCATGCTAAATATTTTGAAAACGAATAAGCATGTAAATTCACTCAACATCAAGATTAGCGAATAAGAACACGTTCTTACTTATTCAGCTATTGGTAGGAGTCAACTGGAGCAAAAATAAGACCTCATGTGATAGATTATTATTTTGTAAAAGGAGGCATACACCAGCCCTAAAGAAGCGGCCTAAAAACCTACAGAATCAGAACTTTCACGCGTAGCTGAGGCAGCATCACCGTGCATTCCATCCACCTCTTCAGATTCCTGCAACAATCAAACTATGTACAGTATTTTGTAAATGTGTTATATAGTGCACTCACAGCAGGCATCACATTGCGATCGTCTTTCTTGGAACCCTCTACACCAACATCAGACATTGCGCTTTCGTAACTACCTGTAATGACACTGTATTTACAACGGCTGTACTAAACCTTACAAAAACAAATACCGATCTATTTGGGAGAATTTGCAAAACGTCGTCACGCAACCGCCGCGCAACCCTGCCGCGAGCCTGTCGCGCGGTGGCGTGTTGGCATTTTGCCAGCTTGCGGGCGCCGGCTGATCTATTGATTACTTCAATGTTGCCGGATATTTCGCCGTTTTTGTTCAATTTTCCTCGGTTTTCTTGGATTTCTTCCCTGTTTCGTTGACCTTCCATCCAGTCTAGGCAAGAAGGGATGGGAAACAGTGATATTTGTTTTTGCTCTTTACAGCTTTTGTTATACAGTCTAGCTTATTGTTACCTCAAAAGTTCGAAAAAACCTTAGAAAGCCTTTGTTAGTGATAGTTCTCTGAAATCTGTAATGCTTTGCATCCGTCGAAATTCGAAATGAAGGAAAAACGAACAAAATGGCGAAATGCACGGCAGGAACGAAGAAGTCGATAGATCACTCCATGCCTGCCAGCTGGCAAAATGCCACACACCGCCACGCAGCAGCCTCGCGGCAGAGTTGCGCGGCGGCTGCGTGGCGCCGCCTCCGTTATCTGCAGCCGCAGACGTTTGGATCGCGGTGGCGGCGAGAATACACCAATTCTCACTTGACTCCCAATGATGAGAGTTACGCAGTAATGCTGCTAGAATTGTTAACGCATAATCCACATACTCGAGACAAGTTTGAAAAGAGAACATGAAGAAGTTAGCATCACTTGACAGCTTGAAATGAACCACAATGAACCAAGGATCTGCCAACAATGACATTCACACTTTGAATGACGCCGCCCGCTCACCACATCTGCGATGGAGCGTAGGGGAGTGAGAGAGTACAAACATGACCGAGACATGTTAGAACATGTCTTCCTCTGTTTGATCCGGAAAAAACTGTTTGGACCTGACAAAACACGTCTTCACGTGACGGGACCGAAGAGGTTACGTTAGTAAGGCGCAACAGTGATGTCGTGTGCTGCACATATGCATAGTGAGAACTTGCAAGGGGACAAAAGACACCACAGTAATCCAGTCATCTACGCATCTCACTTCCTGAACTGGAGCGCGTTGTATTCACCAGAATGGAAGCGTGGGCGTATTTCATTGAACCGCACTTCTAAGACAGGCCGGAGGTTATATCGTACTTTCTACCAGAAACTATGGATTGACTTGTCGATTATATCGATTTTTTGCTAATTCTGCCCAGGTGGGAATAGTGATATGTCTGCAGGGATTCTTCAATACGCTGAACACGAATAATGCAACCATTTTGTACGAAGGTGTCGATTTACTGATTCTACTGATCTGCTTCCAATTTTGTTCAATGCTCAGAGAAGACTTATCCACTGCAGTATTCCAAAACGCGTAAGGCGAATTTGACAAACTGTTCGCAGCTTTTTCTTATTTATCGACTTTATTGAATTTTTAAAATTTTAATTTTGCTCAAAGGTCAGCGAGGACAAGCCTACTGGAGTTTTCCAATATGCTGAACACGAATATGACGAGGGCCTCGCATAAACTACATTCGGCTAGTTCTGCCCCCAAATTTCAAAAAAAAAATCGCCCTAACTCGACATAGTGATTCAGTTGAGCTCTCCTAAATCAAGTTCGGCCGAATTATTTTTTGCTAAACTTGAACACCGTACCCATTTTGTACCGTAACTCAGTTTGTCCAGAGTTACGGTGGGTATACCGTAGTAGATACGGTATCTCACAGAATTATCTCGAATTTTCCTTAGAAGAGTTGTTCTAGGCGCTAATTGCGATTATCGGTATCATTCCACAAGCGAAGCCCCAAAATTTTCGGTTTTTCCCAGATTTTGCACAGGAGGGGGGGGAGGGTATATGAGGAGCTGAACATGAATACCGTACCCGTTTTGTACTGTAGCCTCATTTTTGTAGGGTTACGGCAGGCATACTGTGGGTCACTCACAGAAACAGAACGATATCTCACAGAATCTTCTCAGATTTTGCGAAGACGGGTTGTTTCAGACGCTGATCACGATCATCATCTGAACGCCAACTCCGTTTCTTCTCGGCATTTCCTCTCAACTTTCTACTGTGTAACCACACAAAAATGAAGTTACACTAAGCAAATACGATATTCGCGTTCAGCACCTCAAATAACCTTCATACGCGAAATTGAAGAGAATTCTGTGAGGCGCCGTACCTACAATAACACTTCCGTAGCCTTAAAAAATGGGGTTACGGTTACGGTGCAATATAGACACGATTTTCATGTTCATCACCTCAAATAAGACCCCTATGCGATGTTTGAGTGAAAATTTTCTTTTGGGATGCCGGAGTGGTGCAACATTAGTTTGCATGTAGTTTGCATGCCACCTTCGTTTTCTTCCTAGAATTGCCCACAGTTTCAGGATTTTTGGGAACGGTAAACTTGTAAGCACTGGTGAGACAGCGTGAAACACGGTAGAAAGCAGGGATTTAAGGCGCCGTTTCCCGTGCGTCGAAAGCACGGACGAGTGTTCGGCTTCGAAAATTGCATTCAAACAAGATTTCGGCCGAAATGTGTAAAAGAAATTGTAAAGACTTTAATTTGAAGTTAGCGTAATGATCGAAATGCTCAGGACTTCATCGCAGATAATATAATAAACGTAGACAGTACCAGTGAACTGAAACGATCCAGGAATAAAACAGTCAATCGAAAAACAGCATAGTGATAGTTGTTGGGAAAGGAACTTATTAATGCTAGGAGCCTGCAAGAGGAAAAAAGCCATGAAATGTGGCTACTGTCGAGCTGAAAAAAAAAACATCTCAATTTAGCAAAATCGAAACGGGTCAACAGTTGAGAAATGGAGCGCGGCTGGTACTACTAAGACACAAGCGGCGTCTTTGCAAGTTGAGCGCAACGTAGGATAAAAAAGACGGGAGGCGGTTGAGACGTACGCCGCTACGCGACCGCGCCGCACGCGTATGCTCTTCAAATCCAGGCTAGTCCTTCAAATTTGCCGCAATCAATGACATCCGTAGCCACCTCCTTGCAGATTGTCGGCTTCGATAGCATTCAATGTTCCATCGAAGTATAGAAAACTTGTCTATTTATTCCCAACGTTGCTCGTACCTTTGAAGGCTGCAGCCTCGAGGCTCAGTAAATCAACCAATCACATCGCTTCAGCGTACCTCTTGCCGCGCAGCCAAAAAAGACGGGTACTACTGCATAGTACTTCGGCGGCCCCACTAGCGACCTCAAACTCGGAAATATGAATTCGTTCGAAATCTGAAGTAGTTGAGGGTGCTGAGCACCGATATCACCCTGATTTTGCATAATAGCATAGATTTTTTTTCAAAGTTTGGCTCTCCACACCAATTTCTCCAATACATTCGCTTTGATGTTATTGCGGTAACTCCGTCCCCTTGAGGGATGTTAGTTATGCTATGAAAATTGTTCGCTAACGGCGGCTTAATTAACAAAAGGCGCGCCTGTACGGGAGTCCGGCGTCAGCCGGACGTCTAGACTGGTAAGATTTCTAAACACATAGAACATACCTGAAGAACTGCTCGTGATGAGAGCACCAGCTTTTGCGAACATTTCACGTCTACGTTCACGTTCCTAAACAAACTGTCCTCACAAGCACGATAGGTTAAAAAAAACTATCAGGGATATACAAAAGTAGTCTTGAAACCCATGCACATTTTCATTTTCATTTTGGAAGACCGCGAATCTACTGAAACTCATCTATCATTTTCGAGCGGAGATGTTTTTTTTTTCGGACTAAACGGCTCAGAACGCAACAATTTAACCGAGCACAATAGTTACGAGAAAGTGCCGGAAAGCATTTACCTGTGGCAAATTTTCAATAGAAATTCCGTTCTGCACCATGAGCAGAAGAAAAATTATTATTATCATAAATGAAGAAAAAATAACTAACAGATGACGATTCATCGCTGACTGATACGTTGTAAGTCCTAGGAGCACTGATGCTACGCGAAGTAGACCTGCTACTCGAGCGTTCAGATTCCTGGAACAATCCAATTCCTTTGGTAAAATCTCTTACTGATGATTTTCCGGCTTCACTCACACTCTTAGGGGGCTCGCTGGGTGCACGATGTCCAGCTCGCTTGACACCCTTCCCAGGCTCGGTACCCATTGCAGACTCGTTGTGACCACGATCACTACCTCGTTTAGCTCCCTTTGGAGACTGGCTGAGAGGACGAGTTCTGGCCGTGACGTACGTATCCGTTTCTGAAGATGAAAATTGCTTGTGATCCCACATTGCAATAGACATTCACTCAGCCCACAATTTTCGTCCGACCAAGTACTCTTTACAGTTTACAGACTCGTTTTGTGCATTATCCCTCAACATGATGATTGCCCAGAATGACATGAGATAGGAGTAAAAATCATGTGCGGCTTCAAACCATTTCTTCCAAACCCTTTAACTCGATTCAAACCAGAACTTAATATTATATGTTGGGACCGTTGTAACCAGTAAATCTTTGGCAGAATGATACATGCTCTCGTTTGGCCTTGCAGTTCTGATCGAGTACTCTGAGATCGACGGATCACTGGAAATTATTTTGGTGCCCTCTTTGTATTCAAAGAAATTCTCCTGGGAGAAGTCATTGACATGCCTGTAGAAGTGCTAATTGGTAGGCGAAAGGTTTGCTGATTACGATGCATGAATTAGGCATTACTACGGCTAGAAGCAGACATCTTAACGAAGATCTATTTGGTACTCGTTCAATTTTGGGTTCGTTGGGCTCCTTCAACCCCCATACCAATTAAAGGAATGGAAGGCCTTTGATAATTGATGTCAAGATGCTATGAAACCTCTCGTGCTGCTTTGAGCGGATCCTCTTTGATTATATTATAATTGCACCTGGCGGTCGCTAACTCCAGAATAATCTCCTCGACCTTCTCCACTTCCGAAGCGAAACTCTCCACTTCGAAACTCAAGAACTAATATCGTAGTATATATTCGTTCACACTTCCCCAGCCAAATTTTAGTTCGCAAAAGTGAGTGTGGCAAAATTTTGTTTTGGAGTCTCCCGCTGCAAAACTAAATACATACTCCACAGAAGTATGGAGCCCATCCAAAAAGATGAGGCAGGATAAGGCGTCTGCAAAGAGGATGAATTATGCTACAAGCGAGCGTACGGTTCTCATATAGGTGATGAGAAGAATAGGATTTTTTGCACCGGTAGTGATGCATCGAAAAACGTGCTTTAATCTTGCAGCAACCAATGCTGAAATCACCTGTAAAATTTACTAACGTTTGAGAAAAGAATCAGCACTTTGCAACGACACTCTAGGTCTAATTCCAAAGAACTGCAGCATTTCCTGTCAAGGCATATTCTCAAAAAAAGACCAGTTAAAACGATCGCCTCCATGAATAGATGGAATGAGGGTATCAGATTTATGTGAAATTGTGGTGGCATAATAATGCTAGGCGAGGGTTCTTTTCGCGATGGAATCACTAAAAGGACAAAAATGAATAAATAATTACATTGAACTCACCTGACGAACTGCTCGAAATGACAGCACCACCCTTTGCAACTTCCTCTCTTCCCTTTCCTTGCGCCTAAACAATCTCATTCCAGAGAAGAATCGAGTGGTAAATTCTGGAAACAATTCCTAAATTTTTTGAAAGAATGACTGAAAATAAAAACTCCATATTATGGCAATATGAGCCTAATCCAAAATGCAGAACATTATCAACTTGCCAAAGCGGGAAAATCTTACAGAGGTTTGATCGTCAACTGATCCAGGATGTACTTTAGCAGAAGAGTTACTATCCGAGGCAACGGTCCTACCATTTGGCCTTTCCGACTTCTAAATTTTTCAATTAAACATCGTTATCCAGTGGAACCCAGTGAAAAAATGCCACGAACAAAATGCTCACATCAGATTTATCGCTTAGTTCGACATTCGCTGGAGATCCGCGCATAGCTTCAACACTTGACGATGAAAGGACTTCTTCTTTCCCTATAATTTTTTTTAACTGCAAGAAAGCCACTGTCACATTAAAATCTTATATTCTCTCCAGATTTTAGATGTCGATTCGATCAAACTAAAAAAAATTGAACGTGCTCATAAAAGCTTGTTATGAGATCCAAAGAAGTATCTGTCACAAAATCAAGTACAGAACGTGGATTCTCATATGTTTGTCGCCCACTGATCTCCACAGCAACATAATTCTGAGAGAAAAAGATAACTTTCTCACCTCATGAACCCTCTTAAAACATGATAGTTCTCTCACTGCACTAAGGAAGTCATAGGTAGGAGAAAAACATTGACTGAATCTCTCTGATTTTATGTCAATACTTTTTTTCCCGCGAAAAACCCTTATGTACCTTGCATGACAAACGACCGCGTGTGTGGAATGTGAGATAAGTGTCGTTATAACCCTAATGGTTAATATAAAAATGTATATATGACGTTTACCGCCCACCCTCTTTGTAGCTCTCGGAAGCAGATGACTCAAGGCTGATTGAAGCAGTAGCTCTAGGACTAGTTGTTATCGAAGATGGTGGGCAAGGAGTCTCGCTGCTCGAACCAGATCGCGTATCGCTACTCGATGATGACGCTGAAATCGCACGACTACAGAAGAATTCTATCAAGGCAGAGCTTCAGACCCATGCACACTTCCAGAGCGCCTTGTCTCGTCTTTGGCAGTATCGTATCTGATAGATCGTGGTCAGCCCACTGCACTATCGTGACAAGAGTCGAATCAACACACATCAGAAGCAGTACCAAAGCAACGGCGACATAAAAGCTGCTGCTATACTGATCGAGGGATGGCGCTAGCGGTCGCTGCGGCACTTGTTTTGATACCCATCGATTGTCGGCTGATCACAACAGCGATAGCACCGACGACGAACTTCTTACGATCGATTTGTATCGAAACCAGTGTCGCCTCAGCCATCGCGAAAGCGTTACACATCTCGGGAAATACACCAGCAGCCAAAGCACTCACTCTCCATGTAATATAATTGGGCCCTAACAAGGAAAAACAATAACATACCAGGAGGGCGTGCAACCTGCATACTACTTTTCGTCAAAGCGAATCCGTTGAACCTGTCGATATCCGAGCTCTAAATGGAAAATCTTGGAAAGAAAGTATGATCAACTGCATTACTCCGCAGCATCTGCTGACTTTGCACGATGCCTGTGCTAATATGGGCAACGCATTTTGAGAAAATGCGATAATCCAACGCGACTGCCCGGAGTGTAGCCGAATCTCGCCTCGTATGTTAATAAATTATGTGAAAGCTGTAAATCTAAGCAGGTGATCATAGAATGCAGCGAAACAAATGAGTTGTTGAGTAATTTGAGGACTTCATTTTAGGCTTGGATGGAGATCACTGCAGGACGGAAAGTTCAACAAAACTTGAAATCTAACCAAAAAAGTTGAACAATCGTTGAGAATATGTAGCCTAAATATGAGATTTTCGTACAATTGGAAACAAGTACGATGCTACTTCAAAGCCATACTAAGCTCCCACTGAAGCTCCAGATAGAATACTGTGAAATAGCAAGTCTGGTTAGTACAAACTATTTCATTCTATAAACTCCAACAATTTCACAATTTTTCAGTAAAGTTTCCCATAAAACATGCGAGAGTGAAAAAATTTTTCCAAGAAAAAAAAAGAGGAAAGCCTAAAGCATGGAAAAGCGAAAAGAATCGTTCTAAATCAGCATGTAGATTGATGGTATGTTTGCCGACCATCGTGTCGTGATGGGTTTAACGCGATTTTACAGAACTTCTCAACTTAACTTTACATGCTTACATGAGCGCTGTATGGATAAAGAATGAATTCTACGCAACAAAGAGAAAATAGAAGCCTTAAATGACAAGTTCTGAATGGAAGTATTCTGTACTATTATGGAAATAACATCCTTCGAATATAGGACGGCTCAGCAGCGGACGGCTGGTCCTACCTTTTCGCAGAGTTGCCAAATCAAGGCACTTCATCTAGCAAATGGTGGGGCCTTCAGGGAACCTTGGATCATTTTCGCAAGCCCAGCGGCGCGACTGTCGCCAAATATTCATGCTTTCATCTGCAGCAACTACATATACTTTCCACGACAACTCGTCCAGAACTGGTGACAACTGACGCTCACTGATGTCAGTAATCCTAGGTAGGTGGTGATATATGGGGAAAGACCAAGTTTCCGATGTTCGCTTAAATAGAAGATCTCAGGTATGAAGATTTTTGAAAATTTTCAAAAGGATTCACATGATTATCGGACACTTACCACTCGCGTCAGACCCCGGTAAGGTGTACGGGAAGGTGCTGTTCCCGACCTTTGCCGAAATAAAACAGTTCGGCTCTGATATGCGACGATAGGGTGCTAAAGTGAGTTAGGGCACATTTTCAAATACTCTTGGCTGTTTTTTTCCGAGTTCATCAGGTTAAAACGGTTTAAAGCTTCGCGTTCAGGTGGTAAGCGTTTGCAGACGCATTTATTCACAGAGTGGTACGTGCACTGTATACTGGGGCGCACATTGTCTCCGTTGAAAACAACAGGAAAATGAAGTGAGGAGTACTCAACAAATGAATCGAGCGGGAGTGAAGGGTATCTGGTTAAACCTTTAATCATGCGGAGTCAATGGATTAAAAGTGCGAAAACATGAGTAGGGTGTCGAGAAAGAAATCAGGAAGCATGTAAGAGCATGAACAGCACGAAGAGCGTGGCTTGTGCGTCTACAAAGTCGCCATTCAAAAGCTAGTGACCCAATCTACGTCTGGAAAAAGATTACGGAAGACTACAACTTCAGTTTCAAATTTCAAGGGACGACAGGACAAAGAGGTGCGATTTCGTATTCGCGCTAGCAGCAGATGTTGTGGACTTATATAGTGCATTTCGCCAGCAATGATAGTCGGGAAGACAGCAGAAAGAAAAAGAATGCGAGAAAGTGTGCAACATTTGGAGAGGGATGACAGCCGCGCATGAAACATACTGTACCGAGGGCTACATTCATTTCTGCGTGGTGTGCAATCTCTGGATGCAGTGTGCGCATCATAGAGCATCCCAGAGGCATGCTTGACTCAATGTTGTAGTCATGTCATTTTCGGTGTCTTCCTCCATATTCTTCACTACTCATCGCCACTTCCCCCCACCTTCATCTCCCGCTCACTCCACACTGTTCACATTGTGAAGGTGGATCGGCTCTAACCCCCTCCCTCCAATTTTTGTAAGTGCATTCTCATCCCCAGTACACTCATGGCCCTGATACGATGCGGAGATTTGAAACAATGTGACAAACGACTCACACTCGCAGACGAAATATCAGCGATCGGGATTTGGTATGACCTCAAATTTCTATCACGGATTGATTTACGCCCGTTCTTCTTCTGTAAATTGTCAAACCACACAATACATCAATGAATGTAGGACTCCTGAATGGACACTCACAACATTTGAAGAAGGAATCTCGTTGCCTTGAACAGTTGGTCCTTGTTCCAGCACTTTATTCTCTGCAGATGTATTACGCTGAGTAGTATTCATGTCTTCGTTGTTGCTGTTCTGTTTCTGCACTGCGAATGACCTCCTCGACATACGCCTTATTGCTGCAGCTTCTTCAGCGCGTTTTCTGGCCATAGCACGTTCCGCTCTTTCATGTTGCTACAATATAAATTGAATTACTGAACTCATTTCAGCGAAATGGCAGGTAATCCTCTCAAAAAAGAACCTCATATCGACGGATATCATATTCAACTTCGGCTTTAAGTTGGGCATCACCATCCAAAAAGGCGTCCATCTGCTCCTTGTGCTCGCGGCAAATAACACTGAAAGTCTTGCTTAAATGTGCGCCAAGGCCTCTAATAAGCTACCTAGGTAGAAGCGCTCTGGTCCTGACAGTTCTTATTTATTCGATCCAGAAAGCTGAAAGAAATTTTGTAAGTGTATAAAGCTCACCGGAAAATGGCATAAAGCTCTTTGCGAAGTGTTGATCGTCTTTCATTGAAATAAGCACGCAAATCAAGCAGAGTAGGCATTACATATTCCAGCATAGCTTTACGGAAAGCTATAGTGACTATCTCTTTTGCGACCGCCTGAATAAAAAAGTAACGAAAACTGCAGTAGCACTTCAACTAAATCTACTTACAACAACCGCTGCTGGTGGCTCGTCCTCCTCATCTGGCCCTTTTCCAACATCCATATTAAGTTTTATTTCTTTCAAAGACATCACCTGTCGGAATAATACGTTCAAATTATTGAAGAAGAATCAAAGTAAAATGATCAAAAAATTCATGCAAAACTTGAAAAATATTCACCGTCAACGCATCCTTTACTAGGGCATAAACTTGTGGACTTTCATATTTGAATTTCCCATTCATCAAAGGGCAAAGAATTTGAGTACATATCTGAGCCATCAAGCCGAATTTCTTTGCATCATCATAAGTACTCAGCTAAATCAAAGAGAAAACATCCAGCGACTCTAATCTGCCATAGAAAATGAAAAGACTTGCCATGAACTTGTAAATAGTCATGCGATTCTCGAAATTGTTCCTTCCAAAAAGACATACTTTCTGAGACTGGTCCAGCAGATCCTGCACACCTGAAATTGCCGCGATAATTAAGGTCCATATGAGCAACTATCGCAGGAGCTCTTACCTTCACGTTCACAGCTTACTTGAACTTTATTGAAATACATAAGACATTCAATGAAATGACTCTCAAATAGATCGGGGAACTGCTGAAGCAGAACATCGCGCTGAAAGAAGTAGATGAAATTTTCAATTACAGTTCCCAAAATTTAACACGGATGAAGATCGAATACTCACCAAACAAAACTTTGTGTACTCGCTGATGGACCTATTTTCGTCCAGAATCGTCGATACAAATCGATACATAATCTGAAGCGAGTAAGACAACGTTCACGACATAAAAGAAGACTACTTTAGACGTACCTGCCCCTCCCATCTGATGAACTGCTCTTTGATGAGAGAGGTTAACGACTCCAGCGTTTGCTGACGGACTAACGTGGATCTATCCTTAAGACATGCTGCAACAATGGGAGAATATCGATCCACCATGAGCGTGTATCTGGAAGACACTTGCATGATCGCATTTTGCTTCAAAAAAGCAAGTGATCACCAAACTACCTGATGCACAGATCGCAAACGACGAGTGCAATATTATTTCTAATCAAATGGTCGGGATTGAGCCTCAGTTGTTTCACGAAAACAGGGATTGTAGCCTTCGCAATCTTCTCATCCTGAAAGGTAAGATCAGAGTAGATCAAACTTTTTTCAAACTTACGTAAAAACAGTTCAAACCATGAGACAGAATTTGCCGATTGTTAGTACTGCATATGCCCTGACTCGTGGAGTTAACAGAGCACGTCGATTGGTCATGGCTTCCTTGACGATGTGCTGCGGGATCACAGGCCCGCTATGAGTCGAAGACGCTCCTTGTGACGACGTTGAAGTCGGTTGCGATGAGCCTCCATCGCTACTCTGGAAGCACGCAGTTATGCACTCGCTCAGTAAACAAAAAAAGTGCATGCCTCGCATAACCATGCATCTGTTACAAGAAACTTACAACAGAGTGAGAAGGAGAAGGTGCACGAGATGCAACTGGTGTGGGATTCAGCGATGGTATTGCGGAATTTACAACTGTAAGCAAAAAAATGAGATGAAACTAATTGTTGGCAATGAAGCATCTCCTTCAATGAAAAGATCCTACTCGGCAGTTCCTCCTCGTGGCAAATATCCGAAGCGAGTACAGTTTTGAGGGCATCAAAATGACGCAGTCCAATTGACATTAACTGCGGTGAGAACTGCACTGCGTCTCCGATTGTCGAAAACATACGGATTAACAATGTTTCGCGAGCCTCTAGTCTAAAATATATGAAATTTCGGAAGCAATTGCCAAAAAAGGAAAAACTTCACCCACTTCTCAGCATCCTCATATTCCTCATCAATCTTGTAAAGAGATTCGCGGATTTTGCCACGACAGTCATCAAGGATTCGCTTTCCGAACTTTGCCAAAGCAGTTTTCCCTTAAACAGGAAATTTAATGCAGAAGTGTGAAAGAAACATGAATGGTACTCGTAAAAAACTACACCTTTGCCTTCTTCCCCGACTGCGTTCATCAACTTCGCGAGGCAAAGATAAACCGAGGATATATTCGGCGCATGGATCCTTAACATGATGACATAAACAACACAGTTTAAAGAGGTATACAGCAGATGAAAGATCGTACCTGAAGTTTTCGATCTTGTCTTTAAGATCAGATATGAGGTCCACTCTGGTATCACTGTTGATATCATTACAGCTCTTCGCCAGCACTTTGCTCACATAACGCACCTGATGAAGAGATGGGAAGATGAAAAGCTACCATAGCAATGATGAGTAAAAATCCTACTCTGTTATTCGGATCCCCATCTTCAAGAGCATTCCATGCAAGAATAGCCTTATGCGGCTTCACCTGAACAAATTCAAATTCGTCGGGAAGAATCTATACACATGAAACAACAAAGGCATCAGCAAATTCACCTTGAAAACTGCGCTCAAGTCGGAAAGGAGCATCCATATAGCATCACTCTGATCAGGGCAAGTATCAAGCTTACTATTCAATGAGTCGACAACAGAGGATTTTATATTCCCTTCTTTGTGTTCCAGCATTAGTGCACGAATCAGAAGTCGCCTGAAACCACAATTTACGACAAGCTCCAGGTAACTGATTCGATAAAGACACAAAAAACCTACCTATAATTATTTTCCAACTCAATAGAGTGTAGAAGTTCCCAAGAGTTCTCGCTCATTTCTCCTAGCAGGGGATTCAAAACTGTCCTCTAAAAACAATGACGTTGAAGGATCTCGTTATCCATTTGGTCACACATTACTAGATAGACTCTTGGATATACCGTAACAATCTGTGCAACAAGATGTTGCACACTCTGCTCTCTGTCGTTGATCATAGGAAGAACGGCACCCAACCAACCTGCCTCAAGTATCTTCCTGCAAAGAATAGCATACTGAACACGGTAGTACTACCAAGCAGCTTTTGTAACCTACACACCAGTGCTGTGTACACATGGCGAAAAGATGACTGAGCACTTCAGCAGCCTGTTTGCGAACCATAAGTGAACTGTCCAAGCAGCTTTCCTGAAAATCCAAATAAATCATTCATCATGCTTGCACGAAACATTCCTACAGACGCCTACTTTCAAGCATTCCACCGCAGTTTCAACCTGTGACGAGTCCTCAATCGATGGAAAGAAGACCTGCAGTGCAATGAGGGAATTTTTGCGGACTCCTGCCTGAAAAAGTAGAGCCTCGTAGAAGTAGCAAAAAAGACGGTTATTTTCTCTCACCGTATCGTCACCAGCTCCGGTCTGAATTATATGCAACATCACATTGTCGATGACAATCTCAGAATCGTCGAGGTACATAAGTTCGTTGACTTCTTCCTCCTCATTTCCATCTTCACTCGGTTCACTGAATCCGCCCACAAAGATCTTCGGTGATTCCTCGAACTGGAAAACATGTTTACGTTGAGAAGAAAACAGGGTAACGAAGAAAATAACAGAGGATCTTAGTCAGCTGCAAAAGTTCCAGGACCAATTTGACCTTCTTTCACTGTAACTTCACGCATTTAATGGAAACCGAGCAGGCTAGGGAGAACGCACAGTGATGAGTATGTTGAAAGGTGCACAGAGTGGAAGAGATCAAATCTGTAGTATCTTAAGCAACAGAACAACAAAGAATAAGTTGAACTGCAAGTCAACCACACTGCAGCGAACTCCCATCCAATCTTGAGATGAAACAGCCCCTTCTTACAAATCTTTGTCAGAGAGAATTATTTGACCGACAACATCGATCTGTGTTATCCCTGCTGCTGACCAAGTTCCAAAGAGCAGAAAACGGTTTCTTTTCTATTCAGGCGTGATTAGCTTCGATATGACAAGAAACAATGGGAACACGTACCATCTTTGTTGCATGGTGGAATAGTTGACCATGGTGTACGGTTATGTCCAGCAAAGACGCGAGATGATACATGGCTCGTAGGCGTACGGAAGATGCCTTGTCGATACAACAACGAATGATGCAGGTGTAGAGAGCAGGAAGGACTGGGACCCGCTCATGTCGTTCATCCCTGTAGTAACGCTATTACAATGCGAGGAAGCATTGTACTTAGTACCCAACTAAACTCACTCTACAGCAGCTTTTTTGGTCGGCTTAGTTTTCGCTTTTTCTTGATCTCCATCTCCATCCGAGTCACTTTCGCTTGCACTGTTCGACTCATCATTAGGGTTTTCAGTTACGTTTCCCTCATGTTCCTCATACTCGTGCAAATCTTCTTTGCGCTTAGATTCGTCCGAAGGAGAGGCCGTAGTATTGGAACCCTACGTTAGAGAGATAGAAAATGTAGAAAAACAATTAGCTGGTAAGGGGAATACCTGAGCAGAAGTTTTCACGGCATTGTCAAACTCATCGTAAATACTAGGATCAGCGTCCGAGAAATCTGGAAGTTGCAGATAAGATGGCAAGGACTCTTTCAAACAGGAAGATAACTTGATTTTTGCTATAGGATCACCTAGCATCACTATATCTTCCAAGTATTTCATCACAATAAGTTGACCAACATGTTAGAAATACTAACCGAAATTAGTCAGCACCAGCGGCGCGATTTCGCTCGTGAAGTTCCTAACGGAGACCTTCTGAGTTCGGCAAAAGCGATTGATTCTCTGCACAAACTCCTGCAACGAAAAATAATGAAATAGCTAACGAATAAAAGTAACGACAAATGGACGTACATAGTGGAATACTCGTGGAAGAACTTGTAGTACTTGTAGAACGGACTGTGCGACACGGGTTCGGTAGTCTAAGCGATCAGTGCAACGTTGGTACAAATTTTGCAGCACCTAAAAAACAAATTCTTTAGTTGTTTGCATTGAAACATCACTAGTGGAATAAGAGAAATCGAAGAAATCGATCGCAGCACGTAGACTGCGCGCAGCGCAGAAAAAAAAGAAAAGCATAGTAGCAGTGAGGGCTCGTGGAAACAAAATTCTCTAGCTAGAATTCCCTAGCTTTAGAAAACATCATCGAATTACAGCGATTATGTATACAAAAGCTTGACTAGTCCACTAAATCGTACAGTTCCTCGCTCCTCCATTTTGGCTGAGTCAGCGATCTCCAGAAATATTAACAATTTTTTGAAAGAAATCAATGGAGGTGCAAAAAAAAAACTCGATATAACATTGAGTAGTAGTTGATTCATTGAAAATCAGCAGAATATAGGTAGGAAATCACTGGAAAGCGAAAGTGGCCACAGATGTGTATCAATGAATTCCTTCAGTCAAAGATGTGGTAAACGGTATCGCAGACCTAGTAGGCCGGCTGGGGAAAGATTTAGAGGAATGTGGCAGCAATCCCACGGCGAGAGCAGCGAATTAGTCCCTACGATGCGGCAGGATTGCACTGAGGACACACCACATAGCGTTGTAATCAGATCAGTCGTTGCTCGTATTAGCTACTTGTCTCGTACAATAACCTCCCATAACTTTACTTCAAGATTCGCCAAACAGTTTTCCTTTGGATTTGCAATAACATGAAGGAAATGAGACTTTTGGCCTACGATTTACTGCAAAAAGGTAGGAGATTTCTGTAGAATGGTACTCGAGGATTACGTGTTTGCTTAGAACCGGCTGTATTTTTGGACAGTCCAGCTTTCAAAGTCGATGCCAAACAAATGACACTAAGATTTAATCCAGTCTATGGTTTCTGATCTACGTATTTCAACTTCATTTTGCTTCAACCACTGGATAGATAGCATTCAAAAGTAGAGGAGCACGTCACAGGAAAACTTCTAAAATCAGAAAACGAAAGTTTAAAGCAACCTCGTGATGGATTTCGGGACAAAAACTTATGAATTTTCCCCATGCGTAATGAATATTTGAAGCAATCACCTCACAAAAGGTTGGATTTGTCCTCAAAGAGTTCGAATTCATCTTCGTTCGAAAGCATGTGAAAATCAAGGAATGATTCGCGAACCAGTGAGTACAGATGCCTCCGCCGAATTAACAGTATGAATAGAACTTCAAACGACTTCATTTGGATTTGATGAAATCCCCACTTTCGGGATCCGGAAGTAACCCAAAGAGGGTAGCAACAAAATTAGCAAAACGAAACCAAACGAAGCCATATATAGTTAGGAACGAAAAAAAAAAGAAGAATTGATTCAAAGGTGCTAGACCACTGTGAAACGTGAAAATGAAAGTGTGAATCAACGTGAGTTTGATCTCACCGTCGTTCTTGAATTCCTGGTCACAAAAAACTGGAAGTGAAAAAATCAGAGTTTGTGAGGAAGGATAATCAGCAAAATCAGATCACCTGATGTCAACAACACTAGCAATACATGTTATGATCGAAAGTAGAATAACAAAGTAGGTCGAACCTTGAATATGTTCATAAGCTCTCCCATATTTCCAATCTCGGCTCTGACTTTGACAAATTTGACCATAATGTCTCTCCATACTGTGAATGACACAGGAATAGTGGAAGATGAAGGAACCACATTGCACTCAAAAGTCCAGAAGGCGAGTCTCGGATAGACTATGCGAGAGATGACCTGAAAGGTGGTGCTTATAACAAATTGAAACATGTTGTGATGGAGTGCATCTACATGGAATTAATATGAATAACTAACCATATATCCGCCAACACTGTGGCGTTCGTCAATGAGTCGGTGCATGAGCGCAAACGAGCGGTCAATGAATCTACGCAGCTTCCGGAACTCCCGCAGATTCTCAACAACTTCGACCTTTGCATCGGCAGTCACGTCGATCCGACCCAAATCACGAACCAGAAGTGCTGTCTCATGAGCCATTCCGGAATAACCAGAGAGCGATACTGGAAATTTGACGGTAAAAAGAATAAAGACGTTGAAGAATCCATATTTGGTAGGAATATTTGATCATTACCTTTGTTGAAAATCTCGAACAGAGCCTCACAAGACTCCTCAAGCAGATGCTTCACTTCTTCTTTGTCGAATGATGCGGCATTGAAAGTCTCTTCTGCAAAAAAAAAGAACATAAAACTGAAGATGTGTCGGTTCCTACTCTCCACAAACCAACATAATGGCAAGCCAGAATATCAGCATACCAGAGTCTTAACGTTTCAATAATCACCTTCCGCTTCCGCATTCTCTTGCATCATTTCCTCCTGCTGCTGTTGTTGCTTCTTCTTCGTTTTGCCCTTATTTGATTTGTTTTTCGAAGCAACTGCGCGAGAATCGTATGTAAGACAACGGTACAGAGCACGAAAGACGGCAAGGCACTTCTGAAAAAGGGTATGAGAGGTAACACATAGAAACACTCGGATTAAGGAGGGGGAACAATACCTGATAAAGATGTGGGTTGAAAATGGTATAAGCCTTCGCGCCATTGATGCTGGCGAGGTGCAGGTACGCACAAGCTGCCAAGGCACCCCGTTCAAACAGTTCAAAAGTACTAAATAAAATGTTATCAGTTTTGAAATACTTGAGACAGCAAACACCAAAAACCTGTTCTTGGCGAGTCCCCATTCCATGGAGTACCACAACAACACGCAAAGCTGTTTGCCTGAGATATCAATTTTGGTCATTTCGGTCCAAATTTCCGCGTCATTGCACTCCTGTTGGAATTGGGCAAGATTTGTGAGCACTGAAGAGAAGAAGCTAAATCGCAAACACCGCATAGGTATTGAATGTACTTACGCTGTCTGAGACGAACAGTCGCTCGATCATCTTCGTAGAACGAAGGAGTGAAAACGGCAGATATTGATGCGAAGTCGTTATAATTACCCTCAGAGCTATAACAAAGTATTAGTTGCGAACTGTCGAAGGAGAATAGTATAGATGCGCCAAATCCGGGATTTGTTTGGAAATTTATCTCTTCTTTTGATTATGGATGATTCAGTCCCCATAGGTCTGACGCACACTGCATTATTTGGAAGCTGAGAAATCCAGATTTCGGCAAATTTCCACGAACCTTGAGGAAATCCATTCATCCGTGATGTCTTCAATGCATGAGAATTCCGTAGAAAGAAATTCCACGAGGCGTTTGATGGACATCACCTATGTTATATTTCTATGCGTGATACCCAATCACAGAAAAATCATATCATATTGACAACGACATTCCGAAGGTCGACTGTTAGATTTAATTAATGATCAAACGACAGAGGATGGTTAATACAAAATAAACGAAATATGAGATAAGAATGAACTGGTCTGCAACCCCGTCTTCGCTAGACCGATATGTGTTTATTCCAACAGTCGACTTAAAGAGTGAACTTAGAGAATACAAAGTAGCATTGTCTTGCGACCAATGAAAATGAGAAGATTTGAAAATGCAAAATGTAAGTATGAGAACACTAACAATCGTGGATGCAACGTTGTATAGTTAGGACCAAAACATGAATGAGATATATTCGAACTCGAAAATTCCACTCCGAATAGGCTGGTTTCGGGCTCCAAAGAGAAAGAGGACAAGTCTTGAGAATGACGAGAATAGGCTTAAGACCATCTCATAATCATCTTGAGACCTCTTAGAGTTTTTTGGATGGGAGTCTGGATTAATAATTAATTTATTCGATTCTTAATCGTTCCCAGATATATAACGTTGGAAGCTGCACCAATAGACAGTCATACAATTGTCAATGATCAGATGTGCGAAGAACCCAACATATATCCAGCCACAGCCCTTCACGAGTAGAATATGTACGGAAATCGCGAAGAAGTTAGCACAGCTGGCTCAAGTTTAAAATATGAATCTTAGCGCCGTCTCCGCGGAGCGATGTCTGTCAATGGAGCGCGCGATGACAGTGCGCGAGAGTCAGGCAATGCTGCCTGCTCGCCAGTTTGAATTGGTTCGAGGAAGAAATCACGTATGATCACCTCACTGAGCACACAACAGTGTGCGCTATATTCATATGGTTAGCAAATGAGACATAATAAAGTGCTCGATTTCATAATTGCACATTGCATACCACATTACTCATTTGTTCACATATTTCTTGAACATTTCGCAGATTCAATGCATCATTGTCGCATTCAGGACATGGCCAATCATTTTAGACATGGAAAGACATGGTTGCTCGTAAGAATGCCCTCAGAGAACTAACTACTTCCCATATGGCTCCAAAAATACGTCACCAGTAGGGGACAGATTGAGTACGCTCTAAAAGCTGGGAACAAAGGTCCCTTCTAGAGAGGGTATGTATACACGTAGACCTTTGGTGTTCTTGTTCTCAACTTTTGAAACGCACTTGATTTGTCCCTTTCTGCTACGAACTTTGCATCCATTCTGTTGTAGCTGCAAAACTTGTCATCCTTGAAAAGCGTTGTAGTGCTGTGAGTGATAAAGCAAAGTTCGCGTACTTCGTCGTGATCGTACTGTTCCGATCATTTTCTGAATGCGACAATTGTGCATCGCACTTCCGAAATGTTCAGGAAATGTGTGAACAAATTAGTAATGTATCTAGCTACATGCTGTAGGTCACAGAACGGTATTGAATCTGATTTTATCCTCCTACGTTCAAATATATCATACCATATAGAAACGGTGCCATAACGGCCCACCAGCGGCAGCGACGTTTGTTCGGTTGCTGATGGTATTGTGGTTGGGAAGACAGCAGAGAGAAAAAGAACGTGGGAAATTGTACAGTAATTGGAAAATAATGAGTGAAAAGGGAGGTTATTCGCACGGATACTTACCTATTGTCGTGTTTGAAACGGACTGTAGCATGGGTGGTCCGCCCTGAAGTTACAGTTTGGCAGTGAAGTGACAGTAGAGAGCATGTCAAGGTTAAAAAAAGCAGTCGTTAGCAAAGTTTTGCTAGAAATTTTTCGCTGACTTTTAATACATAATTTCTAGCTCTTATGTTGGATAGTTAGTGCAGGTAGCAGGTCGGAAATAGTTTGAGAAAATCTCAAAATAGCCACCAAGTCTGAGTAAATTTTCTGGGCTATTTATTTTTTCAGGTATTAATACTGTACATATTAATATCATGTGTGTTAGCGATTCTGAATGTGGTTTCATGAGTGAGCAATTTAGCTGAAAAATCTCCAACTAATTGGAACAGCAACGGTAGTGAGAACTTTTGGAGGAAGATGAGATGCTTCGTTCTTTGTCTGAGATAGTGATGATGACGCACGCCGGCCATCCAGATAAATCATTTTTTCTTCGCCATTACTTCAGAACTATTTTGGTGTTTGATGATGTTCCGTACGGACCCAATGTGCTGTGAAGAAATACACACCTTTCTGTCAAGAAATTCTAGGAGTTCATGTTTCTTTCTTTGCCTCTATATACCAGAGTAGTTGATAAAATTTATTACCACTTCTACTATGTACAAAAATAGCGAACAGTTCTTACAGTAGACATTAACGAGTCAATAGCAACAAGGCAAGATTGAAAATTAATTGACTTTGGAACAGGAAATGGATCAGTCTGCCGGAGGGGCTGGTTGTTCCTTGGCCCTAGCGGCGGCTTCTTGTTGACATCGTGAGTAGGCGAGGTTCATGCTTTCTGTTACATAACTCGTCAAAACACGAAACGCTTCAATAAACGCAGCCTTCTCGTCCGAATTCTCGAATTTGAGCTTCTCCAGGAACTGAAATTGTTGCTTTACAATGCTGTCCATGTATACATGTAAGCAATATGGCTATTTGTGTTCGGCTCTTGACAACATTATAATGGCCGCTACTGCAAAATATGAGTATGTCTGAAAAAGTGAAGAGTTGGGCCAAAAGCTGAAGTCACTCACCCCTTCGAGGTGTTGTCTCCATAAATCCAAGAAATGTGGCTTTAGACCATACTGAGCGTAGCGAAAATGTATAATCCCTAACTGATATACCGCCTCCGACACTGCAAAACTATCGAGGTGAAGTTCATGGATCAAGCGGTCGAAGAAGTAGCACTGTGCTTGGCTGAAACAAATACAGAGAAATTCTGAGAATGTCATTCAGGAAAAGAAGTGCTTCTCGTTCACATTACTAGTAACACTTTAAGAAATCAGAGATTATCGCACTACATCTTTTCAGCTGTAATTTTTTGTTCTCACTCTCTTTATCCCTGCCAGATGTTGTTTTCCTTTGCTTCAACGAAATCACGTGGTTCAGCATAAAACAAAGACACGCCATAAATTATCCTGTTTTCGCTCGGGTAATTTGCATTCAGATGGTTTCCTTGAGCGTCGTGAACAGTTCGTAATTTTACTCCCCGCTATTGTTGTTCGAATGAGATTCACGGAAACAAGTCAAGCAGTGGCAGTTTAGCAAGAACTGCAACCCCTCCGTATTCAAGACGTTTTGTGTTTGAAATTCAAAGAAATCTCGTCTTGCTGTATTTCTACATGTCTTCTTTTTTAGCTAGCCTAATCAAAGAGTGTGCTGAGGTTAAAGAATAAAAATTGTGTAGCTAAACTTTTGGAAGAGGACGTAAATTTAGAAAAAGGAATAAATAAATTTTTCGGTGAACACAAAACAATACAATCTAGAACCAGTGCCTCTCTGAGAAACTTCAATGCACCTTCTTTCCTGTTTCGTGCAAAACTTTTGAGAAAAAAGGCCTTTCTCAAGTGCAAATGCTCACAACTCTGCCTGAGGGTACTTCCATTGTTCGAACCTGAGGCTGATTATCTCTTCCAAAGTTCCACGAGGAAAACGGAGAGGGATCTGGGCATCGGCGAACAATGTTGGAACCGATTTTCTCAATTTTACTCTACAGTAAATTGGTGGTACATAACAGATTGGGGAGTCCATTAACAGCAGAGTACTACTTATTAAGGCATACAAAAATGTACAAAACGAATAAATGAAAATGTGTGTGCGCATGCTACCTCCACCATCTTCATCACCACTTCTTGATGTCACGAGAACGATAGACGGCAGGAAAATCCATTCGTTCACAGGTACAAATTTACGTATCGTCTTTTCTCTTTTCAAATTATGACTCAGCTTGTTGTTACAATCTTTGGGAGACATAATCAGCGTCAAGTTCAACCAGGACGAAATTTGTCAACCCAATCTATGTGGATTTATACTTTGGAAGCTTTCGCATTTTTCGTCGAAAATTCCAGACTTTTAGGCCTGTGAATTTTCTCAGCTGGACGGTGCATAAGGATAATTGGACTGGACAACTTCTTGATGAAAAACATCATAAATATGCAATTGCGCACTCGCCCTTTTGATACGATTAATTTCTGCATATGATTTATTCTTTATAAGCACGGTTCAAAGAAAATTAATAAATAATCGGGTAGAAGTGATGAAAACGACTGTGTCTACGTTACGATAGCTCCTATCTGGTAAGTAACCCAAACCAACTAAAGGTCTATTGAGAAGGTCATCTCACCTGAGCCTGTTGAGCTTCGGCCACTTCGTCAAGTCTCGAAAGCAGTACATTTGGCATGCGATAATTTCGTTCAACTTTGGACTAGACTGAATGCACATCAACATTGTTTTGTGAAAAACATCTGGACGTTGTTCTGAAAATTGCTCATGTAGTATCCTGTACTATAAGCAGTGAGACAAGATTAGTCGGGATTCCGGTCCAGCATAGAGGCTGCCGCATACGTGCTCACTACCTGATTGTTTTCCTCACACAGTTCTAAAACATAGAAACATACCTAGAAGCGTTTGCCGGTAGTGCTTTTGCAATAACTCCTTATGGTCATAACTCATGGTGAAATGAGGACAGGTATTTGTGGACGGGCTGGTTCGGGCTTTGTCATCGGACGAGCTCCTTGAAGGCCGCTTGTAGACAATCCTTCTGAAACAGGAACGCATTGCTAGCACTGCACGCGGTTGAAGAGAGTTTTGACTCAGTTTTCGTTACGCCTATTCTCACTAAACCAAAAAACAACCTCACAAGAGCCAAAACCTCCATTTAAATCTGCAAAATTAAATGTTTTTGACGTAGAGGCAATGCTGCCAGCTTTCTCTACGGCACTAACATCACAAAGTTTGCCATACATACAATTCGAAGCACAGTATTTTTTAAGATTTATAGTTGAAGCTAGTGATAAGCAGAAATCGCGTGTACTTATCCAGAAAACACCATTTAAGGTTGCTTCCTAAGCTCAAAAATGTCTTCTTTTTTGGATTCAAGACAAAAGAGGGTCGATGGGAAGAGGAAAAGTTCACTCGTGCTTTGATATATAATACTTGATACTTCTGTAAATCCAATCAAGAGTCCGCTGGTGAAACTCAATTACTTGTGCGACGAACTCGTAAATGTTCTCTAAACGAAGAAACTTCTTGTTCCTGGTTTTGATCTAAAAATGAACTAGCAATCACTCAACATAACAACGTGCCCTATGCCCTATGTCGTCCCTAATAAGCGTGTCTAGCCATAACATCAATCTCAAAGCCTGGTTAGTGGCAAGATCACGTGGATAATTGTCATAATCGGCAGAATGACGTCAGAGGATCGTTGGGTGAAGCTTCGAATCCAAGAGGAAGCGAACAGAATAAGATGAAGATGAGGTAGTAAGATCAAATTCTCTCAGTGCCTGTATTCAAAAAATTTCTGCAAAATTCTACGTGGGCTAATTTTCAAAAATATTTCCATTAGCATATACCAAGTGATGTCTGTGTAGAATGGAAAAGAATAACGTCATTTTTGCCAGGGAATTCTCTCTCAAAAGTCAGATGTCGATAACATATTCTCTGGAACGCTACTTCGTATTCCCATAACACAAATCAGAAATCAGTTTTTGTGGCAGCTGCTGATATTCAAGTAAATGTACAAAGAGTCTGTAGTTTTCGATATATACACACTAATTGGGCCCTTCACTTGCTTTTTATGTTTCGGAGAGAAAACTAGAGTTTTCCATGATTCCCATGGAAATATGTAACATGACATTGTATCTTGGAAGGGTATTCCAAGCAGTGCACTACATATGAATGAATTGGCTATTGTTGGAATAACTGGTCTCAATATTTCAGCTAACGGATACATTTAGGATTGTCCTGCATGGATACCAGTAAACTCCGAAATTCATACACTGAAATTTTCGAAAGAAAAATTGTGCATTTTCATAAATGTTTCGTGAGCGCAAAACCTCTATGAAATTAGCTCACTCGATTAGTGAAAGCATTTCCAGCGTAGAATACGTCTTAGCCAGGATTCTGGAAAGCTCACGTTGGAATACGAACGTTAGCTCCAAATTAGCATATGCACGCGAAATAAGGACAAAACAACCGTTATGGGTACCATGCAAAATTGTTTACCAAGCAATGACTCAGCTTGTAAAACGGAACAATATACGAGAAAACAAAGCCATTGATAGATTATTTACTCATAACCACTACAAGTAAATAAAATAAGTAGGTAGAGCTCACTTCTGCATATCCTTCTCGACCGAGGAGATCTTGCATGGCTGACAGTAACTTTGGAGCATTCCCATGCTCTTGGCTTCTCAGTAGCCCGATATGTACGTTTGTTTTAATGCCGGTAAATCTGCAGCCACGTGCACTGGACTTAGTTTATCTGAATTTTCAGATTTCTAGAACAAAAATAGCAATGAAGTGGGTTTGCAAAGACGCAGTGAGAAATTCCAGGATATTCATGTCAAGGAAGTAATTTTTGCGAGAAACAGTCCGAGCAACGTCAGCATGGAGGAGATGTACGGCGGTATAGCAGTTGTATCCTACAGTTGTAGTGCAGTATCTAGTTGTACTTTTATTCGAAGAAGCATTATTACGTAGTTCCTTGTCAATTCTCACATTGGCTCTATACTGCACATCATAGAACAAAAGAGATTTGTAGGAAGTTGGGCACTGCTCTCGTGACTGTGTTTTGTACAGGAAAAAATTGTTACATTGGCTCGAGCTTGTTGGAGGTCGGGGAAAGTACAAGTGCAGCTAATTAGATGGAAACGTTGGCTAACGGCACCATGTACGAAAATTCCAATCAGAAACATATTGCCCAGACATTCCTACAATTTTGCACTGTCGACAAAACCAGGATTCGAAGGATATAGGGAGTAACTAGTGTAAGTATTGCTAAAATTGATCATTGTATCCGGATTGTCATAGCGGAGAAGCTAAAGTAACAACAAAATACTGGAACTTGTAATTACTGTAGATACAAGGGAAAATATTAGAATTCTCATATGTCAGGATAAGACTGGCCACGTCTCACCTGAGGTCTGAGGGGAGTTCATATGTGGATAGAACTAGGCTTATGATATTTATTATATTATATAAGTTACATGGTAAAAGATGTGGGAGAGGGGGATAGGGCGCAGCCGGGTCCTGTGGCTGTCTGGAGCAGACGACTGGGGTCAGCTGGCACCACGCTCTTTTATACGGGTGCTCCGGCTGGTGGCGTTACACTGCTCGGTATAGCCGGGTCATCTGCTTACAGCTGGCTATACGAAATAGCTACGGCTATATCTCGACATCNTTTCATCGGAACGAAAGAGGAAGTGATGCTGTATCCAACCATGTGAATATAATTGGAAATAATTGATTTTGGGAAAAGATATTATCAAAACCATGGGTACTTGTCGGAGCGGGGTATCGCATGCTAGAGTTCTTCCAATAGAAATAAACTTACTTTAAAGTTATTCACGAAAATTAGTTAACAAATATAAAGAGGAAGACAGAAACAAGTAGAAAATATAAAGGATGCAAGGAAAGTAGGTTCCTTAGAAACAGCAGAAAATTATATAATAGAATCTTACATAGATAGGACGAGCCGATATATTTGCACTTTACCTAGTTCATGAACAGTTTTCCTCAAATTTATGCTAAAATTCTCATTATATTTGATCCCTGGATGTTTCCACCTACGCCATTCCAACGAATCAGTCGCTACAAACCCAATTGCGTATGTCCCTCATTTTCCCTGTCCCTAAAAAATTCGCTATAATATGTCTCTGAATTTGATCAGGATTTCCCTTTTCGGTCCTTCCTCTCTCAATCCGACATGTTTTCGCTGTTTTTGCAACTACGACTGGCCATGCGCTGCACCAAATCACATCACCACACTATCTTAACAAGCTTCCTTTTGAGTTTTGTCGAACTCATTTCTTCGAGAATACCTCATCAAATTAGGTTGGATAATTATCAAGAGTACGGGGCCTGGATGCATCATTAGGATTACCCAGGGTTGACGCCCACGTTAATGATAGGTAGTCATCATGTTGAACCCGGTGTTCTCAGTGGCGCATGTGATCTAGGGTCAAAGGAATACCTCGGTTCTCTCAGTACTCTCAGTTAGCCAACCTCTTCCATCCTCAAAGGCCTGTTATTATGGAATTTCCATTCATCCGAGATGTCGGTGTTTCCCACTCCTAGAGAAACCATCTGCGGTCTTCACTCATGAGATTTCTAGCATTTTCTTTTCACACTTTTACTTGTTAAAGTATGCGGCACTCATGCTAGACCTTCGTAGGAAACATCTCACAACTTGTCTCCCTCGTCTTCCATTGGTCCGCACATAAGAAATCAAGAAATGTATATTTGCTAAGTGGAAGATATCTCGAGAGGAAAAAAAGCTGTTTGAGAAAGTGTCATTCATGCGACTTTGTCTCTTGGTTCTGGCAAGTTCTTCAGAGAGCCATCATCCTGCAGCATTGAAATCCAAACCGATGTTGCTTCCTCATGGCAGAGATAGACGATAGACATTGCTTGTTGGAGTTACAATAAAAAGCCGTGAAATAATAGAAACTATAAAAGGACGAATTAAACAGCTTTTTTCAGCACCTGAAGAAAAGTGAACCTCTTCAAAAACACTTGAGATCCACAGCAAAAACAGAAGGCAAACAAAGGTGAGAAAGCAATTCTCGATTGGCGCGATGACAGTCACTGCTGCTCGAGAAAAACATCTCATCGTGTAGATATTTCTCTGCTCACATTGCTAGAGACGAAAATCTTTTTCAGTGATTAACGGATCCCTGTCTTTCGTGAAATTCTTCCGTGAAATTTTGCGTCGTGCGAACTTCTTGCCAGATTTTTGTGAGTAACGACAATACATAAATGTCTTATTTCACGCCATATATATCGTCTGTACCCCACCAAATTGCTCATGCTCTGAATTTCTGACAATTTCCGACTTCTTAATTTAGGATCTGACGCAGAACTTTTTGATTACGCCAGTAATAGGCCATCCCCTGTCAATACAAACAGTAAAGGAAAATGGGGCAAGGTTGTGGGCCAAGTAGTGAGGACCACGGAAGCGATTTTAATCAATTCCAGGAAGCATCTTCGAGAAAATAAGGAACCTCTTGCAGAGAATTTTTCAAGATCAGAAAGTGAAACATTCTGTTTCCACGGCTCTTTTTCTTGGTGGAAGAGCAAATTTCCGCACCTGTTGTTTTTGCCGAACAATACTGCAACTCACATGTGAGTGGTCCGGTTTAGTTAGGACAGCAAAATTTGGAATTTTCGAACGAGGGAGAAAACATCACATTAGTTAACGCTGGGACCTCCGCTCAAGTTTGATTCTGTCAATTTAAAAAGTAGTTCAGTTGGTCTAATAAAAAAAAACCTGCTCCTGAAATAGATGGGTATGTAAGTGAGCAAATATAATAAAATTTAGAAAAAGAGCTAGAGAATTCGAATGGAGGCAGCGAATTTTTCGATTTTCTTTTGTTTTTCTATAAAATTCGAAAAAGAGTAGAATCTACACGCTACCACAAAGACTAGGTGGTGTCATATATAAAACTCATAACAAGTTGGTAGGAAAATTAAGACATGGTGACGCAATCAGTGTTTTTTTTGCTGGTTTCGACCGGTTACAGGCGACGATATGTGTGGGTAAACAAGTTGATGAGTGCCAAGTAGAGGGTAAATTTAAGTGCGCTACCACATCCACCATGAGCAGTCCCATTAATGCATCTGGGGTCACAACAACAGGGTAGACCTTAGGTCTAGGTTAACCTAACTTTTTTTGTCCCGAGAAGGGCTTATTAATTCCTTTATTCATACCATGGCATGTCCGTGTAAGGGTAAGGACGAAACGGACGATTTCCGATGTTCTTTTTTTCAACATTTTTCATTGATTTTTCAATCAATTGACTATTTTCTATTAACCCAAAAACTTTACACAGGTAGGCCGGGAAGAGGGAGTGAGTCACTGGTGGATCACAAAAAAATTTCACTAGTTACGCTGTGAGACGGGTACGAAAACCACAATCTCGTAGAATTACTGCTTTCTTGCTGCCTAGAAAGTTGAGGATTTAGGTATCCACAGTTCAAAAATGTCTCAGGAAAGGAGTATGTGCACTACTACCAGTAACTTCTGTCTGTGGCAAGCTCTCTCTCTCTCTCTCTCTCTCTCTCTCTCTCTCTCTCCCACCCTCGTGCTCAACCGGCACTTCCCCTTCAGACTTTTTGCACCCTGTCAAAGCCTCATTTCGCGTTTCTTTCACGCGCAATCTGCGGGAGCTCGTTGTTCTTGCAGCGCGGCTCCGCCCCCTTCCCTATCATCAATTGCCTGGCGCTCGCTTCGAACTCTCCCCCCCTTCGCCTTCGCCACCGCCTCGGTCGCCAGCCGGCCCCGCCCAGTTCGTCTCGGTTGTTCTCGTCGTTCGCGTGAATTCACTGTGTGCCGCGCGCGTCGACGCCTTATCAATGTAGTGAAATCAATGTACTCGGCAATTTTCGTCTTTTTCTACTCGCTGGCTTCGATTTCTGCTATTGCGCAGGGTGAGTTCACATTTAGAACTTTTTGTTTACTTAGTTGTTTACTGGTTTTCTCTGTCTCTGTTGATTTATTTCACTTTTTTTGCATTTCGCTTTTCCGCCCTTTCCTCAGAAACCCTCGTTCTTTGGTCTTGTGCTTGCACGTATCTCCGAAGCGTGTCAGGATAAGACTGGCCACGTCTCACCTGAGGTCTGAGGGGAGTTCATATGTGGATAGAACAAGGCTTATGATATTTATTATATTATATAAGTTACATGGTAAAAGATGTGGGAGAGGGGGATAGGGCGCAGCCGGGTCCTGTGGCTGTCTGGAGCAGACGACTGGGGTCAGCTGGCACCACGCTCTTTTATACGGGTGCTCCGGCTGGTGGCGTTACACTGCTCGGTATAGCCGGGTCATCTGCTTACAGCTGGCTATACGAAATAGCTACGGCTATATCTCGACATCTCCATTCCTTCGGTAAGCTCGCCCTCGAGCTTGTTCCATAGCGGCTAGCACTTGTGCAACGGGTGGAAGTTGCAAACATCAGCATAGCGAGTCTCGGAGCGGGTGAATGCACTGGGAGGGTTTGGATCCGGTGAACTGGGTCAACAGTCACGACCTTCACCAACCCTAGGGCAAGAAAGCTCGTCTTCGAGCGGAACAAATTCTGAGAAAGTGAAGAGTGCTGCGTCGATGTAAAAATTGCACGTTAATGGAGAAGATTTGTAGATATCAGAATGACGGACTAATTCGTGGCTCGGTATTGTGTGCCGGCGCATTGGAGGGATACTGAGAAATTCTGTCAGAGATGGATTTGATGAGGGTTGAAAATAGTAGGAATANGGTAAGCTCGCCCTCGAGCTTGTTCCATAGCGGCTAGCACTTGTGCAACGGGTGGAAGTTGCAAACATCAGCATAGCGAGTCTCGGAGCGGGTGAATGCACTGGGAGGGTTTGGATCCGGTGAACTGGGTCAACAGTCACGACCTTCACCAACCCTAGGGCAAGAAAGCTCGTCTTCGAGCGGAACAAATTCTGAGAAAGTGAAGAGTGCTGCGTCGATGTAAAAATTGCACGTTAATGGAGAAGATTTGTAGATATCAGAATGACGGACTAATTCGTGGCTCGGTATTGTGTGCCGGCGCATTGGAGGGATACTGAGAAATTCTGTCAGAGATGGATTTGATGAGGGTTGAAAATAGTAGGAATAAAAAAAAAGGCTACAACAAAGTAACATTATTGTGCTTGAGTTTGAATCACATCAACATAAAGTATGCGTACACATAGGTTATACAAAAAAATCAATATGGAATCCTTGATACAACAGTAATTATTATACAATTTTTTTAAGGATATAAAAATTTTAGAACGGAATTAATATGGATGACAATGACATGGCTGACATATAATGTGTTCTAACAATTATTGAAAAAAATTGGTAACAATCATAATTTTACATAATTTCATAAAAACAACGCGTGAGTTTTTATGATATGATCAATACAATTGATTGAACAAATTAGTACGCACATCATAAGCCATTGATTCGTCTCATTTTCTTTATTTATACATCTGATGTAACGTTTCATACGCTGAACTTGGCACTGCACACTACTTTGCGTTCAGCGTAAGGGCGTTAATTTGGTTTGGTATGAAAAGTTTTGATTTTGAGCTGCGTAAAACTAGGTTTTTCTTTGAACCGCCTATTCGAAGAAATTTTTTTTTTCGCTGCGGTGCGGCATAAAACTGCAAAAAATTGAAACTGACCTAGGAGAAGCGATAACTATTCTTGATGAATGAAAAAAAAAACTTTTTTTTTGGAATAGTGACCACTTCTCCTGAACTGGAGTAGCTGTATCTGTTCTAGAAACTTGTCCTTTTAACTGAAAATGATGAAAATGCTGTAAATTTCGTTCTGCATCTTCTGATGTTTCCAAATTAAAAATGAATTATTTGTTAAGTTTTTGGTGTGGAAACATTAACCGATGTTGAACGAAGCAAAGAGATTTTCAGTCTCAAGTCTTAACTAAATAAGTTATAAAGCATGACAAATTGAATTACTACTCCATCAGCGTATCAGTTTACATTTCAGTGAACATAGGGCCTTTCCACTGTTATAGGAATTGAGGACGGCTACTGACGTCATTTAGTAAGACACAAAAAAAACTTCAGTGGAAGTGTCCTTGGAACAAACCTCGTTTTGAAAATTGTGACCTAATTTGTATCTTCCTGTTTCCGTGGCATTTTGATTCCATCATCCGTTCTCGTCGTGGCAGAGGAACTGTCAGCTAATTCTCGAAATGGCAGAGGAACTCTCAACTAATCTGCGAAACTTTCTGTAGCGAAAGTGAGTCTTAGTAACAGCATATCAACTCTGGTGACAGCATATCAACTCTGTCCGACTACGTTAGTGAAGGATGACCATAAGCGACGGAAAGGCTATATCCTGTAGTATTATTAGTGCTGGTGTTAGGAGATTGCACAATTATTGTTGATCCCTGCCGGTATTTCTGTGGAACGACAGTTTCTCTCAGGAATGCCTTACTTTATTTCATCAGGTGGCTCTGGAATTTTGATTTTCTGGCATACTGGATGAGTTCATGTTGAATAATTTGTGTGTTTGCAAACTTTGAAATGTGTGGTTAGAAAATGAAAATGTAAAAATGAATTTCTTTTGAACTTTGTTTAACTTTTTTTTTTCAAAAAGAATTTATTCGAAGTTGTTGCTTAATTTGTGGTGCAAAAGCTAGAATGAGATCAAACTTATCCAATTTGTCAGAAAATCTGTTCAAAAGACCGTCACTTTTTCAGGAAACTGGTCAGATCACAGTATTCAGGGCCGCATTCTCCAATTTCTTTTGGAGATATAAGCGAATTTAGATGTTAGTCAGTGTTCGCTTTGAACTATCGACTAAGGAAGTGCTACAACGCATTTCTCGCTCGATAGTTAGTCAGGACGTCGTAAACTTGCATAGTTAGCAAGGCGTCCGGTTAGGTGTGACTTATGCATCAGCAAATCTTGCAGGTGCATGATAGCGTTTGTCACGGCAAAATATATCAATTGCGTAATAGAATCATCCTTACAAACGAAAAAAAAACATTCAACACTGAAAATTTCAATCCACTCGGTAATGTAGTCTCAATAATGCACTGTGACTCTGGAATTTGTCCGGGTACGGGCATTTTCAACTGCTCGGAAACCTTATAGTGATGTTTCTGCCGTTCAGATACCAGAGCATGATTGCACAATGCAAAAAAAACATTTGATACCGGCCGGAAGAATATTTTGTTCTACTAGGTCCAGATTTTCGGTTTTCATAGTGTTGTCACTTTTGTTCGTTGAAATGTTATCAACAATCATATATTTTGAAGTGAAATTTACAAAAATGCTCTCTGAAAACATTTTTGCACTTTGTTTCCATCTCCGGTACTGTCCCCTGAAACAGTCCGTTCGAGATCTTGGGAATTTTGCATGAGCTAACGCATGCTTCTGAGGAAATTTCTTTATTGTGGATACTATCCAGCAAACAGAGTATTTTCCATTGGTTTTGAGGATTTTATCCTCTAAACAAGGAAGAAGATCGAATTGAGAAGCCACTCAAGGGTACATTCGAATACAGAGAATTTCAGCCTCTTTTAAAAATGTGTCTTGCTAAATATGGATGTTACAAAGAAATTTCTTTTTACCTCGGCTCTTTTCTTGAGGAAAAAATGTCACATAGCCATCAACTAGCGCAGATGTTAAAATTGTTTGGAGAGGAGCTGTTTTTAAGAGGTTGGTGATAGAAATTCCAAGAAATTGAGTGTGAATATGTTTTAGCAAAAAAAACTGTAATTCAGAGAGAAAATTTGCTTCACTATAGACGATGATTTTGCTAACAGCACTGTGACTGTTTCATCCAGTCTAGTAGGATTGTGGAACCAGAATTTTTTTCTATGAGAAGTTTTCTTAATCCTAATTTTCACTACTCTTTTCCCTTAAAAAATGCTTCCCTCCTTCAGTAGTACTAAGAAGAAAAATTTGTCCTTCTTGAAGATTGGTTGCTGATGCTCCATCATTCTACTTTCAGAGTTATGCAGCAGATCCTCCAATTTTCGGACCCATATTTGGCAAAAGTTATGATTCAAGATCGTAGTTTGGACAATCGATGCGCAGAATTGAAAACTTTGGGAAAATCGCCTGTGAAAGGAAAGTTTTCCCGTGAAAATGTTGAATTTGATTGATAACTAGTGTTTAAATCAAATCAATCAATCAATCAAAATCGGTTATACGTTGCCAACGAAAGAACGGAATGAATTTCGTTGAAATTGTGGAAGAGAAATTGGGGATTATTTTACTGCTTTACATATTTTCCAGTTTTCAATTGTTGAAAAACGCAGGCAGTCAAGTCGATTGATTTTTCCTTCACGACATTTTCCTTCAAGCTTTGTTTTTATAATTAACTATTTTTGACTCATCAATTGAATGAAGCCCTCTTGAAATTGAATCTAGTTTTTTTTCAGCTATTTAACCTGAAAAGGAAGCAAAAAATATTGCACAAATAAAAATAAGTAAATATCAAACTATGCAATAATATGTAATAAGTAAGTAATAAGTTTTTCCGGGCATACGTTAAAAAAAACTGCTTCTTAAAGTTACTTGCTTAAAAAACACATTTTGAATTTTGCATCTTCTATTTTGTTGTTACAATTCAACAGATGTGAACAATTCATAGCTAATTATAAATTGTAATGAGTGGAATGGCATTTGCGCATCTTCTTTTACAAAAGAGAGATTCTACGACAGCGTGGAGAAATATAGGCATACTGCAATTATTGTGTCATCATTATAATGGAATACATTTACATAACATTAGAGCTCACTAATTGCTGTTGCAGTAGCGGAACTTCGATAAGAAATAAAGAGAGATTAATAATTTATTTATAAATAAGTGAACATTAAATGATAAAAATAGACATTATTAATGTTGCAAAATGGTTCTATAAACTATATTAATATTATCTTTCTAAAATTCGAAAATTTTCGCAATTCGACACCACTTATTCAGTTTTAACCACCAAATAAGTTGTATCAAATTTTAACTAAGCTCCATTTCTTTTTTTTTCAAGTATGTTGTAAAACTATTATTATATAAATATAAATATGTTAAATTATTATATTATTATTGAATAATTCAAAATAAACGAATATATGTGTGAGTTTATCCATTGCGTCGTAGAATTTTCGTCTGCTAGTAACGTATTTTCCTTCATTCTGCAAATTTTTTCTTTTCTTGCACTGTGATGTTTTTTAGATGTTGGTTACTGTAAGAATTTCAGGAGGCTGTCGCCTGGCTCTGGATTTCAATTGCTGAGATTTCACATGGCTGTCGCTGAGTTGTAAAACAGTAGACAGCAGCGAGCATACTAATTTTATTGTTAGATCGCAAAGCTGTCGAAGGACTGTCCTCTTACACTCGACGTCAGGATAAGACTGGCCACGTCTCACCTGAGGTCTGAGGGGAGTTCATATGTGGATAGAACTAGGCTTATGATATTTATTATATTATATAAGTTACATGGTAAAAGATGTGGGAGAGGGGGATAGGGCGCAGCCGGGTCCTGTGGCTGTCTGGAGCAGACGACTGGGGTCAGCTGGCACCACGCTCTTTTATACGGGTGCTCCGGCTGGTGGCGTTACACTGCTCGGTATAGCCGGGTCATCTGCTTACAGCTGGCTATACGAAATAGCTACGGCTATATCTCGACAAGCGTTCGCATCTGACACTTCCACAACTAGCCTTATTAATCCTGTTTGGCATGGCTTCCTTGAAAATACGCTGTTTTTCATGATCTACTACGGTTTCCATTTGGCCGCTTTGCATCACGCGACTTTTTGTAACCTGACTGGCTGCTAAGGCCTCACCGAGGGCCTTAAAATAGCGGGCCTAATTTGGATCCTGTCGAAATAATGAGCTGGCTAACTTCAAGTTCCTGAAAGTTTTTGTGTTTTATATTGCTTTTCTCTGTCTAAACATGCAAAATCTCAATAGAAGGATGAAAAACAGAGTAACCCTCAATAAGAACCCATTTCTAAGGAAATTTCCATAAAAAGAAAAGCAATTACGTGTAAAACTCGTTGAATTGTTGGTCTATGAAAGAGGAAAAAAGCCAGAGCATTTCGATGAATTCTATAGAAGGAGTTTGAGAGCCATTGAGTTGAATTACTTCCATCTGCACTTGGAGAGAGCGACTCAAGTAAATTACTAGGCATAAAAACGTCTAAAACTTGCCTTGCAGTCCGAGATTTTTTCTCCACAGCCTAAAAAAATGGAGAAAACTTGGGAAGTTCTCGAAAAATATAGGTTTGGCCGGTTTTTTGAGATTCATTCTTTCATTCGTTCATTCGTCTAATTCATTCATTCATTCATTCATTCATTCATTCATTCATTCATTCATTCATTCATTCATTCATTCATTCATTCCATCATTCATTCATTCATTCATTCATTCATTCATTCATTCATTCATTCATAACATTCATTCATAACATTCATTCATTCATTCATTCGCTCATTCATTCACTCACTCATTCATTCATTCATTCATTCGAGTCTCGCCGTTCAAAATATGGGTTTAAGGCCTTTGCTCTCAACTCGCCCTCGCTGATATTGCGACTTACCCTGAATTTTTTTTGATATTAGGCACTATAGAAAATAAAATAATATTATGTATGTGTACTTGTATAATGTAGGTATTATATCCAAATACATGAGGGAACTTTCAACAATAATATTTACGGTGGTAAGTTTTAAACATCACCATGGTTTCGAAGTGCACTGATGTTATTTTCAGAAGCAGAAAAAAATTGGAAGAACTTCGTCTTTTTCATGGCTCTTCTCGGAATATTCCATACCCAGAATTTCATTTCCTACATATTTACTGTATTATTAATCCTAAAATATACCATATCTGAAGAATGTACACCCTGTAGACCTTCAAAAAGCTGAGAAAAGTCCAACATCGCTGGTCTAAATTCGGATCCTTCGCAGGACCCTTCAAATCTTTAAATCCCTGCGAATCGCTCAAGGAAAACACGGCTACGAAAGGGCACCACAAATATAGAAAGGTCTCGTCTATATGTAGGTGCAAAGTGCACTCCATGTAATACGATATCATACGCAAAACCCCAAGAGTGCAACAGCTCTCAAGAAGATGATCCGTGAGTCATAGAGTAAGCTATATGTAGTCAAGCCACTCCAAAATTTTGTAGTTGCTACTAATATTCATTAAAAAAGGTGTGGTTCACAAGATTTTGGCTATGGAGATCCATGGCTTCTACGTAGCAGCGGTGAAGTCCAGAAACTGTTCGGGACGCCCATTTTGCACAAATATACTTCTATTGTAAAATATTGATCGACAAGCAAACGTAAATATGAATGTAAATGGCACTGGCCAATCGCATGGATCCAGCAATTAATGTGTTATTTGTCCCTCTGTGAGGGGCGCCGCATGGGAAAATCTTTGATGGCATTTCGTGTTTGCTGCGCTATGCCTCTGAAAACGATGGATTCCCGATTGCGGATGGTATTTTTGGGAAAATATTATTTTTTTTACTTCATCTACTTGTTTTATTTACACTTATATCTCTTTTTATAATTACTATATGTACATAAAGGAGACCAAGAAGTAATATGTTCAATTACCAATATAAAAATACAACGTACATATAGTACAATGCAACTTATAAGTGTGTGTATAGTGTATCAAAACTGCAATTTATATTCTGTAATAGTAAACAGTTTCTCACATGAAGAGTACTCTCTTTTCTTTTTGATAGCAACATCGAAATCATAGCTTCCATAGGGCTAAATTTGCCCTACTCTACAGCCGGACAATGACTATTCTCCTGGCGGTAAGATTAGCACTTTGAGAGTAGTCATTGCCCAGATCCGAACGGATACTCCCATGCACATAAGCCAAGCTGTTCTCACAGAAATGTGACTATATATTACTGCCAGAGGACTATTTATACTGGTTTGGCACAGTTCTCTAGAAATCGTTTCTGAGGCCATCCATTGTGAGATTTGTAGCTCTCCTCGTTGGCTTTGCTAAAGAGAGCAATTGAAGGATTTCCGACTGAAGAGCTCCCAGAACGATCCTTTAGCCTGAAATTAAAGGATTTCCAAGAGAAAAAGTGGGTTTTGAGCAACAAAGTACATAGTGAGCAGTTACGTAGCGATTAATGCATAGGCACGCTGTGGCCACTAGGGTTAGCGCAAAATTGGTGTGTTTGTCTGCAATTTTGATGGCTATGGAGCACACGATGTCAAGTTGCGAATCATTAAATGTTCCCAGCACTATAGGGACAAAAATGAAGTCAACTATTGGGTCAGGGTTTCAAAACTTTGATAAAAATCAAAAAAATTGCGCTTTGGTTTACGAATCCAGAACTTGAATAACAATCTGCAAGTCTGAAACAGAAAAAAAAATCAATAAAAATTGATGAAATTTACGTAAAAGTAACCAAAAATTACACAATCCTTTTCCAAAAATGAGGGGCAGAACCTTCTCAGTCGGCACTATCTCTTCATTCCTGCTCTATCCTGAAGCTTTTTCTTTCTTCTAGTTGAGTAACTCGTCAAGGAAATCCTGTCAGTAAAAATCATAGTAGTGGAGCATTACCTGAAGTGGGCGTGGCAAGGTGGCTCTGTGATTGGCGGACCGAATAGGTCGACCAATTGCAGAACGCGGCCGCACCCACTTTCCAGATATGACGCAATACACCTAAAAACCATATGTTTAGAGATGGAAAACATCCAGAAATTTCTTCCGTACGTTATTCGATCTTTCCTATAGTTACAGACTGCTTTTACTGCATTTCGCCTGTTTTTCTCTTCCCTCTCTTCAAATTCTGCGCCCTTTCTCGCTCTCTTCTTCTCTGTGGAGTTTCTCCAACAATATTCACCTTGAAACCGAGCATTTATAGCACATTTCTTCAATTTATGTTAACATTTGTAATTCGAACTGTCAAGGAGCATCAGATCTCAGCAGATTTTTCTCTTTTTCTCTTCTCTATATTTCTCCTACCTTTTCTTTCTTCCTGTATAGTTTTTTGTAATACGTTGCACATAATGGGCATGTACCTCGATATGACTCGCCTAGAAATAACAAAAGGCAATTAGAAATTTTCTCTTTCGTGTTCTTTTTCTTTCTTTTCTTCTTTTTTTTTGTTATTTTCTCTTGTTTCTCTACTTTCTCTTTTTTGCCTGCTTCTTTCTGGATATGTAGCCATTTGTTATACCTCGCACAGCGTGGACATATCCAACCAACAAATAATATGAAAAAGGAAAAAGAAAAAATCCAAAAAAAGGAAAGTAAGACATATCCAACCGAAAAATAAGAATGGAATAAGGAAAAGAAATAGATCGCCAACAAGATGTGCCACGAGATTTTTTCTTTTTCTCTTTTTTCCTCTCTATTCTTTCGTTCCTATTTTTCCTCTTTTATATGTTACTGTGTATAATGCTTTCCTTAATAGTATTATATGAAACTGCGCTCACAATGGCGGGAGCCCAAACTGGGGAAAGGTGAAGAGGAGCGTGGGAAAGAGTTGAGGTCTGCACCATTCTGGGGCATTTTCCTCCTATTGATCACTTTTTTCTTCCCAGTTATTTTCCTAGGATGCTTCGTTATTTCCGGAAAATTCTCTTTGCTCCAACAGATTGGCACATCCCATAGCACATGGCGCCCCGTCAACACTACAGTACCCTGTTCTTTTCTCTTTTTTATTGTGCTCTTTATAATTGGTGTCATGGCAGTCCAATAAAGCTAATTACGTATGAGCGGATGTCACCCGATTCGTCCGGCGCTGACGCTCGTCATCCACGGCACACCGCGACACTCTCACTTCTCGGCCTCCGCGTTCCCATTCATCGTCTGACCTTATCAATAATGCACGAATTCACGCCCGGCCTATTCTCACTTTCTGACGCGTTGTTTTTGCGCGCGCGGCGGAAGGAATGTTGTGCTGGTGCTGGTGGTGGCAGTGGTGGTGGCAGTGGTCTTAAGCCGATAACTGGTTTGGCGGGTATGAGTAGGGAAAATAGCTTGAATGGGAATTCCCTGGAAGTGCTGATGGAGATGTGAGGGAACAGTCTGTCGTTTAATGGTAGCCTGTCAGTCTGAGAGGAATATAAAGGGGATAATTTTCATGGAGTCGTCATTTGAACGTCACATCAAGAAGCAATTTATGCTACAGCGAACGCGTGCGTCTCGCATACGTGTAGGCTGCGTCAGAAGTGGGTCTCAGCATACTCTTTGTCATATGTGCGGTCATGCATCTTACGCACGCACGCACGCACCCACCATTACGGTTGGCAAAAATTTTCGAACGAGTTAACGGTTAACGATTAACGACTAACGATATGTTGCGCTATTTCGTTCCGGTAAAAACCATCCGTTGAGGAAAAATAGAGAAAAAAATGTATTACAAAAAGGGATCAAACCAAGTGCAGCTCAATTGCTCTACTATTTCAATTGAAAAGGCTGGAGCAGATTTCTGCTGCGATAGGTGTTCATACTCTTGGAATATCGAGCGAAAAACCGTTATACGTTAACCGTTAATCATGAAAGCCCAATTTCTACATACAAACAGTAAGTCACCAACAGTCAGAAGTGCCCGGCCTGAATGCATCATCGAGATTACATTGGCTAAACGTGTTGACGCCCGGACCAACGACAGGTAAATGTAGGGTATTAACACGTTTACCCTGGGTAACTTTTCAAGATGCACCCGGTCTCTGAATCCCACCCATCGTTGAACGAGAGAAAAAAAAGGCCAGAGAAATGGTTTTTTGCACTGATTGCACAGAAGAAGATTTTGAGCCTTTATTCGTTATCGTTGGCCGTTAATCGTTAATTGTTAATCATTAAGCGAAAGCCGTTACCACAGTTCTATTAAAAGAAATTGAGACGAAGAAAGAGGACCAAAAGAGGTTTTGATGAAATTATTCTAATTTTTTTGTACCATCATAATCATAGGTCCACCAACCAACAGGACCGGTAGGTACTATAACACTACATATCAGGTTGGCCCAAAACTCTTGCACCACCATTTAGTTTCCGATTTCCAGGATTTTCCGGCTTTACGTTGGGATTTTTTGCCAAAAGAATGCGGCAGAATACTGTACTACTTCTCAGCTATAAAAATTGTCAGACGTGGTTCCATTCAAGAACAACAGGGCTATGGTTGTTTGAAAAAAACTGTAAAAGTTGGTGCAAGACTTTTGGGCAGGCCTAACATTTGGCACTTTCGCAGTTTTGTTGTTTCATGTGCATCTTGGTCGTAACAGTAAGTGGATAAATAAATAAATAAATAGATGTAGTGATCGCAGTAAAGAAAGTCATATTTTGTAGGGTTTATATGTTATTTTCCTCTTTTTAATCAACCATTCATGATTTGCTGCCTTAGAAAAAAGGAAGGAAAGGCCTATTATGCCCTTTTGTTTTGAACTATAAACTTGTACATACCTTGGGTAATAAAACCACTTGGTGAGTTGGTATCAAGTTGGTGCTTGACCAAATAGTTTGACACGGCAATTTTTTTTTTGGAAAAAAAAAACCCTCATAAATTTTTGTGCAATTTTACGTCGTTCACGTTTAGCAACAGCAACAAATCATTTACTGGTTTACTGCCAGTGCGGCTGGATTTCCACGTCAGTTACGGCAAAAAATGAACGAGCAATCCATCTATTATGCCATAAACAGCGGCCATTATGCTCTGTCTGCATCGGCATCGGTTGTCCTTTGTTTGTCGGGGGTGCTTGAAAGGGAGAAGTGGGGCGCATGCTTCGTGGATATAGGAACTTCTCGATTTTTGATCTATTTTGCTAGTTTTTCTAGCATTTTTTTGCTTCAAAATCGTAATAAATATCCAGCTGCACGGGTTGGAAATTCGTACTGGTGGTTTTTTGGATAAACGATGCATAAAAAATCTGTTTGTATTGGCTAGCACAATATTTGAACAGCTTATACTATGTTTGAGCCAGTTATCCGCAGGTTTTTTGCCATGCTGCCCTCTTCGCTTCCCCCAGGAATCCTCCCCCACCGCACTACCTCCCTCTAAAATCCCACAAAGTTTCCCCATCAGGTTTCTTAGCCGGAAAGCGTGCCAGCAGGAATTTTAATCAAGTAAAATGAGGCCGACTGCATGTGCGCCAGCTCGACAGCAGCAAAAAAACTCATCATAATTCAGTCGGACGTCGTCGTCACCGACACCGCACGCCCCGTGAGAGAATGATGAGCAAGATGGCATTGTTCTGTTGCTGCTCGGTCACGAGCTAATGCATTTCCGAGAGGGAACTCTTTCAGAAACTATCCATATCCTGGGCGAGCGCCAATTTGCAGACGAACACGATATTGACGTCGCCGGAGACGTCGTTATGGGGGACAAATAAGGACAAATAAATTCCAAAAGGACGTGTTTTCGCGATATCTGCCCCCGGGGAGGATCGGATTTGCTTGAATGCGAAAGTTCATGGGGGTGTTCCTGCTATTTCAGGACTACGAAGGGGAAAGGGAGATTTCAGCCCGAGCTAGGGGTTTTCGATGCCCAAATTCTGGATATTGAGCTTTAGCCGGCGAGCGAACTTGGTGCCGGCGCTCTTCAACGCTCCGCCCACTTCAGCTGGCCGGCCGGATGCCCTTCGTCACTGCGGGAAATCAAGCAAACACATAAGAAAAGCGGGGATAACACATGCATCAATGCATGGGAAAGAATTGAGAGGAAAATCAGGGAAATGCATAGAAATCAATACTTGATCAGGGGTAGAGGTTCAGTGCTATGTCTTGGACCTGGGATTCATGAGCCCATAACGGACCGAAACCAGGTTAGCAAACCAACACTGATGTTCTGGCCTAGAATGCATGAGCGCATGACTAAGCGAAATCAGTGGAGCAAACCAACTTTTACGCCTTGCGCCTCCTACGATTACGTAGTCTATAGTATGACCGATGGCGCTAACCGAACCTGGTTTGCTTGGTTGGGGTTTGTGAATCCCAGCCCTGTTCATCCTCACATACATGTAGTCCCCTAGACACCAGTTACATTAGTCATCTATCTCTGTTGGCTGCTTAGCGTTTTGGCGAACCCTAGCCCTATCTTTACTTTGGCACCCATGTGAGAAACCAACTATTCATTTACTGTGAAATTTTTATTCCAAAACTTCTTCCAAAACCTCCTTTGTAACTAATTTCCAAGATATCAAACGTTGTACTCGGTAGGCACGTGCGGCCAAGCTCTCTAATTGGTCATTTCACCCAACCAGCCAATCAGAGAGCTTGGTCACACCCTTTGCAGGTACAACGCTCCACATCTGAAATCGTACTATGAACAATTATAAGTTTCGAATCACCCATTCGCTTGATCAAGAAATTTCATTCCATAACATAACCTTCTCCAAAACCATAAGAGCGGCGAATTGTAGATACCAATGGTCTACTTGGGAGGGTTGCGCCGCCGAGCTCTGTGATTGGCCAACTCACCTAATTATCCAATCACAAACCCCCGTCACGCCCATTTTTAGGCACAACGCTCCAGGTCCGAAAAGTTGTTATAAGGAAATACATGTAACTCCGTTGAAGTTGTGAGCAATCCTGCGACGTGTGCATTATTGGGGGTCAATGTGTTAACCCCCACAAATTTACCCTTCAAATTTTTAAATTTATTTGTTTACCCTGGCTAATCCTAACTATGCATTCAGAGCCTGTGCTTGTGACTTCTTTCCTGGTTGTTCTGCTGGAGATTTTCCGGTTTTGGGAACGGATACTTTATCCAGGTGGATAAACCACGGATTTGTTAACGCACCTCGCTATTTTATCCTACACATAGGACTATGTTTGTCCACCTGCTCCAGTGCAGGATATTCATATCCTGAATGGATAAGTCATATAACAGAGTGGATAGAGGACAGTGGAAAAAGATATATAATCTCTGCTTTGTTTCTTACGGCCAAATGTATCTGGTACTGATAAGAAAAATTGATGTAATCAAAAATTCGTTAGTATGCCTTGTTATTTTGGCCAACATTTAAGACTTATAAGAGGATATGAATATCTACCCGTTCTATTGCAGGATATCTTTATCCAGAATGGATAAATTGGATAACAGAATGGATAAGGACCGGTGGGAACGGATATGTAACCTATCTATATTACCATAATAGAAAATTTCACAAAAGGTGAAAAAAAGGATTGGAGAAGTGACCAACATGGTTACTATCGTGGTTCTACATGGTACCCTATCCATCTCCACGAGTAATTCCACACGGTTACCGTATCCATGGATATTTCCATCACACTTTCCTGCTTCCTGCAGAATCACAAAATTGAACATCCGAGTAAATTGTAGGAGCGTTCAAATGTGGGTTTGTAGTCTTCTTAGGCACAGATTGTCGCCTATGCCGACGACTACATTCCTTCTCGGATTGTACATTACACAATAAATCTGGCTAAATGGCACACAATGGGTACAAAATCAACAGAATCCTAGAAAGGATTTTTGTGCTCCGTATCTTTCCCAGTTGCACTCTTGTAGGGGTTTCTCGTGACCTTCTCCGTCGACCACCTCAGCAACAGATTCGATCATAATCCAACGACAGTTCATTCACGGTCTGGCTGATTGATCCGCTGACGCTGCTGTGCATTGTTCTGACCTTCTCCCGATTGGCATTCGTTAATCCCCCGGCGCGCATAATCCGCCGTATCCCTTCGCACTTTTCTTTTCTCGTGCAATTTTTGCAGATTATAGGACAGGATATGACAACACAGTGGGGGCGTGGGAAATTTTTTAGCGCACTTCTTCCAACTTCTGGAAAACTCGTCCACAAACTAAGGGAAACCCCTTTCTTAGCCATTGTAGTCGTTTTTGTTGTTGTTCTCTGTCAATATCCTGTAGCACTCTCCCAAATCGCTTCGCTTTTCCGCTACGCAATGG
Organism: Ancylostoma ceylanicum; assembly: GCA_000688135.1. Lineage (NCBI taxonomy): Eukaryota > Metazoa > Nematoda > Chromadorea > Rhabditida > Ancylostomatidae > Ancylostoma > Ancylostoma ceylanicum. The sequence goes on along the minus strand of JARK01001360.1, from coordinate 917,450 downwards.
AAAACCTCAAGACTTCCTGCAAACTCCGTAACCACTGAGCTAATGAGGCGCCCATAGCGTCACTCACAAGTGCATGCAAATTTCCAGCCACATAAGCGGATTGGTATGCTGGGGATGGAGCCGTTAGCCCATAGCGTTGTGGGATGAACGACGGCCTCAGCAAAATAGTTCGGATTTTTGAGAGGTCCTTAATTGCCTGAATCAATGCGGATGCAGTAGGAAATGCGTTGAAATTTTGAGGAAAAATTTAGCCAGCAGCTGTCCTTAGTGTTTCCTGAACTTTACTCCCTAGTGTTCCCATGGATGAACAGGTCTGGAAAACGAAAGTGGAGCAGATTACGTTTACGTATGTGCTTATTCGTTGCTGAGGGAATTTTCAAAGTTCATCCTTGAGGCCATTAATCTAGGAAAAGTGGAAGCGAAATTTTGTTTATCCAGAAGAGAAACCTCAGTAGGCGTTCATTGGTTAACGACAGAGAGAGTTAAGCGCTTGAGCTTTTTCCCAGGAAAGTGGAAATGTCCGTAAGAGGGGGTTTTTCTCACCCATCCTGCTTTACCAAAACTTGTACATATTCCCATTTCAAAATCAGGAAGGGTTCTTGTTGGTAAGTAGGATACTGCTAGCTTAATCAGGTAGCAAAATGGGTAAACCCTGTGCTACAACTCTGCGCAGAGAGATCCCACTCGGTTTTGTCTCATATCCCATGAATACATGTTTTCACTCTGGATTCAGCGTGAAGGATCGTCATGAACCCCACCAAAGGTAGCTTTTGCCTTCCTGGATCCGTTCTTCCTATCAGGTTGAGCGCTTCTTGGATCGCTGTAGCAGTCTATGGGAGCAAAACCATTTTTGACCAGTGCTCTGAATTTATTATATCTTAATCTGTATATATAAAAGTGAAAGTTTGTGCGTGTGTGGGTATTTATGTATGTATGTAATGAATAGAAATCGCGAAGAGTAAACCGATCTGGACCAAATTTTGCATGCAGGTCTATCATGGACCGGCGGAGGTTATAGGCTACTTTACCCTGGGAATTATCGATTAGCTTATCGATTATATCGATTTTATTGATTTTTCGCTGTTCTTGCTCCAAAACCGGTGAGGACATGCCTACTAGGGTTCCTCAACGCGCTGAACACGAATATGACAACCGTTTTGCACCAAATTATTGATTTATTGATTATATCGATTTTTTAAACTTTCGTTCGGGAACAGGCAAAGACGTGTTCACTAAGGTTCTCCAATGCGCTGAGTACTAATATGACAACCATTCTGGGCGCGGGTATCGACTTATTGATTTTATCGATTTTTTCCGCCTACACTCGGGGACGAGTGAGAACATGTCAGGTGGGGTTCTCCAATATGTCTAACACGAATATGACAACTAATTTGCAAGAAAGTACCGATTAATTGGTTTTGACGACTTTTTCATGTTCGAACAGGTAAAAAAAAAGGTTAACTAGACTATTTGACATGGTGATCACCGAAATGATGAGCACTTCAAATGGTGAATTTGTATCCTAATTACCGCAACAGCATGAAAAACTCGGGGTAGTAGAATCCCGAGCGGAGCCGGGTATGCCGTCTAGTCTATTATATAATATTTCCCAACACTCGGGGAGGGAGTTGTAGCCGTCGAACCCCTTTCATTTGAAACCACTGGGTTTCCTCAGTTCCCAGGATTCCCGTACATACTTGTCTCACATGATGCAACTAACATGATAGTCCAACGTGCTAAGCGCTATGGGTCATTTTTGAACTCTTGAATGAGTGAGTTTTGGCCATCTCATTTGCAACCTCTAGGTTTCCATTTCCAGGATATATGTTCACTTATATGTTCACCAGACTTCGGCAGGAGCTTGACTCAAGGCACGCGGGACTTCGTAGAAGGTGTGGTGAGCAAAGCGGACTTCGTATGTACCTGGGACCTGCACATTGGTCAGATAACCATTCACTCCTTTGCGAACGGTCTAATAATCATCCACTCGTTAGATATAACTAACGATAAATTAGCTAACGATAAGTTCTACACAAATCCGAAAAATAATTGGAATCAATTGATTTTGGTAGGAGTTGCAGCTGAAAAAGTACCTAGCAGTACCCACAGCTCCGCCGGTACTGGACGGATCCTGCTCAAACTTTGTAGTAAGATTGAAGGTACTACTGTTCTGCTAATTGCCAGAGGAAATTGGATTTAATTGATTTTGACGAAAGTTTGTGAGGTTAATATCCGGAAATTCCGCCAACAGCACTGCTGTCAGCGCTTGTGGCAGGACAGGTTCTGCACGGATCTCTTGGTAAACAGGCATATAGCTGCAATTAACTAAGTTCTACACAAATCCGAAAAATAATTGGAATCAATTGATTTTGGTAGGAGTTGCAGCTGAAAAAGTACCTAGCAGTACCCACAGCTCCGCCGGTACTGAACGGATCCTGCTCAAACTTTGTAGTAAGATTGAAGGTGCTACTGTTCTGCCAACTGCCAGAGGAAATTGGATTTAATTGATTTTGAGAGGAGATATTGCTCAAGAATCCTCTGAACCCTAAATTTACCCTAAAATTTAGGGTTCAACACCGGTCCAGAGAATTTTCATCAAATAACTTTCTTCAAAATCAATTATTTCCAATTGTACCAGAGCGGTTAGCTAGAGGACAGGCTGCTCGTTCGAATGAATAGCAAAATGGCCTAGTTCGTTTAGCTACAGCGAAAATACAACCCTTAACAATGTTCATCTGCACCAGTTCGGTTCAACTTCCTTTAATATCTTTTCCCAAAATCAATTATTTCCAATTTTATTCACATGGTTGGATACAGCACCACTTCCTCTTCTGTTTCGATGAAAAAATTCTATTAGAGCTTTTCTATTTTTCATGATTTTCCACAATATTCTAGGAAAAAAATTTCGTGAGCGTTTCTTAACGTGTTTAGACGTGCTTCCCCACCCCTAACACGTTAGCTACATCATCCTGCTGAAGATCGGTCGATACTGGCTTGTTATTCTTCTTCAAAGGGGGGTTCGTAAATCTCTTACATATCAAAGGGGACTTCGTAACTTTTTTCGCTCGAGCTAAGCTCGTGCCGAACTCTGATGTTCACTCTTCACTGTGATATGTTCACTTTTTCCTAGCATGAAATCTCCGCAAACAAGTTCTGCTTACTTCGGGAAACGTTGAAAATCGTTTGAGTTCTTATAACGATGCCCAAAATGACCGTTTTGGATAGCTGTCCTGCATGAAACAGTGTGTCTTATTCTGAGTAAAGAGGCGTAACAGCAAATGTGCATGATGGCTAGTTTTTTTTTGTGAGATAATGAGAAAAAACCTCGTCCAGAAACATGAGCCCATCCTTCTTTTTATGCTAAGGGAGGATGTGTTCTCCCTGGAAATAACATAGAAGAAAAGATGCGAACGGGGATGAAGCATCCAGAAAAGGCATGATCACGGGGGAGTGGGATGTTATACAACCAAAAGGGGTATCACGATCGTTTTTTTTTTTGCCTCTTATACATATAATTTTCCATCTGTTATTCTCCATATTTATAATCCACATACGATTTTTTAAAGAACAATTCCACATATAATATTACTACACGCGTAATTTTTTTGCAATCCTGGATTTTGCCTTGCCATGTGCAAAATTTCCTATAATTACCCTATGACTGGTGAGAAGCGAACACTAGAGTGTTGTTTGATAGAAGTCTAGTAAGCTCAACTGTTCTGGCGGAAAGCAAAACGAATATTTCAAAAGCAAAGATTTCTGCAGCCCTTTCCTTCTCTTCATCATAGCTGCAGGCTCTTCTTTATCTGATCTACCTAATTTTCAACTCATTCAACATCGAATATTCGACTATCGAATATGTTCGAAACATTATTTGGCCTGCACATTATTGGAGACCCTATGATCTCCTAAAAATACACCCTGAGGGGATTGGTTTAAACGAGCTTACAAGTTCCTGCAGATCTTACTTCTCCAGACGCTAATCCGTCCATTTTTTCCCCGTGACGTCGCAAATGCACTAATTCAACTTGTACAAAGAGGTATTGTCGTCGAGGGCCTAATTACTGCTAAGCCTATTGTACTAATTTGCCCTTGCAGCTTTGAATAATTAAGTGATTTGTCCAATCTCTATGGATTTAAATTTTCCGGGGATTTTCTACAGCTGCAAAGGGAGCGGGCAGGGGGACCTACTACATTCCTAAAAATCCAGAGATCCGGTTTTTTTCATTTTTCTGTTTTTTTGCAATTTTTTTTTCATTTTTCTCTTTTTTTTGCAACTATTTTTTCGAAGGATGCTATAAGTCTTTTTTTCGACTCCTCAGAATTCCTTCATATCATCCGCTTCATGCTACTTTGGCTTGGTTCCTCCTCCATCTCGTTGCTTTGTTCATTTTCTTGATTTCTTGTTGTTCTTCTTCCTAATCCCCGCCACAAATACCCCATGAACCGGAAAAGAATAGCCATTTCCTCGTAGTTTGCGGAAATCCAGGGTGCGCGATTCTCTATGTCGTACGGGATTAGTCCAACTACTATGAATGCAACGTCTGTAAGCAATTGAGCGTGAAATGCATGAATGAGCGGCTATCGGGTAGTGCGCGCGACTTTGAGTCGCACGCGCGCGCGTGAACAACGGCCGCGACGACGGGGACAAATAAAGAAATTGGTCCAATTTCATTGCCGTCCCGCCCCCTCCTTGTGAGAGTCATGTGTTGCTAGGGTTACACACCAATCTGCTTGTGCACGAAGTTTGAGCGGGGGGTTGGGGTGGGGAGGATCGGGAAGATCCTATAGGAAATAGCTGCTATGCTGGGAAAAAATCTTGGGTAGGGAAAAGATGGAGGAAACCGCTAGGAATGGGGAGAGGGAGGTGGATAACCCACAAGCGTGGAAATTCCCATGGCGCTTTTTTTCTGCAACGAACACGTCCCTGAACTGAATTTAATTTTGCAACTGTCCTTCAAGTTCACTTCTAGCCTCGAGGGATTATGTCCCGACATACGCCTACTTTAATTGGTTTTTAACCACAAATTCCCTCTACTTTCTGCAACATTCTGAGTGCTGAGGGTCCTGCAACGATGGAATTCCCCTAAGATGCCGTTTAGCTGTCTAACGAGTCAGTCAACTTCCTCAGCGTGTCATCACGTTAGCGTCTACGACTTCGTAAAAGCCTCCTATTCGACGCGCATTTGCAGAAAAACCGACCGACGTTTTGCTGACGAGAATAAGGCCTACGTAATTGGCCAAATAACGTTCTCTTCCCGATGCCAATTCAGCGGAGAAATTGTTGACGTATTTTACGCGAAATTGCACAGAACGTAGATATCATACAGGCGGTTGTGGCATGCTGATCCTTACTGAAAATCATTGTTTGTGATAATGACATTTCCCCCTACAAATACTGGAATCTGAGTGGTTGTTTGGAAACTCGTCCGCAATGGGAAAAGTTCCTCCATAGTCTTCGGATATCAAGGATCTGAATGAAATAATCTGAACAAGATGCGTAGCAATGACAAGCAGGTATGGAAATAAGAGGAGAAGAGGAGGATATGGGGAAGAATGAGGTCTAGGCAAAAAAGCGATTTAACAGAGGGGGAGGTTGGATTTCCTATCATTTTTTCGTATCATATATCATTTTAAATGCGATAATTTTCCAAACCGAAAGATTTGTGAATTAAGCGTTCTGAAATTATCAGCGAGAATGAAAGAACAAAGAAGAGATAACGAAAATTGTTAGTGTTCACATTTCATATGTTTTATAGAAGAGTTTCATTTGCCACCAATCCTGCGAGAAGAGCCTTCTTGCCACCTCCATCCATATGTGGTTGTGAAGACTTTGTCGAGACACCATGGAACAGTGCAACCCGTCCGCTTTTTTGTGCGAAATCTCGTCCAAAAAGGGTTGCGGACACGATAGCCTAGACTGGTAACCGAATAGTGAGCTGAAAAATGAATCGACCAATCATAGGGGCACGGTCGCCCTCTATGATTGGTTGATTCATTCTAACAGCCAATCGCAGGACCCGGCGCCTGTTCGTGTGTTAATCGCGCTTCCAATTTGAATTTTCAGTCATAATCATTGTACCCAATTTTATTTTCCATGTCGGAGAACTGACTATTGACCACATATGCCGACAGGACAACTCGTCCGGAGTGGCTAGATAAGCATGTACTGTGAGAGTCGGTGGAATCGACGAAATTGCGGACTTGAGCGCTTACAACTACGCCACTTGCTGTAGCCGGTGCCTTGTAATGGAGTTATAGCTGATACTTGAGATGTTCACTTCTTTTTCGTTTCAGCGAAGCCACTCTGCGGCGCGGTCGCGCTGCGGTTCACGTTTATGTCCGCGATTTCGTCAGCTCACTCGATACTTATTCGACTTTTGTGAACAAATATAGCGGAAAAACAGTTTGCAAATTGGAAACTCAATTACAAACTGTTGCCAACCTCGCCTGAAGCTCACAGAATCAACCAAATCAAAGTTTGCAAATTAGCTGCTGAAGTCTGCTCGGTGTTGTTCCTTGTCTTCCTCTCGAGCTGGTCCCGATACTAGGTGTACGCCTGATTCAAGACGGACCTGTACGTGTTAGCACGACATTTAGTGGGCGGTATCCTTGCTCCCGTACTTTTGTGTTTGAAACTCATCAGTTTAGACAGATTAATAAGACATCCTGAAACAGAGGTCTGTCACTCCTGCCTCATGTCACTGTCACTTTCCTGTCACTAGTTTCTTGTCTCAATGAATAACAGAACTAATTATCATACAAAGGACAAATTACGTTCCTGTGTACTCTCTCCGGCGTTTGACAAATCTAGTCATTTCCAAGAGGAAATCCTTAATTATCGCCATCTTCTCCACTAACTACCAGTCAGACAGAATTCAGGCCCCAATTACCGTTCACTGCTTAACGGCTGGGTTTAAAAACTTGCCCTTTTAGGCTGCGGATAATAGCTTTATAAAACTGCACACCAACAGCGTTTGGAAGACAAAAACGCTGGCGATAATTAAGCAGGCGCCGGAGGGTTGTAACCTCCACAGGACGAGCCCTGTCCTAGGGATTTTCCAGGCTGCAGCGAGTCCAGACCTGGAGAGCTAGGGTACTAGTAAGTAAGACAGCCTAGGTGGTCCATATGATAAATGTATAATTGTTTGTGGTAGTGTAAAGCACAACGCATCCCCCTTTTGCCTGATTGGATTTTTTGTGCGCTCTAGTGCTTTCCAATGGAAGCCGTCCGCGGCTCACACCCACAATCATCGTCGTCCCAGCACGAGACGTCACTGAGCCACCTAGTAGCTGTAGTCAGGTTGACGGAAGGCCGGTGAAGTGGCAGGCCTAATGCGGGCCTACGTCGAGGGGACGGGTAAGAGATATACAGGACTACGCAGATTCAGAGCCAGGATGCATCACTGAGATTACCCAGGGTAAACGTGTTGGCACCTGCGCTAACGATAGGTAAGTTAGTGTGATCTTAACACCTTCACCCTAGGTAACTTCAATAATGCATACGCATGGGTAATCATAATTTGTGGGTATGAGATTACCCATCCTTCCAATGATGCATCTGGGCCCAGAAAATTATAGATCCGTCAGGGTGTGGGTACATCATTGAGATTACCCGTGGTAAAGGTGTCGGCGGCTGTGCTAACGATGGGTAACTCTATGTGGTGTTAACACCTTTACCCTAGGTAACCTCAATCATGGGTAATCACACTTGTGGGTGAGAGATTACCCATACTTCCAATGATGTATCTAGACCCAGGAGTTCATAGATTCGTCAAGGGCAGGATGCATCACTGAGATTACTCAGGGTAACGGCGTTGGCGCGTGTTATGACGATAGGTAAACTCGTGTGGTGTTCATACGTTTACTCAGAGTAATCTCAGTGATGCATGCGATCCCAGAGAAAGGGTAAATAATTAGGAGAAAGTTGTTGTGGAAACGCAGGCCTGGATGCATCATTTGGATTACCCAGGGTGAACGTGTAGACGGCGATGAGCCACTTTGGAGTAAATAATAAATTTACCTAAGGTAACCTCAATTATGCTTAGGCTCCAGAACTTCTCCAAATTCCAACAATAATTTACTACTGTCAAGGATTTTGTACATGATTTTGGGGATTTTAATGGAATTCAATATCAATTTTACCCTGAGCTCATCCACTCGATAAAAAAGAACAACATTATCGCTGCCGATATCCGTCCAATCCTCCAAATTAGGGTACTGCTGCCACCTAATGGAACCTCGTCATGCAGCGGGTTCAAATCGACCACTATTCAATTTTCACCCTACGACCGATGGTCATCGCGGCTCTTCCTCGAACCACCCAACCACCCACCCATCCCGAACTTCTAAAACATCGTTGAAAGGCACTGCGTTATCGATTACTCATTAGGTGACACCATTTCGAAACATACGACGACGGGATTGCACATCGGAAAATCCGAATCGGGAGGGGCGGAGCAATGACGGCAGGCTGGATGCGATTCTGGAAAGCTGCCTATGAAATTAGGGGAAGAAGAGGGAAACGCGGGGAACGTCCTCAAAACCTGCCCCAAGCCCGTGAAAACTTCTTCAAATCTTCAGGTTACCGGACGAACCGTTAGTCCTAATTTAATGTTCCAGTTTTGGGGAAAAAACGTTACCACTCGTTCTGTATAATGCCTCCTCAAAAATTTCTCTAGGGAAACATTTGCGGAAACATTTGCTTCGGAACGACGAGTTCAGATTTTCACATTGGATGTAACCACATTATAATACTAGTGGGCGGTTTTACTGCATCATGTTCTCGGATTCTTGGAAACTAAAGAAAAATTCTGAATTCCATGGATTTTCTCGAAATAACTTTGACTGAATGGCGATAAATGGAGGCAAAGCTCAAGCCTGTTTCTTGCACTTCCCGAATTTCCTGGGCAATAGAACTAATAACAATCCATGTCCACGGTTGTGGGCCGTGGAATTCATCGCATGGAAATAGTTGTGGATAGCTTTTCCCTACTGTTGTTGTTGAGGCTTACCCCTTTATCCAGTACCGATCCCCTAGACACTGTTTTATTGTTCCAGGTACACTCTATATTACTTAATTTCTCTACTAACGGAATCAATTACCTTTTTATTTTGCTCATAAAACTTTCTCACGCCTCCTATTCATTTCGGATTAGGATGTTTCAAAAGGCCAATTAATACTGCATGCGTCAGACGTAAGCCAGATGACGTTACCCACTAATTTTTTTTTCATAAACGATTCTCAATACACAACAAGAGGAGCCGAAACATTGCAAGCGCCACAGTCATTCCAGGACGTCTGAACTGCGCCAGGAGAGCACCTCAATTGTCGCACGTGTGACGCATGCACGCATTCAGTCTGAAATCCTATGTATTCCTTCACTTTGGTGTGGAGAACTGCTTAACTATCTTTTCATCTTTACACGGATAAAATCTCGAGAACTTTCTGGGCGTGGGTGCTTCTGAAGTGGTAGAAAAGTTAATTAGAGTAGCCCTGCGAATCCATGCGCATCACGAGTACGAATATACTCGAAGACTACTGGATGATCATAAAAAGATGTCCATAAAAGTACAAATCACCTATTTTTGAAAATATGGTTTTTACCATACGTGTGTATCACCTCATATTCACGCTAGGGATGTTTTTAGAACTCAGCGGCTGTTTGCGCACAGAGTAGGTACGTATCCCTCATTGATTTTTCAGACATGCGGACTTGTAGTAAATTGAAGCTGAATTGATTCTGTGTTCTTCTTCGTAAAGATTAATCAAAATGAAAACTGATGGATTCCTGAACTGATTATTCCCAGAAAACTGGTGAAATTTCAATATAGGGAGGAAAGGGGAGAGCGAAAGTTGGCTCTTGCGCGGACCTTGAACTTTTTTGATATCTTTTCAAGTATTAACAAGTATGGGTGGCTGAAAATTCATTATGTAAACAGGTACCTGAAATTGTTATGTAAATCCATGAGTTAGGCTCCAATTTCTTCCTTCGCTTCTCTATCTATCCCTTACCAATCTATCCACGTACCCTCGGAGGACCACAAAGCCTTTATTCGCAAGGGCTGTCACACCCAAAGAACGATAATTAATCAGCAAACGTCTGCCTTGTTGAGCACAACGGGTATCCTTCAAAGCTCCAGGAGCAAGAATTGGATGTCGTGATAGATTCAAATGCTTGTAAAACAATGAAAAGAAAAACACATCTAGAACAAAGAAAATTAAAAGAATTTCAGAAATTTAGGTCATAGTGAGGAATTCATCCGCTGAGAATCCAAACATTTTCTCTTTCTTGTCAAATTTCATTTTTCTCCACTAGCTATCAAAGTTTCAGACTTATATGTCCGCTCAGAATTGGTGGTTTATTTAATTCTGCTCTCCCACAAGGTTCCGAAATTCCTGGAGTTTTTCCTATAGAAATTGGCTTCATTACTGTAGATTTTCAGTACTCTCAGGTTTTTTATCTAATTTCTCCGTGATTGTTCGAAGCCAACAGCAAAAAATGCCACGTTCGCTTTCTGGATATTTCCTAAGAAATTCTGCAACTTTTTTCAGGTTTTTTTTTCACCCTTACTCTGAGCGTCTTAGTCTCATAAGCTCTACCGGGAAAAGTATAATAGTATAGGAGACATCAAGAAAAGTAAATGTGAGAAGGGAAAGTGTGCGCTATATGAGGAGATGGACGAGGAGGGCAGGCAATAGGCAAAAATCCATGGATAACGTCCACTGTCCTTTCTGGAACAAATTATAACTCCTAGAGTATTCTCGCTCAAATTTTTTCCTTTCCACTTCACTCAGTTATTGCGACTCATCATCTTCCCTCATTTCATTCTTTTTTCTCTGATTACCTCATTCCTCTTCTAAATCCATAGCTCCCTCAATCACTCCCACTAACCCTGGCTAATTAGCCATTTAATTTGAATAATTGGTTATTTTCACTGCTTTGCCGCATTTAGCTAATTGGACCGGATTTCAGGCGCCGCCTGTCGACTACCATGGTCTGGCGTGTGGATAAAAGGCGACCGGGAGCTGAACATTACCCAACAGTCGCTTGGTTCTCTGGGATCGTGTAGATCGAAGAATAACGATCAATATCTGTTGAGCAGTTCTACGTGAGTCCTACTGGTTTGCCTTTAAAGTTTGACTCCGGGCTGATTGAAGATCGCTCAAAGGAGAGAGAAGCAGAATCTACAGTATGCGGATTGGCCTACAGTATACCTCGACAAAAATTCAAATTCAGCTCGAAAACGTTTCGTAGTGTAAATGTACACTGAACAAATTTCAAAGTGCAATACTTATCGAGTCACAAGTTACAGTATGCCGGCTACACTAAACCGTTCGCTACAGTAAGCTACAAATAACGTTTGTACAAGTCATAACAAGTACACTGACAGTACATAGATTCATGTTACTCGCCATCACTGTATACAGTTACATTGTTTTCTTCGGTTTTCTATCCTGCGAGAACTGGTCCCCATTGGTATTTCCTTCCATTTGAATTCGCGATCAGCATCCCTGCAAAGAGCGTGGATGCACAGTATAGAACTGTAAGAAGCTACAGTGAGTGTCGGCGACAGTGCGTTTTTCGCCACCCTGAGAAGCAGGCGCCGCGACCGCGCCGCTCTCGCTGGAATCGCCACCGTAGTGGCAAATTGGGGCTATATTCGATATCAACTACCAAGAAAGTTAACTATCTAGAAAACCGTTATAGTTTCCTACAGCAGCGGCGATTCCTTAGATGAACCATCAGAAAGACCGCAGCAGATAGAGATCTTGACCATGTGGTTAGAAAGCGAGGGATGCAGAGATAAAAATATTCTGAAAGACCGCAGCAGAAAACCGGAGGAACCGAATTGTTTCGGATTTCTGCTGCGGTGGTTCCGAAAATTACTTGAGTCCAGCAAAAGCGGCGCGGTCGCGGCGCTTGCTTCCTCAGGTCGTGAAAAGCGCTCTGCCACTGACACTCATGGTAATGTCTGGATGTTCTGAACAAAGGAGCGATAGGTATGCAACTTTACTGAAGGTTGCTGTGAGAGTACAATAGGTTATCGCCTTCGGGGACCAGTTCTCGCCTTGTGTATATTTTGCTGTGTCACACTTTCTTCAAAAAAAAAAAAAACGCAGTATTGCAGCTAGTACTAGATTACCGGCTGCAGTATTTCTGGAAGAAGATTCTAACGGAAAGATTTTTTATTTGATGGTTAAGTGCTGAATTTCCTCAAGGTTGAGTTTTCCTAGCGCAGGGACCAGTTCTCGCCAACGGTATAACTGACATCCCTTCTTCCGAAAAAAAGCAGCGCTATATGTAGCTAAAAAAGCTGCTAGTATTTTTTCTTACATTTTCCAAGTCGATATTTCTCATTTAGTGATCGCGGCGATTGTTTCCGATGTCTGATTGTCTTTCCAGTGCACGAAAATGTGCTCCAATACAAAACCAGTAAGTTTTCATTTTTCCTCTGCTCTTACTTCCTTTTTCGCCCTTTCCTTTTCTCATTATTGGGAAAAATTGAGTTTTTTTTATTGACAGCAGATGCAACTGTCATGTGTCTGCAGATTTTTTCAACCATTTTTTCCCTGTCCGCTTGAAAGAGCTCATTAAATCGCCATCTCAGTCCGATAAACGTCCTGTCACGCAGCACCCTTCAAAACCACACCGCCCTGCCGAAAAAAGAGCATGAAAATTTGATGCAAGGCATGCAATAGCCAACCACCTGTCGCAGGATTTCCTTATGAAGCCAGCCAGCGAGCAAATGGTGCGCACATCGTCGGCCGGCGGGCACCGGCTGTTCATCGGCGACGCAAACGGCTATTTGAGAGCGCGTGAATCGCGGCGTTGAAAATGAGCGCCTCTTCTGCTGAGCATGATCGTCGTCACATCAATCACTGTTGGCGAGCGCCGTCATCCAGACGTGCCCGCGCCCGCATATACACAGTCATCTCCTGGGGATACGTACCATTTTGCGGAAGAGAAGGCCCTCTATTTCTTCCTGCGCTGGCGCGCCTATGACCCTTCAGATTGGCGTGCTCGATGGGCGATGTCCCTGAGGAGCACACGGGGAGATGTATGGCTGAAAACAATCGCGCACATTTCAATGGACTTTGGGATTGGGGGAGCCAAGGGGAGGTGGGGGCAAATCTCTTGCTCCTACAGGGTGAAGCAATAAAGAAGAGAAATTGAAAAGAAATTATGATATCTAGCATGGCAAAATGTGAAATTTGAGGTTCAGAAGACTACCTATATGAGCCTCTTAGTTGTTTCACACCATGTTTTTTTTTTTCGGAAAAGAAACCTTCCAATCTTTTCCTTATTAAGTTATAAATCCGTTCACATAAGAATATAATGCCGTGGTCCAATTGGTTTTCTCTGAAACAAATTTAGCCATATTGAGACAGTACTTCTCCACATGGTGATCCTGTACTCGTTGTTGGCGATGCAGAATTGTGGAAGTATAGAAGTTCTATTTTTTGNGGGGAGGGGAGGAAGGTGTGGAGGGACAAAGGCTTGCAGAGAGGAGATAGAGAGACACATACAAGACCAATACTATGTTCGCTGAGAAAAGATGGTTTAGGGAAAGTATCTGCGTTTTCCTTATCCCAAGGCTAAAATTCACCCAAAAAAAGGCGATTACCCGAGTGGTGACAGAAAGATAGAGGAATAGCATAATATGTACATATTAGGATGGTTCAAAAGTCCTGCACCAGCATTTGTTTCCCAATCCAGAATTTCTCAGTCTTGATTTTAAATTTTTAGCAACAGGGTATGGTAGATGTTCTACTACTTTTCAACTATAAAAATTGGCGCACCAGGTTATCCATGAACAATAATTTTGTGATTGTATAAAGAAAAGTGTGAATCTTACGACAAGACTTCCGGACCACCCTGATACATGAAACCAACTAAAAACTTCCATTGAACTTCGACATTTTCTTTGTTCCCCCTAGAGCTCGCATATGATGCGACATAGTGTTTCTCGGATTTTGATTCCCGTCAACTTGAGAAGCCTGGGCCCGCATGCACCATTAAAATTACCATGGGTAAACCTGTTAGCACCCCTCAAGTTAACTCATCGTTAACATAGGCGTCAACACCCCTACCCTGGGTAATCTAAATGATACATCCAGGGGTTGGAATATGGGAAGATCCTAGATCCGAGAGGAGCTGTGCTCATCCTGGGGCTGGGCAAGCGAACAGATAGACTTAGTAAAATATAGAAAAGATTAGAAGCCTCCATTATGGAGTACAGGGCCTGGATGCATCACTGGTGTTACCCGGGCTGAATGCGTTGACCGTGTTAGAGATGGGCAAACTTGTGTTGGTGCTGGCACGTTTACCCTAGGTAATCTCAATGATGCATGCCCCTCATGAACGAAAGGAAGAGGTCGCAAGCACAAATTTGGAGGAAATGATACGCAAATGTAATAAGGTACAACTCCAAGCAGCCGTAGACAAGGGACGGGACCGCGGCGCGGCGTTTTTGGTCAGAAACACAGAGCCTGTGCATGCTGGCCCTCGTTGTCTGGCTGCGGCGTGGCACTCGAGTTCTCTGCTCCTGGCAGAAGCAGACAAACAGAGCCAGTATGCAGAGCCCCTGTGTCTCTGTCCAAAAACGCCGCACCGCGGTCCCGCCCCTTGCCTACAGCCGTTTGGGGCTCACTGTACTTGAAGCATCGCCGATTTCAAACATCTTAGCTATTTCATGTACTAGTGTATCTGCAGAACTATTAGAACTCTCAACACTTTTTGGTAATGGTTATTATATAGGAAGTGAGCCAAACTTGGGTAACCTACAGTAACCTAGCAGTGGTAATGTTTCCTCCCTGGAAGTTAAACTAACTCAGGTATGCGACATTTTTGGAATCAACAGTACCTCTTTGCTCATGTCTATAAGTTTTCCCAATACCGAAAGCTGGTAAATATGCAGATTTACAAAAGCAGCCAATGAGGGAACCCTGTCATTACCGGAACAGGTTGTCCTCTACGATTGGCCATTCAAACGGTACCATTTTGTCAGATTTCTACGTTGATAATATTTTACGCCATGAAACGTTGGCCGTAGGCGTTCGGCATGTGATAGATTATGCTTTGCCAAGATGATATTCTCTTCCTTCTTTGGTTTTCCCTTGCTTCCCCTTCTTCCCAAAAAACCCAGGTTATGTACTCCCGAGCCCTTCCCAAGTACTGTATCAGTTAATTAAGCTGAAAGCACCACAGCGGAAGTCACATTTTCCCACAGCCGGCAAGGTCATACGGTGACAGGCGCGCTCTAATCCTGAAAAGTGAACCATGCGATGCGGTAGCCGTAGGAGGTCTATTGGATCCTTTGTGTGGATGCGTTTTTTCTCTCCTTGCCTGTCGTATAGGATGCATTAGCGGCCGTCGTCAGCCGCCTACCCTTGGCACAATGCCATAAAAACCGCCACTAATTTGTGCAAGGCACAAAATTGCGGCACAAAACGATAGATGGGGGATGTTTGGCGGTGACAATGCGGTAAACAACGCTGTTTAGGGTTGTCGAAGGGTAATATGTACAAGGGCCACGGAAAAGTTGAAGAATTGTGTAAGGATGGCGGTTCAAATGAAATTTTAGCCTTATGAGGTTGAGGAAACAATGGTTCAAAGGTGCAGATATTCTCATGGACAAGTCTAACTAGATTTTTAATACCTAACCATATTTTAATCGGAATAAACAGGGCTAAAATATGCTAGGAAGAAAAAAATTGGGGAGAGTGCAGCACATTGGTCAAATTAAAATATACAATAACCTACACTACCGTCCGTGTAATCTCAAAAATTTCCGAGAGTTCGCGAGAAATCGCGTACTTTGCGAGATTTCCCTATAACTTGGTTGAAAGTGGTCTTTCTTAAAAACTAAACACAACACGGTGTTCTACGAGACGTTCTCTACCTACTTGCGTTATCTCCTCCAGAAATGACCCTCTCGTTGACTTGCAGGCTGCGTGACCCCCTTTTTTCCGCGCATTTCCCCATTGGCACTCTATCATATGACCAATTAATGCTTAATTAGCTACTTAAAAATTAACTTTTTGTGGAGAAACCTTCAACAGCCGGTATTGCTACTATCGTACAGATGATTCCACGGGCATCATTTCAATATCTCACTCGGTGTTGATATTTGAAAAAACAATTCCACGTGACGATTGATCAGGGACTGCAGAATTCTCCATGATTTCTCTCTGGTAAGACAGGAAGTCATTTCATTTATATCCAATATCATGTTCTAGAGTTATTTTTACTTAAGCACTGTGGTCTGCGAAGGAATGAAGTTGAACATGAGCTGTTTATTTTCAAAATGTGAAACGAATTTAGATTTAACATTTGTGTGTGAAAATTTTCTTTTCCAGACTACACTGCATAAACTAGAATATGACAATGGATATAAATGAAACATGATTTCTTGTCTTCCCAGAAAGAAATCATGCAAAATTTCGAAATTCCTGGTCATTCGACACGTGGAATTTTTTCTTAACATCGAGTTTTATCAAATTTTAACATCGAGTGAGATATTGAAATGATGCTCGTGAACTCATCTGTACGATTGTAGCAATACCGGCTGTTGAAGGTTTCTCCACAAGAAGTTAATTTTTAAGTAGCTAATTAAGCGTTAATTGGTCATATGATAGAGTGCCAATGGGGAAATGCGCGGAAAAAAGAAGGTCACGCAGCCTGCAAGTTAACGGGAGGGTCATTTCTGGAGCAGATAAAGCAGATAGGTAGAGAACCTCTCTTAGAACACCGTGGTGTGTTTAGTTTTCAAGAAAGACCACTTTTAACCAAGTTATAGGGAGATCTCGCAAAGTATGCGATTTCTCGCGAATTCTCGGAAATTTTTGAGATTACACGGACGCTAGTGTACATTGGTCGTCATGTTAGACTAATTGTTTTCAGCCTTTTTTTCCAACCATCCCTTTGCTTTTACATCTCAATATCAGCTAGTAGCATGAAATCCTAATCCTAAAAATTCCTTTTATATGATGGGAGTACCAAAATTAAGTAGCGGTACCTACATACAATGACCTTACAAAAAATCGCTAAGGTGTGATTTGTAATTTGTGTCAAATGTCCAGCTCCAAATCGCCAGCGCCGTTAAAGCTTCTATTGCAGCTCAATGCATATTCGACTCGAGTATGACGCTGGAACGATGCAGATATCATTTCAGCGGTGACACCACGATGCACACGCTCTTCAGAAGTGGGTCACCATTTCCTACACTTTGTCCTTTTGTTTCTGGGTATTATTATATCCGCTTCGACACTAGTCTTACTCTCGTTTGCTCTCTTAGCGAAACTTTTGTGACGCTTTCCCCACCATATTGAGTGCTACCGTTCCAGACTGTTCCAGACATCTCATTGTCAGTTTTGCCTTTCTGGATGTACATACATCCATAGTTGCTCGTGTTACGGATCGGTGTCATTTAGACTACTTCGAGTATACTTCATTGTATACCCCCGTTACCGTGCTTGTACATATCCCAGTCCTTTTTTACCTGTCTTCGTTTCCTTCATTACCACACATGCTCGCCTCTTTTCAACGGTTTCCTGTCATGGATCTTTCTCCAAATATTCATGCTTCCAAGGCTGAAAATATAACATTTGTGGTCCGCGCCCTTTTTCTCCTACTCGATTCTTCCGGCTGTGGAATATCTACTAAATCCCTCTTCAACTTGCCGCAAATTTCTTGGTAAAAACTATAGAATTTTGCAAACAATCGGACTAAGAAAATTTTTTGGGTTTAGATCCATCCTAGTTTCACTGTTTTCTGACAGAAATTTCTTGAGGAATAGCACACAAAATAAAGCCAAGGGAGATTTTGATGAGTTTAAGGAAACCCTGTCCCAGTCAAAGCCTTTTTTTGTCTCATGAGAAACTGGAAGCCGGAACGATTCCTTTTCTGGGCATCCAGCCTAGAGGCTGTTATTCATGCAAATTTCCACGTCTTAAGTTTGAAGAGCTCTGAGAGCTTTATCATTGGTCAATTCGACTTATCCTTATAAGCCATTTAGCTACATACGTGCGTTCGTGCTCCGTAATTGTTTTGCATGGGTAAATGTGGAGTTTTCACAAGTGAGCAGAACATTGGTGGAGTTTTTGAAAGTAAAAATAGAAGGGTGGGGATTGAGCAGCAGGAAGTATGGGTACTGGTTGCACGCATTTTAATGAAATGCATCAGATAGTTAAAACCTCAACATATCGTAGAGAGTTCGCTCTGTGCCCACATGCATCATTGAGATAACCCTGGGTTAACGTCTCGACACCTGCCAGATTTACCCATAGTTAATGCTGGCTTCAACACGTTTACCCCGGGTAACATCAATGATGCATTCAGGCCCTGAAGATAGTTTTTAAATTATCAAGTCTGCTAGCCTCTTATTAATTTTTTTCCGTAGACACCGCTACAGAATCGTTATAAATAAACAAAAAAAAAATCGTGAGTGCAAGACAAATCCCATGCTCGAACTCTCTCAGATGCAGCCTTCACTGTACATAAATATTCTTGTGGTTACTTTTTCTTCGCTTTAGCTCTTGATCTCTATAGCTCTCTTTGGTAATTTGCTGTCATGCAGTTGATTTATAACCCACTTTGCATAAGTATATAAAAAATCAAGAAATGGGCGCGCAGGTAGACCACAGCTTCACCTTCTAACGGCGTTCATGTTGATGTACCTTGAGCAAGTGGCATTGAATCCGTATCCGCTAGGAGACTTCAGTTGCCATGACCTGTGCATCGCGCTAAATTGCTCTTCTTCAAACGATTGACAAGTGCTCGACAAAAAGCGGCGTTAATGGAGGCGAATCGCCGGTGAAAAAGGCGTTCCGTCGCCTCGTCAACAGCGCGACGGCCACCGCGCGACCGCGCCATTAAACGACCATCGTTTGAAATGCGAAACCGTTTCACATGCTTAAGTAGCTCAGCGCAGATGCGCCGGCCTGCGACGATGTTCGCATGATAGCAAAAATAGCGCATTATGTTACCGCAGGGATTCATGGATTTAGTCTTGGAAGCGGTTTGTCTTGAACTGGGTTCAAGCAATGCATAAGTGAGGGGTCCGTGCCATAAATGAAACGAGTTATGAAATAATAAATTTGCGTCATATCGCTGGACCTNCCTCGAGGGGTTTACCGGCAGCCTTTGCGATGTTCGCGAATTAAATCGTGTGGCGACCAAATCGCCGTCGCTGCTAGCATACCCATGGCTGAACACGCAGGAGGAGACGTGATGGGGCAGAATGAGATGGATAGTAAAATAGTCCCTGCTAAGTCCGGAAATTTGTTACTTTCTCACTGCATTTAGGCGCTAGAGGACAAGTACAGCAAAGATAGACCTGCTTAAGAGCATTTTCTTGCTACTTTGCACCGGCGTTCCGCTTCTCCATCTGTCGACCCGTTCGCAGGCGCTTACCCACTTTTGGGTGCCGACGCATGCTTGCCCACCGTTAATCGCGTCTCTAGGAGTTTCCCGCCTCTGCACACCCTCATCAAAGCGGTGGACCCGTCATCCCCCACTTTAGGCGCCGGTGCACCCTTATCACAGCGATGGACCCGTCTCCCCACTTTGGACGCCGGCGCACTCTTATCATATCGCTGGGCCCGTCTCCCACACTTTGAACGCCGGCACACCCTTATGATATCGCTGGACCCATCCCCCCACTTTGGGCGCCGGCGGACCCAAATTACACAAAATATCTTGCCCTGTTTGCCCTTTTCATTGCTATCGCATTTCTAGCCCACCCTGTAGCTACCCTTCAATTCCTTTTTGGAGCTTGAAGGTCTTATAAGGTTCCTACACTGGAGCTATGTAGTGTTCAAACTACATAAATATGTCACCATAATGTAGCATTAACTCCTGTTGATCTACCCAACTTACAGAAGACGCCCCGCCAGTGCAATGCCCGATAGAAGCCCCGCTCAACTTCACCTATCATACTAGTGGAGGCGCATGTAGCAGTAGGATCTCATCTATAACCAGGTACGGAAAACATGCCTATTGATTGTTGCCCGTTAAGAAGAGGTTGAAGCAACGTTATTTTAGGTGTTCTGAATGGGCGAGGCTATCATTTCGGTACCAAGCCTGTCCAGAGAATCCAACCAAGGAGGCGTCAGGTAGAGTCTGCCCCATTTAAGAATGTTTTTCCACATTTCACTATAGTCATGGCAGACTCTCGTATACCTGCAGCTATTGATCGCTTGCCACGTTCATTTACGTATGCTCTGATGTTGTTGCACTTTATGCACCAATGACAAGTTATTAAAGTAGTAATGGACATCGTGTAGTCAACAGACGGGGATGAGGGGTTGGCATAGGAATTTTGACCTGGAGGCTTATTTAAATTACTAAATTGCTACACTTCTAACAGTTCATGAGATTTTCCGTAACGGTGATGACAGTACTGGACAACTGACCTATTTGGGGTGCGCTTATAGCGGCATCTGAACTCATTTGATGGATACATTTGATGTAACCACTTTTCTACGATAATTAATCTAGTATTTTTCTGTTGTTACAGCTTCCACGTCTGGCATGGCTTGCACATCATGAGTGTATTAATATACAAATTAATTAAAAATAATGTGAGGCGATTTCTGCAATTCTGGTGTATGTTTCCTTCATCAAATGTTCTTCTCGTTCTTCCTTCTCAAAAACGAGTAGTTTCATCACTTCTCTTTGCAAAAGCCGAGAAGGGTTCGTTTCTCCCCCCCCCCCCCCCCCCCCC
>JARK01001360.1:876771-896593 GCA_000688135.1 Ancylostoma ceylanicum | reverse complement strand
CCCCCGCTCGTTCACAATCCTGTGCAAGAAACGAGGAGCCGCATGCATCATTGAGCTTACCCAGGGTAACCGTGTCAATACTGCACATATTCGCCCATTGTTAACGCGGACGTCAACCCGTTTGCCCTGGGTAATCTCCACGCTGAGGCTCTCGAAGGCTAGTTCGAGGAGAAACCTTTACAACGAATATACAGTGCGTTTCATAAATGTGTACACATCCCAAAATTTATAGGCCCAAGAAAAAGATAATTATTTTAGACAAACTTTCGCTTTTTTCCACTGCCTACATATTTATGAAACGGTCTGATATAGAACTGATATAGAAATTTTAGCCGGTGGACCAGGATTGAGAGATCGTCAAACGAACTTTTCAGACAAGTAGTTTTCTGAAATGACAAATTCGATGGGATGGGTGGTAGATTCTAAAAACCACGACAATTCTGCAGAACTGCAAATTTTGAGGTGCCTACATATTTATGAAACGCACTGTACTAAGAGGGACACAGGTTGCAAAGATTCTGGATCTGCTGCTTCCATTGCACTTTTTCTTTAGGACCAGACTTAGCGTGATATTGTTTGTCCTCAAAAAAAATACGCCGCCCATGAAGCCGAAGCGCGAATTCGTAAAAGGAGAGAGATAAGTAAAATGTCTTTTAACGTGGTTCTGAATGGTTATTTTCGTGAACGGCTCACGAAATTCACGAATTTCACGAGCGAAAAAATTGTCGCCGAACGCTTCGTCCCCCCTTTTTACTTGGTATTTTTTAAAGAATTTTTTATCCTTTCGTTTACGAAACCTACATACCTTCATTAAAATCTTGCCAGAGGTCACTTGTTCTCTACCAAAGCCCTAGGGTTTCCAAACCATGGAAGAGATCCAATTTTTATTTGGTCAGGTGTGCATCATTGGGATTACCAAGGGTAAATATGTTAACGTCCCTAAAATAACCGTCATCAACGCGGCTGTTAGCAGATTTACCCTGTTTAATCCCAAGGATCCATGCCGGCTCTGGAACGCTTACACTTTTGGCTTAGCAAATCGTTCTAAACATCATGAGAAATTGCCGATGAATGCCCAACAAACTTTACAATGTGGCTTCCATACCATTTATTCATTTTCTTTCAATTTCTCAAATTTTTTTGAAAACTCGTACATTTCCTCTGACTAAAAATCAGCGTCGTACAGCGTAACCGATGCGTAATTCTGCAATTGCATACATTCTAATTGTGTGTAGGCATGCAATACTACGGCTTAACTTCGAATTCAGTTTGTTCGCCGAAGCGTGTATGCTGCTGTGGTGACTCTATCGTAGGGGCATTTGTCATTGTAAGTGCTGCGAATGCCAATTAGTGCTTGAAGAGCTCTCGAGACAGCGTGATTTATAGCCAACAACCAATTCAAGTCCAATGACACCATCACAGGGATCGAGATAATAGTGCTGCATGAGCAGATGTCCACTGTTGAGCTAGAAGCAATTCCATAGAGGGAAATTCAAACAAGCTTAAGTTCTTTGTCCCCCAATGCTCTTCCCGGACCAATTTGTGCGGTACGGGAGAAATTGGCCGGCGAACCAGGGTAATCCTTAGCCTTTTTGCGCAGAATTTCTCAGCAGCAGCGAATTGGTGATGTTGGCTTTATCAGGGTCATGATCTAATTGAGCGACGGACGCGATGTGTCGGTCGGCCTAAGGGGATTGGGGGCCGTTCGCGCCGACGGCCACTCAAATTCTGATACATCACATAAGATCTAAGACAATGATGCACGAGTGCAGCTGTGACATGCATAGATGAGTGAGATACGATTTTGAAAGAGCAGGGAAGGGGATTCGGGGGGGGGGGGGTGAGAGTGTAAACCAAGGGCTTGTTCGGGGGTTCTATGGCAGGGAGCTGCTCTATTATTTCTTTGTTAGGGTTACAAGGCAGGAACCCAATGAAATTGGTTGCTGAAGGAGGAGGCATTGACGCTGAAGAACCCCATAGTCATACTTGATGTACTATACCATCTTTTGCAGTACTTCAAAGTAGTTGACACGCAAATCTGGGCCTACATGCATCACTGCAATTACCCAGGGTAAGCATGTTGAACCACGTTCCAACGTTGGGTAAATATGCATGTAGGCGTAATGCTATATCTTGGGTAATCTGAATGGTACATGCGGCCCCTGGACACTTTCCTCTAAATCTGGAAAAATGAATCCACAGTTTTCCGACCATTCCAGTAAACGAAAGAAAACCTTGGAATGCTGTTTATTGTACTAAAACCTCTCTCCCCATCAATCCATTACCCAGTCGCAGTCCTTTGAAGGAGGAAGAGGGTAACCTAGGAGGTTTCTTAGATTAGAGGGATTCTTCGCTTTCTTGTTTCAGACAAACTGCCTTCATTAACAACATTCCTTTTGATTCGCTAGGCAGAAAAATAGCTCAAATGACAATTGAATAATTGAGGTTACCCAAGGTAAACGTGACGACACACCTCCAAATTAACCACCGCTAACATGCACGTCAGCACGTTTGCCCTGAGTAATCTTGGTGACGCATTCAGGCCCCGGAATAGTGAATGAGAAACTTGCCCAAGTGATTCTTGCAGAACTGCAATTTTTCTTACAATTTTCAATTCAGTGGGTACTCCGCAACACACTGCGTTTAGCATTTTTTTCTACAAGGTAAAAGACCGCAATGTAATTTTTTGCCCCGTGAACATGACTGCTTAACCTCACTCATGGTATGCATGCAGAGGAGGAAAATTCTTTGTTTTGCATTGCGCGCCTCCAGCGGGCAGCGGTCGATTTCTGTTCGTGTAAGTTGACCTTTCTTCTGAAATTTACTGAAGCGTCTAGAAACTAATCTTCAGACCCTTGGAATTCATTCTGCTATTCGTTGCGTGCCACATTTCGTGAACGTTTCCGTTACGACATCTTCTTCTCTAATGATTTCCAAACTTTACAGCGTCCTAATTTTGCGCCTCCACTCACTTATAGTAGATTTTTTATTCATTTTTTTTTCTGCGCAGGCAGCTGAAATTCTATGTTTGAGGTTCAAGGGCTTAAAAGTCGGATATGGAATCTTTTTCGGATTATATGTTTATAACAACCCGCGAGAAAATTTCTCGTCCATTGCCTGCCATTCACTATGTTCTCGGTTCGTATACTGTCGGTTCGGTTCGTTTTGATAGTGCGTATGCCGTAGCGGCGGTGCTATAGGGTACGCGGCGCGGTTGGTCTAACAGCTGAACCGTATTCAGCTTGGCATCCTTGATGAGTTTTTTTTGTGTGTTTTCTCTTGTAAGGTCCCTTCTTCATTCTCAAAACAATTATGAAAAGAAACTAGCGATTCAACTCAACTAATACACCGAATCGGTCGGAGATCAGCTATTGGGCCTACCGCGCCGCATGGGCCAAAGGAGCAGCTTTCGCGCCATCCGCACTCTCAAAACAAATCGACCGTACTTAAACAGACTCATGCATACTTTTTAAAGTTTTTACATAAGTTTTCTTTATATATCGATTCATATTTCTTTTTTCAAGTCTTCTCCACGTTTCTTAGATACGGATCTTGTACATAGATTTCTGTAGATAAATAGAACCTCAAAAGCGAATCTTCCGTGAAAACTCCAGGAAGCCTGGAAATTTTCCACTAATAATTAACTGTCAGAATTTAGAAAATTTTGCTGAATTCACTTTTAATTGCTCCCATTAAATTGAAGTTTTCCTGTGAAATGTTCATTAATTTTTCACTCAGTAACCCTCTTCGAGTATCAGATAAAGACGCAAAACTCCCGCAAACGTTCGTGAATTCGTACAATTTGAAACATCGTCTAATCGACTGGCGTGAGCATCTGGGCCAGGTCATCTGTACACGTCGCACTGAAGAAGCGTTCCAGTCGGGCTGCCTTAGAATATGATTGGTCATCTCGTTTGAGTGGCAGGCGCCGAGTTAGATAGCGGATGGCCATTCCATCCGAATTAGGTCAGCACCACTCAATTTGCACCCTCTCGTAGCTCGCGCCATCGTTGCACACTCTCACACACACACACTCATTCACGCACTCGATTTACGTCCCATCCCAAACAAGTTCAGGAGGGACGTGCTGGGTGGGGTAAGGCTACATTTCTAGGTATTTCTGTTGGAAGCTCTTCAGGCAATAGGGATATTGTCAAAGCTGACTGCTAGAAGTAGGATAAGGAAGGGAGCTCAGCTGGCAATCCATACATAACCCAAGTTTGGAAATGAAACATGAACGCAAATGCACCATTGGAACCTAGGCAATCTCGTTACCCATGGGTAAGATTGCCCTTGGATGGCGGGGGCTGCATGCATAACTAAGATTACCCAGGATGAACATGACTGAGATTACCCAGTACTAAAACACCGAAATTTAACCATCTTTGAAAAGGGCATCAGCATGTTTACCATAGGTAATTCCTGTGGTGCATCCAGGCCCAGGTATTGATGGTGTGGTAAAGTTCGGTATAGAGGACGTCAGGTATGGGTGAATATATCGATGGATTTCAAGAACCACATGCATAACTGACATCACTCACGGTAAACGTCATTACACCACACAAATTTACCCGTCTTAAACACGGGCGTCAAAACTTTTACCCTGGGTGACATCGATCATGCAACTGTGCCGATGGTAAAGGGTAAATTTGTTCACATTAGCGCACACGTCACCCTAGGTAACATTGACTATGAATCTTATGTAGCAATGACGGAAATCAGAGGAGAAATTTTTAGAACACCAAGAATGACTTGAAAAAGAAAGGAGAAATGATTTTAACTGTGGAAAAAGGTAACATTTTCATTTTCCAGTATCGGAAGTGGAGTGCATTGCATCCTGGAACTCACTCGGTCACACCTTCTTTGCTGCTCGGGTTGGTAATAACCGTGGCGAGTCGTACAGATGTTTCGTGAGTTTATTTTGATATTTAGCTCAAATGGGCACCATTTAACTCCACAATTTACTTTTCCATGCCAACTAGTAAATTATTTTCTACTTTGGTCCTCCTGCTGTGATCGCTGCCCTTTATAACCTCTCTTTTCCCACTTCCAATGTCAGATTTTCACCCCTTTAAGACAATGGGACAAAACCCTGATTGATTTGTTTGTTGTTTGTTGATCCTGCAGAATTAAAATTATACTCAGTAATACTTGTGCAATTAATAAGGATACCAGCTGAGCATTCTCGTATTAAATTTAATAATCCATGTTACTACAGATCGTGGATCAGACCGGGACATCCGGCCGGATAGGGATATCAGCCGATGCCAGCTGTCAGGAACTAACCCACATTGGTGCTGCCACGACAACGTTACATTACAAGCAGGGTAGGTAAAGCTACAATCATTATCAGATGTTGGGAAATTTACCCACAAAACGCCAATATGCCCGACCATCACTTTTATTCGACTGTATAAAATTTACTGGATGCTTTGGTTCAGAAAAACCTTTGAGCGAACATATTTCTACAACCGAGTAACTAAATAAGATTTCACTCGGTCCGTCAGCGAAAAAGAAACACCTTCCGAATTTTTATTATTGATATGAAATGAGCAAACAAAGTTTCCAACTCGCGTATCCAAGATGGAGAACAATGAACATTTGATAATGTTTTCTTTAAGATCACAAAATCCATTCACAATGCGATTTTCCCGAATATCTGCACGCCACTGTAGGAAGGGTACGACAATCCTGGGAGTCGATAGTGAGTGGTCGAAGAAATGTGATCCAAAATGGTAAGTACGAGGCTTCCAAACCTTTATAGGCTGGAAATGTATTACCACGTGTTTTTTTTCTGTGATAGATAAGGGAAACATTAGTGGTCTAGACCGAAAGTACGCGTTATACTGCGCGCAACGTGACTGTCTAACTGTCTGCGTATCCACACATTTCATGATAACACCGTTTTCATTCTTTTACGGTCCTCATTCCTCCTGAGGCCGCACGAGCCTCATTTCTCTTGATGCATCATTGAGATGACTCAGGTTAAACGCGTAACAGCATACAAAAAAAAACTTAGCCACTAGTAGCATGGGCGCCAATAGGTTTACCCTGGGTAACGTCAATGATGCATACAGGCCCTGTTTTAACCTGTCCAGTCAGGTCGTGAGACACATATGCGTGGAACTAGACCACTGAAGTTTCTTGGATTCCTAGCAGGTATGTATTAAGGGCTATAACCGTTCAGCTAAATCAGATTTTTTGGCCAAAGAGGAGTACAACCTCTGAGATTTTCTGGAAGTGACAATAACCTTTCTTTGATCTCTGTTCCACCGCCAATTCCTCATGCCAAGAAAACCCAGATGAGCTATGGTTTCTCTTTTCCAGGATACTGGGTATCATCTTACAAGGCCAAAAATGATTCGGTGTGGACATGCTTAGAAAGCAGACGTCTCGAGCATTTCGTGGCGATTCGAGCACACGTTCGTCGCGGATGCCAGACAGGGTATCAGTGCGTACAGGTAACATCCTAGAGGCATCACAGGTATTACTCCATAAAAGTAAAGTACGTGTTTGCAGTTCCATCGTCGCGGGCATCACATGGTCCAGCTCAGTTTTGGTCAAATCAGCCATAATGAGTATGAAGACTGCACTGAAATGGTTGTAGAAACTCGTGACACATTAGTGCTGCATGGCGCTCAGGTAGAGTGCTGATATGCTGCTGATATTGTGCTGTTAAGTGTTCTGGGAAAATTCTGCTCTAGGAGGAGTGCCCTCTTCGTGGTCGCTACTCATCGCCCAGTTGTCCACATCCTGTGTTGTACTTAGGATGTCAGAAACCGGATGAAATACAGATCTCAAGCGAGTGTAATCCTATACAGAAAGGTGAGTAGGAAAGGACAAGGGAATCTATGGAAGGATGGATAGCTACGGATTTGATTGTAATCGTTGTAACTTTCAGATTCAGACGTGTATTCTTGTGCAGCCCACTATGAACATGGAGATGATCATTATATTGTGGTGAGGGACGAACTCTCGACTCAGCTGCAGTGCTTGGTGGGGCCCGTCACTCTCTATTTTATTTATTTATTCATGTATTTATTTATTTATTTATTTATTTATTTACTCATCATATGCACTCAACTACATTGGGCATGATCGACGCCATTGCTAACAACTACATTCCAAGTGTCATTCACTAGATTGAAACTGGGGAAAATGATCCCTTTCCAGAAAATCCACACTTCGAATGCGATCTCTGTGAGGTTTTTCGATCACGTTCCATGTGATCCACACTCCACCGCAGCTGCATTGCCTTCTCTTGTGATGAATGTCTCAACCACAGGTTTGTTGGTAGTTCCTCGTAAGGGTTTGCCTATCACTATTGAGTAAAACTCATCTGTTTGTGTATTTGTTGGTAATCGCTTATATCTCACAACCCAACCGACAAACACACATGAAGTCTACGGCGTGCTGCTGCCAGCCTGTCGATGCTGCCTTGGGCTGTGACTTTAATATACAACTTATGTTGTTAAAGGCAGCACCCACGGAAATTTTCGCCTCTTAGATTTTGATCCCCTCATGATCCAATCGATTGTGGGGTCAATTTTGCAATAAGAGTACCAGTTAGAACTTTCCCAATAATGAGTAATGACAGGTAAAACCTGGATCAACAGGATCAGTAGGCAGTAAGTTTTACGAGTTTTCATGCTAATACCGCGCTCCAAAATCATTCTTGGAGCGCGAAAAATGGCAACTATCAGCTGATTGGGCAGTGATTGCAGCTGGGAGTCTTTTATATTAACGTTTTCTTACCTCATTTCGACCACAATTTCATTTTGATCCTCAACTTTCCGATATTTACTGCCTTCCCACCTATTATTGGTCTCTACAAACCCTTTTTCTCACTCAGGACATCCAATTTTTCAATATTGCGCGTATCTAAATTATTTAGCTTCAAAAACTACCGTATGGTTTTGTTCTTTTCCCTAGTCATGTTTTTTTATTATGAACATCCCATATTCTTTCTCTTTGTGCTCTTTCTTTTTCAAAAAACTGCTTTACCAGCCAAATATCCGATAGCGCTAAGAAAAAAGGTGGCAATGATGGTTGCGTTATCGACTTTTTTGTTCGACCCCATAGGTGCAACTCGACCGCCATGTTCTAACCTACCAAGATTGAATCACCCCAAAAACCTTTTTTGCATGAGTTTTGGTTGGATTGGGGACTTCAGCAATACTCCTCATGCTCAAAAATGTAATTTTGCGCTACAATCTCGGAAACCGAATTTTCCGTGGGTGCTGCCTTTAAGTGAATCCCTTCCCATGTTTCGAGGATATACATAGTATTCGCTTCATTCAGTGCTCCAAGTTTAACTTTGTAATTATTTTCCCTAAGAATTATTTAATACAAGTAGTAGGTAATATTTCTTATGAATAGAGAGTAAATTTAGAACAACATCAATACAATGCACCAACTCAGGCATTTCATGACAAATACTTGGGCGCCACGTCGTGCTAGTGCAGTATTCTAATCAAAAACTTGTCACTAAAATCTTTGATCAAGCCGCTGGCTACCCGTTTGGTTTCTTTAATATCATATCCGTCTGTTGGACCTATGGCATACGTAACATTTCTCATTATTTCATACAATTTCGGAGAGGCACCCCTTCCCAATAAGACAATGTCTAAGGCTTTCTCAGCGGCAATAAAGGGTGCTCACCTTTACTGAAGAAACATACTCATCTATTCTGCTGCTGTCGGGGAGGGACATTGGTCCTGCTGCTGTCGGGGCGGTTCTTATCTATCCTGATACTGTCGGGGCGGTACTAGGAATTCTGCAATGCGAAGGGCGGTGGTTGATGTTTGCAGGATTTTCACTGTCGGGGCGGTAAGGGCCTATTCTAATATTGTCGGGGTATAGTATTATTGGTATTATAGTGAATCGCAAGGGGCCGTCGTGTGTCTGAGAATGCCAGTGGAGTACAATAAAAATCAAGATGAAAACCATTATAGGGGATATCCCGTTTTTTTTTCTTGGAAAGTTTCAAGAGACTCAGCAAAATTTCAGTTTACCCGCTGCAGCCTCACAAAATGACGTGGTGGTGCAAAATTAAAGTGCAACTCATGTTCAGCACGTCAAGTAACCCCCAGATACAGAATTCCAGCATCCTGAAGTGCTTGGAAACATTATGCAACGAGTTTGTAAAAACAGTCAGTAAACAGTAGTTCCTCTTCACTTGTAATCTTAGTCTTGCTCCATCAACTTGAGAATACCACCTAACGTGCATGAATACCTACCGCTAAAATGAAATAAATAAAAAATAAATAAAAATAAACAAAAATAAAAATAAACATCTGTTTTCAGAAAGATGCGAATCTTCGCTGCTCGCCGGCTTTTTATACTACTCAAAAGGTTCGGAGGTGGATAGACTATCGTTGTGCACGCTGGCAAGCTTAATGGTGCTAATCAAGCTTTCATAACATATCTATTTTCGTCAGTTCCCGCAGTTATGTTAAGCGATTTTCAACAAGATCAGAGCTATAAATATGTTACGATTGAGTGTTAGGTCGTTATCCGTTTGGGACCACCTGTCTTCTCAGCATTTGTGATTCATACGTGAAGTTTACATTCCCGGTAGAATTTGGCATTGCTGTGTTGTTGAGCTTCTCCCCGTTTCACCTCCATTATTCGCAGTGTTCATCACTGCGCTGGTATAAGTTGTTGTGTTTGAATCTCGGCGATAAGCAAATGCAATTTGTGAATAGTTCCAAAACATTGCATGTTATGTGTTGCAAATTTGGCTCTCTCATCAGTAACTCACTGAAGTAGGCACCTAAGAGATATCGATCTCAACTGCCGGCATTAGCCGCTTGTGTTGCTATCTGCTGTATTGTACTTCTCCATAAAACTGCTATGTGCTTGTTATTCGGATATTTGCACTTTCGTGGTTGTGCACGATGTCAACGGGACCTTTCATACATTGTTTCCATTGTTGAATATTGATTGTATTTGATTAAACTATCCGCTTTCACTAGTCCTACATTCGGTGCCTATGAATAAACGCTCATTATACTCCGCTTGTCATATCAAGGTAAGAAAGATGAGGGGAATCGTTCTTGCAGTTACCAGCTTAAGGCAGCAACCTTTAGCTTCGGCTCTTCTAGGAGATCACTGTGGATGGTTGCCTCACTACACGTAAAATTCCTCTCTCGTGGGACCTAAGACGCAACAAAAATGCTGAGATTGGGTGATCGGAGATCATCATCAATAGAAGAATAACAAGGGTGGGAGCATGTCGGCGACTACTCTGAAATTTCTGCCCACGGTGGAACCGCGGTTCACCCGAGGTGGGGAGTCGGTCGGCCACCGTGGGCATGTGTGAATCCACCGTGGGAATAGTGCGGATTAACTGAGGGCATTTGCGGTCACTATTAGGCCTTTACTTATGCTAGCAAAAGCAAACATTACCTGTGAAGGTGTTGCTTGCGTGAAATTGGCTAAAACAGTGAATACGTGTTGTTCTACACAAAAAAGGAAAAATGCAAATTTCCTATGGGTTTCCACTTCGTCCTTCCTTCTTTCCTCTACCATGGGATTTGAACCTTACCGGCCCTCTCGAATGCTCGATTGGTATTCCGCCCTCTTATCCACTAGGCCATACGTGTCGACACGTGTGGTGTCCTTTGAGCTCGTGATGTATCTTATCATTTCTACTGCGGATCCACCGTGAGCATGTGTGGAGCCACCGTGGCGCAAGCGTGTATCCACCGTGGAAAGCAGTGTTATCGTGAATACACCATGGGCATGTGCGGATACACCGTGAACATGTGTGGGCATAGCGCGGGAGTGACGTCATCCCCGGTTTTCCACCGTGGGCATGTGTGGATTTACCGCGGGCAACCGCGAATCCACCGCGGATCGGCCTCATACCGTGGCTCCACCGTGGGAAGAAACTTCAGAGTAAGACTTCCTTACCGGCTGCTGCTGGGTCCAGCCGGCTCCGTCTGAGTCTCTCTTGAGGTGAAAGCTCAAGGCTTTTATACCATACGATCTCCTCCGCAGAGGGCGAAGATATAGGAGCAGCTATCATGAACCAAGCAGAAGTCTGCGAGAATACTAAAATGTTGAATAGTGAAGTTAAAGGGTAGTCGAAAGAATAGTTGTTGTTCTTTGCATTTTCAGCGAACTCACAGAAGAGATAAGGAAATAAGACCAGTGGAAACTCTTCTGCACAGATGTGGAGGCCATTTCTGTGGTCACGATTTTTGTTTCCTGGTAATTTTTGGGCGCAACTTTCTGCAACACTTCGGTGAGAAAGAGGTGATTATCGCATATCTTGCCTTGAGATTGATTTCTAAAAGAATTGACAAAGAATAGAAGAGATGCGAGGAAACCGAGTGCTCTCGTTTCAGGGTCAAAAAATTTACACTTTTTTGTGCTACGACTATCGGAACCTTAGAGAGATGCGACACCAATTCTCATCAGTGTTTTGAAAAGTTCATTCCGGTTTGATATTTCTCACCTATTTCGTTTCCAGAGAAGGAATATGACCTAATTATAATTCATATATTAAATGTTTTCCTTTTTTACCAGTCAAAGAAGAAGAATTCTCTGTTGAAGTTAAGGAAATGCGTCCGTTGAACGACCTAGTTCGTTATACAGTGCAAAAAAGAACTCTGTCCCATCCAAATAGCTGAAAAAGAATGCTTGTTCACTTCGCAAGTTTGCTGAGAAATGTTTCCATCAAAAAATTTCATTCCTTTTCAGAAAACCAAATTTAGGTGATTCATCTTCTGGTGCAAATGCACTTTGCCTAGGAGCATCGCATTTTTGTTAGCTGATCTGCCAATTGTGATCACTTGCGTCAAAATCAACATTTGAGGCAAATTAAAATATGACCAAGTATGTACTCTCACTCACCCTAATACGTCTATATAATGGTGTGGACGGACCATCCGGAACTATTTTCTACGCATACCATGCGGGTCATTACCGTGGTTTGTTTTTTTTTCTCTGAGATAAACACTTAAAGGCAGTGTCTCCTCAGATCTCATTTTCAAGCTTCCTATAGTGATATAATAACGTATAGATAATAATAGTACATAATAACGCAACCCATGTGAGTTGTTTATACCAATTATGTATGTACTTCAGATCCATCAAAACCCTTAGGACTTTTAACAATTAGGGGAACACCAGAAGAGAGTGCGAAGAGTTCACATTTTCTCGCTCGTCGTACGAGGTGTCTCGCATCTTGCCAGGAGCTAGTCGAGATCGCAGTGCAGTTTTGGCAATAAAACACATGTTCGATTGATTAAATCAACTGAGATGTTCGGAAAGCTATGCAGATTCCATAGGAAGAAGCTCGTCAGTTCCAAAAGGGCTCGGCCTCTACAAAATGAGTTTCTTGACTGTTAAAAATCATCTACATATTTGAACCGAACGCGTCGAGGCCCATATTCTTTCATTATTCCAAGACCAAAAATGAGGGAAGAAACGGCACTGGCATCTTGGTGATCTATACTAGATGCGTGCATACGACGTGCGTGCAATACATATTATGGTCGTGGCTTAGATGCAGCTCTGATGCAGGTGAGAGGCATGCGTTAGCGGTCTCGGATTACTCACAGTTGCCGTGCGGTATTCCGTATGCTATGCTATGCATGCCGCACTGACTGTTGGACATGAAGAATCCCTCGGAAGTAGATGCATGCATTTGAAGCGCAGTTGACGCATGCATCTAGTACAATTTGCCTTTCATTCTTAGGATTTCTGGAATTTCTTGGAATCTACAACAGAAATGTCTTTTTTAGTCATGTGCCCTGAACGTTTTCAGAAATTTTCCATCTTCAGTGTCTTATCGCCTTGACTTCAAGTTTAACGTGTTCTAACGATGTGGCGGTTCTTGAAAGTGGCTGTCTCACTAAGCAGTTACGACTACATCTGTGGATGTCGTGTAAATTGAGTAATTTGAGGAATGAGAGGACAGACAAACCTGACCGTTCGCCAAACTCCAGTTTTTGAGTGCAGAGACTCGCTGGTCTCCGATGATTGGAGAGAGTTGATACCTTCCATAACGACAAGCGCAGAATTATGTCATCTGGGTAACAACAAAATAAAGACGGAACTAATCTGAAACCGGCTGAGAGAATGAATGAATTAGTAAGTTAGTGTTTAACTCTTAAGAATGCAGGTTCATACTCACATCGAATGCAAAAAAATGAATTCTATGTTAATAATAAAGGCAGCACCCGTGGAAATCCTCGACTCGGAGCTGATGTGCGTGTGGCGAAGTACAGACTCAGCACATCATAAATGTGAAATGAACACAAACAATAACGGCATACCTGCAGAGAAAATCGAACTAATGTCGTGAACCCGCCTGGCCGTGTTCACGCCTGGACGAGTTTTCCCCGGCTCGAAGCGCCAGCTAGAACTATTGTGGCGCATGGCGTAGAGCAGTATGTGTAGTGTAGTGTATAAAATACACACTATCCACAGGATTTCGTGGCCTCAAGCGCGCATATCTTCAGAGGAAAACTCGTTCGCGCTGTGGACGCATGGGAAACAGCGCCTTCATTTCCCGTCTTGCGACGTGTTTCACGCTGTTTTCTCATTGCCTAGAAGTTCATCGTCTCTGATAACCTCAAAATTCAGCGAAATCTCAAACATGAAAATTTCCGCGGGTGCTGCCTTTAAGGAAATCTCCCGCGACGGTTTACCGCCTCACAGGGGCGCGGGGGTGACACTGGGCGTCGAACTTCGATGCACAGCGGAGGTACATCCTCCAGCAGGGTCTCCCAAGCTGAGAAGGGGTTCGACTTTTCCAGGCAACTGGAAGCCTAGCTAAGAGTAAACCACTGTCAGGAGTCTCCACCGGCTTGGCAGTATCAGTCGCAAGGTGGCTTCCCTGATCCACTTAGGTCGGCGACTACCTGTGGTGATAGCTGCAGCACGCCGCGGCAGGGCTGCTCAGTATGGGGAAAACGTCTACTTGCCTGTCCAGCACACTTTCTGCCTCAGTACCCCGCACACCGCGCCTTGCCGTCTCAGACGTCGGACGGTACGGCAACCGGTGAGAGGCGGTCAAATCTCGGGTTGCGCAGGACGTCTTTGATTTCGGACCAAGGCGACAAGGGCACGACACGCCATGGAGACTGTTTCATGCTTTGCACATACAACGCCAGGACAGTCTCCACAAACGCCGACCTCCACGCTCTTCTCGAAGCTGCAGGACGCATCAAATTCCACGTAATAGCTCTGCAGGAGACCAAAAGTAAGAAGAGTGAAGTTCGACAATTAAATGACGGAACCCTCATCATTCGTGGAGAGAAGTTTCCGTCGCGAAATCTTGGAGGTGTTGGGTTTGTCGTGCATCCATCTGTCGTCCATTTCGTTGATTCACACGAAATCCTGTCACCTCGTCTAGCCATTCTCCGCCTTCACCTTCCACGACGAAAGTCCATCAGCATCATCAACTGTTATTCACCAACACTCACAGCTGATGAATCGGAGTTGGACACCTTTTACGAGAGGCTGGAAGATGTCATCCACAATGAAAAGTCGTTCTACAAATTCGTTGTTGGTGACTTCAATGCTCAACTCGGGAAGGCTGAAGATGACGACGGCTGACGTGTACAGGATAGGAAGGTTCGGACTGGGAGATCGGAACGAAAACGGCAATCGTCTCGCAGGCCTTTTATCCGCCGCACGCCTTTTTCATGGTAACTCCGTTTTCATGAAGAAGGACCATCGTCGGTGGACATGGGAGTCACCCAACGGTACGACTCACACGGAGATCGACCACATACTAACTAACCGAAGGTGGTGTCTACTCGATGTATCAGTAGTGCCGTCATTCTGTTGTGGATCGGATCACCGTCTCCTCCGTGCAAAGATACGATTTAGCTGCACGATAGAGAAGAACGTCTGTCACCGCGGAGGAGGAAAGAGAGCAGTCGTGTACGATGGTGCCGTCCTCGAAAAAGCCCTGTCCGAACTAGACTGGCACATTATGGAGGATCCAACCGAAGACTACGATCTGCTTCTCCAGAAACTGCAAGCCTGTGCCGAACGCGCCTCAACACCTCAAACGACGAACTTGGAACGCATATCAATAGCTACCAAGGAATTACTTGAGAGAAGAAGGGCTTTGAGGCTCGATCCGAATGCATCACACATCGAACAGCTGGTTGCCAATGCCTGTTGTAGAAGAGCCTTGCAGGAAGATCTTCAAAAGCACAGGCGGAAGAAGATTTTGGAGGCAGCAGAAGGAAGGAGAAGTCTGAAGAAGTGTCGAAGAGACCTCCGTGATCACAACATTCCGCTGACTGCATTACTGAATGAAGAGGGGATCGTAACATCCTCCCGTCGTGAAATGGAAGCCATCACGGAAAGGTTTTACACAAATCTTTTTCGTTCCTCAGTTCCCGTGATGAACCCCAACATCCCCGCTGGTGATGAACCACCTCGGATTCTTCCCGCAGAAGTCCGCGTTGCGATCCAAAGCATGAAGCCAAGCACAGCTCCAGGCCCTGACCGTATATCAGCCGATCTCTTGCGAGCTGGAGGACATCATCTACATGTGATCCTTGCGGAACATATGTCATCATATCTCAGAAAGGAAAGAATCCCGAACCAGTGGAGAACCTCGCGCACTGTCCTCATTCACAAGAAAGGTGACAGGGAGGACCTTCGGAACTATCGTCCGATATGCTTGTTAAGCGTGCTTTACAAGCTTTTCACGAAGATCATTCTCACACGAATATCGAGAACCTTGGATGAAGCCCAGCCGCAAGAACAAGCAGGATTCCGACAGGGATTCAGCTGCATGGACAACATCCAAACCGTTTCGAGGGTCATAGAGGTTTGTCGGGAGTATCGCTTACCTCTCGTCCTAACCTTCGTCGACTACGAAAAAGCATTTGACAGCGTTGAGACAAACGCCATATTGTCAGCATTAGTTGATCAAGGAGTGGACGCGTCGTATGTGAGGACATTAGCCGACTGCTACCGTCAATGCTCTACAACGGTGCAGCTCTTCCAGCGCCCCATAACCATACCAATTGCGAAGGGAGTGCGACAAGGCGACACTATATCGCCGAAGCTGTTTACCGCCGCTTTGCAGTGGGCAATGAAATCACTCAATTGGGACGAAAGAGGGATTCGAGTTGATGGAAGATTCCTCTCAAACCTTCGTTTTGCAGATGACATCGTCCTCTTTTCGAGAAGTACCGAAGAAGCACAGGCGATGCTTAACGAGTTAAACGAAGTAGGGAAGAAGATAGGGCTGCGGATGAATAGGACAAAAACCAAGTTCATGAAGAACGCCTTCTGCGATGGAGAACGAATAGAACTTGAAGGGACTCAGATAGCAGAAACGATGTCCTATGTGTACCTCGGACGCTCATTGAACATGGAGAATGACCTCAAAGAAGAGCTGGGTAGAAGAAGAAGAGCAGCGTGGGCTGCGTTCGGGCCTCTCAGGGAAGCCACTGACCAACTGACAGACCACGAACTCCGCGCTCATCTCTTCGATTCGACAGTACTCCCAGCGCTCTGCTATGCTGCCGAGACGTGGTCGGACACAGCGGCCACGTTAAAGTCACTTCGCACCGTGCACAGAGCGCTTGAGCGATGTCTTCTGAGGTACAACCGGCGCACACAACTGCAAGCCGGACTTCGCAGTTCCGATTTGAGACGGATATCCCGTCTTCACGATCCGGCGGAATACTTATCGAAAGCTAAGCACCGATGGGCCGGTCATATAATGCGAAGGGAAGATGATAGATGGACAATACGAACTTTGGATCCCAAGAGAAACAAAACGACCTCGAGGGAGACCACCAACGAGATGGGCAGATGTTTTCGCTGCACGGATGGACCAGCTGAACGCTCAGCTGGAAACGAGTCAAAATTCTCGACGGCGTCTTCCACGATGCTCCTGGATGACAATGGCGAGAGAGAGAATCGAATGGAAGCGATGCTGGGGCCCGCACGACAAGTGAAGACGGGCCCATCTAAGTATCTAAGTAAGTAAGTATTAAGGAAATACGTCCTCTAACGTTGAACGACCTAGTTCGTTATACTGTGCAAAAGGAGGATTTCGTTCCTCTCTAATAGCTGAAAAAGAATGGGTGCTCATTTTGCAAGTTTGCTGAGAAATGTTTCCATCAAAAAATTTGAATCCTTTTCGGAAAACCAAATTTAGATGATTCACATTCTGGTTCAAACGCACTTTGCTTCACATTTTTTTAGCTATCTGCCAATTGTGATCACTTGCGTCAAAACCAACATTCGAGGAAAATTAAAATTTGGCCAAGTATATAATCTCCCTACACCAGGGATGAGCGGATTATCCGTATCCCGTTGTCCGTTTTGCCGTTATTCGGGTGTTTTTCCTTGTCCGTTATCCGCACCGTTATCCGGATAATGAAAAATCCCGTATCCGCTCCTTGCTCCCTGCTCTACACCTATTACGTCTATATAATGGTGTGGACGGGCCATTTGGAACCATTATCGACGCCAGACGGCCATGCGAGCTATCATTATGGTTTGTCCGTTTCACACAAACACCTTAAAAAAGTGTCCCGCTCCAGATATATGCAGTTGTCAAGCTTGCTATGCTAACGCCACCTATTTAAGTTGCTTTTACCAATTATGTATGTACCTCAAATCCATCAAAACCCTTAGGATCCTTGACAGTTGGGGAAATACCAACCGAGAGTGCAAAAAATTTTACAATTTTAATTTCCTCTTCGTCGTACGAGGTGCCTCGCATCTTGCCAGGAGCTAGCCGAGATTGCAGCGCAGTTTTTGGCAATGAAAACACATGTACGATTGATTAAATGAACTGAGATGTTTGGAAAGCTATGCAGATTCCATAGGATGAAGCTCAGGATTTCTGGAGTTAGAATCTACAACAAAATTTTTTTTTCATTCATTTCCCCTAAACGTTCTCAAAAATGTTCCACCTTCAGTGTCTTATCGTCCGGACTTCAATTTTGATGTGGACTGACGATATGGCTGTTCATAAAAGTGGGTATCTCATTAAGCAATAACATCTTTGGAATCCATGAAAATTTAGGTATAAAAGGACATACAAACCTGACCGTTCGCCAAACTCCAGTTTTTGAGTGCAGAGACTCGCTGGTCTCTGATGATTGGAGAGAGATGATACTTACCTTCCATAACGACAAGCGCAGAATTCTGTCATCTGGGCAACAACAAAATAAAGACGGAACTAATCTGAAGCCGGCTAAGAGAATGAATGAATTAGTAAGTTAGTGTTTAACTCTTAAGAATGCAGGTTCACACTCACACCGAATGTACCTGAGGTCCATTAGTGAAGCCTCTGTTCAATAGCCAATCCCTGACCTGTGCAGCTCTGAATAATCAGCTTTGGCATTGCCCTGTTTCAGATTTGGGAATGTAACCTGGAACGTCAAGCTAGAGATGGAGCTGCCCAATGTGGATCATTTACACTTGCAAACAAAGGAGTAAATCAGGAGTTGTGAGTGAGCAATAATACTCTTGACATTCTCGGATCCTGCTAGAGCCTTAATCTAGGTTCAAATCTTCCGGTAAATGTGACATAATGGCGAAGACAAAAGATGTGTTGAATAAATGGTGGAACGAGGTGAAAACAGTAGGTTTGTCAGATGATCGCAAATTCGCTGTTGGACTCGAGAACTTCGCCAATGTATGTGATAACGAGGAATCTATAATTCTCTGGAGAATGACATTGAACAGATGTAAAACTTCAGATGGCCTTCCACAAAACTACAGCCTTCGCATGCAGCTATGCCAGGTGTCCAGGTGGAATGGGATTGCTTTGCCTATATGAACAGCGGTATAATTTTCTAATTATCTGGTTTTTCAACCAGTAAATACCTATTTTGTTGAAGTGGAGCTAAAGCCGACATAGTACTGTATCCTGGAGTCGCGCACGCTTCAAAAGCCTGCAGTGGATGCTCCGACACCGCTCCATGCGTGAACAGACTTTGCCGAGCCGAGTTCAATCACGGTGAGGGAAGAAAAGCAAATTCACGAAAGGTCGAAGCATTCCCGAACTATGGACTACTAAATTTCGTTACTTACTAAAATTGTTCTTGAAATGAAATAATCAGGATAACAACGCAGGTACGTTGCCTACAGAGTTCTTCATGTACATAAATGTCCGACTTCATACCCCTACACCAGTTGTTCGATACATGAATACAATATGGAGCACGCATTAAGATAGTCAAGAAACTATTTATTCTGACTGTGGCTAGAATCATATCCTTTGCAATCGGGCGAATTTTTAATTTTCAGCGGAGGAAGCACCCCTTTTCTGCAATTTGGACGGCATGACTAAGGATATGTCAGAGACGGCTTTGAATATGCACAACTACTACAGGTTATATCATTTTTCGATCTCACTTCAGAATACTTGAGACGAAGTATTCCTATCATGAGATTCGACAACCACGAACGGAAGTTGATGTTGCGTCAGCGGTGAGGTGTAGAAATAATGGTAGGCTATTCGACGTGACCGGCATCTTGCTGTGAAGGTGTCTGAACAACTACTACAAGATTCCTTCACGACATGAGTTTGAATCTAAGGATGACCGTGTAGGAAGTCGAAGAATATGGGAAAGAGTCTATCCCTCCGTATTTCTCGGTATGCAAAAAGACCCCATTGACGTTATGTCATTCGTTCTTGCCGATGAAGTTCCCCTCCACCTTGACAGCCTAGATAACCCCTCGAACCCCGTCCTCACTGACTCTGCCGTAACAGTGACTCTTCCTAGATTAGAGGAACACTCTTTATTATTGCTGTGTGTAGCTTGAAGAATGAAACCCAAAAGGAATAGCTCGCTGGGCTCAATTCCCCCTT
>JARK01001360.1:853893-876602 GCA_000688135.1 Ancylostoma ceylanicum | reverse complement strand
GGGGGGGGGGGGGGGCTGGAGTAGGGTTTCACCGGGGAGTTAGCCGGGCTTCCCGGGAGTGGACAATGGAGCTTATTTATTGGAGGCGACTCCGAACCGCCTCCCTTCCACCTCCCAGTCACTTGAATGCAGGTCTTTTGATCGGTTAGATGTGCAGGATACAATCTCCAGATACGCAAGCACACCCACGCACGCTTGCATGAACATACTCACGCGCTGACAGAAGGTATGAATAGTTCCGATACTGCAGAAACAGGGAGTCCATCACCTGAATCCACCCGCGTCTCAGGGCAGGTACAAGGTCGCGTTTGGTACGCGATTGGCCCCCTATCCGCCACCTGGAGACGCGCCACGTAGCCTCGCGACTAACCGGCTGTGATCCCTCTTTGAGGGAGATCCGTGAAAGTTTCCCTTAGCGGGGAAAATTCAACAACTGCAAAGGAGCCGGAGTTTGGGTAAGCAGTTATTCCGATCGCAGCTACTTTTTTTTGAGGAGAGCATCAGCTTCATGAGTGAAAAAAAACAAAATTCGGGTTCATCTGGTACACTGCCATTTTCTGAAATTATATTCGACGCAAGAAACGCATTCGAAGTTGGCATGGCCAATCCACTGTTTCCGAACTCAATCAAAACCTCTCGACTGTTTCGTTTATCTTATAGAAGACTTTTGGCAAATGGATGGGCGGAGGACAAAGTCAGTGTGTATGCTCCTCCAGCTAAGCAGATGCTTTCTTTGGTGAGGAATTCCGAAATATTCGAATTCTGGGCGTCATCGGGGGGAGTTCGCCGTTAATGTGGTAGCTTCAGAGGTATGACTGTGGAGACAAGCAAAGTCTTGCATACGAGGCGGCGAAGAAGTCAGCTGAATGCGTGTATCCTCCAAGGGCTCCTCAACTGCCAACTCGTTCTCAGAATTATCTCAAAATAGACGATTATCAAATCAATCCCCTTGATGCTCTCCAATGGGTATGTTTATTGATGCTTCTGTTTTGGATGCTTCTGTTTTGGATGATATTAATTATGCGTTCTCGTTATTTTGGTTATTTGGTGCTCACGAGTGTGACCACCAAATAACCAAAATAACGAGTACGCATAATTAATATCAACGGCTTGTTTGGCCTCTCAAATTCTATGCTCTTTCCTATAAAATTTCCTGTACACATGCGCTGTTTCTGCTCTACATGCACACTATCCCCTCCAACATCGTAGTACTCTAATAAGGAGGATTTTGGTATTTTTATGGAAGTGCTTGTGTGCAACCTCCAAAAAATACAAGGCTAATCGATACGGATTTGTGTGATTTTTGCTAATAGAAATAAACATTACCATTTTTCTTGTTACATCAATATAATCATCTCACACTAGAAAGTCTATAATTCTGAGAAAAAAAAACTGGTCATAGCTAGAGACAATATTGTTATCGCTTACGTAAACAAGATCAACTGCGTGTCAATCTATTCCTTCCCACCCCCCGTCACCTTCCTCGTCTTCAGAGGCTTCTAACGGAAGGTTTTTCATTTTTTTATCCCTTATTGTTATCTTTCTTTTACACTTTGCTCCCCTCAGGGCATTTTTCGTTTCACTTTGAGTAATTTCTGAGACAGTTCTTCGAGGGAATTAATCAATAGCATGTTTAGGCAATCAAAACGTGGTGGAGCGAACTTGCAAATAATGGTGTTGGCACTGATACTAAGTACACAGCTGAAATGGTGGCTGCTGGAAATCTCGAAAACTATGTTAATGTAAATACCACCATTAGAACAAAGAAATTCCATTGATGGTAGATGTGTTGCAGATGGCATTTGATCAAACTACTCTAGTTGGATGCGGCGTTGAGACGTGCAAGAGGGAGGGTTTTACCATGGTTGTTTGTCAGTACGACAAGTGAGTCTTTGAATAACAGCGAATTGGGTTAGAAAGTGTTGAGATAGTGGTAGTTTTCTGAATAATATATTATCTCTTTGAGAAAGCGCCGTAAGCCCGAAAACACCATACATAGGGGACTCCTAACGCGGCGGCACTCATAGACAATGGTAGCCCTGATGCGCAGACTGTGAGGTGGCTGGCTGATTTCTAGCGACTCAGAGACGCTTTCGCTTTGAGACTCGCATCCTATGACACTCCTCCATGCAGGCGATAGTCGTTTCGTCATCGTCTCTACCACATTCACGACCTTGTAATAAACATAACATTATAATATCCCCTCCTATATAAATCCTCGTAATGCCGCAAATTTTTCTAAAGCGCCTTTGGGCTTTACTTTTACCCAGAACCATTAGAAGTGATCCCTTGATGGCCTTGTGATTTCATACGACTATAATTATTTGTGTGGAGTCGTTAACAGTTTTCCTCAAAGTCACATATAGTGATAGTCATTCTGATTCAATGTTGTTCCTTTGCGTCCATATCTTTCTATTACCACGCATTACTAGCGCGAGCTGACGCAATGGCGAGAGCGAAACTGTGTGAGCCTGAGGTATTTTCATTCATTGAAGAAGGTAACTTTTTCGAGCGAGAATAGCTCCATTCACTTACGGAGTGAAAATGTTATCGAGCACCAGCGCTAGGCTCACGCTCTCGCAGCAGCTCGCGCTGGTGATAGGTGAAGGTATAGTGATACCGCCGATAAGGAACAGCACTGATTCAGAATGATCATGACTACATCTACTTTGCTTACGAACTGCGAGTTTGATTCCCTTGACAATGAGTGACAGCTTTCAGAAAAATTCAAGAAGGTGACAACATCTACGAAGTTGGCAAGACATGTTCGGGTTGCACATCCAAAAAATGCGATGCTCGCGGAGGATTGTGTGCACTGTGACCCAGGGATATCATTTGATCACATTTTTAGTATGTAGTGCATCAACAAACTTCCTTATAGTCTTTTTCGGGAAGGACAATAAATTTTCCTGAATAGTTTATTCATTATATATTTTGTTTCTTCTGTGCCACTCAGCTTGTTATACAGACACGTTTATTACGGCCTAACGTTTCGACTCAACGTCGTCTTCAGAGGCCTGAAAGTGGTGCAAGTTCGTTAATTCACGCTCTAAACCACCAAA
This sequence comes from Ancylostoma ceylanicum, assembly GCA_000688135.1. Lineage (NCBI taxonomy): Eukaryota > Metazoa > Nematoda > Chromadorea > Rhabditida > Ancylostomatidae > Ancylostoma > Ancylostoma ceylanicum. Next base: position 873,540 of record JARK01001360.1, on the reverse strand, counting down.
CACCTCCTCACACCCGTTTATTCAATTCGTCCTGGCCAGACGACACCAAGCACCCGGTCAACGGACGAACTCACCACGTGTCCACCAATATAGCGGAGCCCGAATGCCACCGCGATAGCAACCGATCGTCAATGGATGGCGACTGAGTACTGTATCGTGCAGCCTTGGTCTTATATGGCATGCTACAGTATCGTGACGATCTCAGAGCTCGCATAATGATAGAAATGGCATAAGGTCACTAGTGATAGACATCTGCTCGTTTCTGCTGTTCAACCCGGGGGCACGTGCGAGAATCCATAACGCTTCAAGCGCCTTTCTTGCCGAAATATCACTTTCGAGCGCCAAGATGGTGCACCTTATATCGAAATCAGCTCCGACGTGATCTTCTCTTCTATGTTTCCCCAGAGGACTTATCAAGCTTTGTCGTCTTTTACTGGCTAGATGTTCATTTATGCGGACACTCAGTGGGCGACCGGTCTCACCGATGTATTTAGCATGGCAAGTTTTGCATTCTATTTGGTAAACAACCCCTGATTTTGCGCAATCACCAGTTTTCCCGTTGGGGCAAACGACACAGTTTCGTGAGACGCAAGCCTTGTCGTACAGTCTGTTACGGACAAGCTGTCGTCTGATGTTCTCGTCCGGAATGTTCACCAAGACAACATCGTGTAGTTGTGCTTGGATCAGACATTGCCGTATTGCTGCGCTCACCCTGTCAGAAATAAATGGCAAGCAGAGTTTACTCAAAGTTTATTCAAGCAGAGTTTATTTATTAAAGTTTATTCATTTATTTTTAACTCAGAGGAGCGTATGGCATTGTAGCAAGCGGCACAGGTCTGGGAGGATGTGGCGCTGACATGATACACTGGATGCTCATATTCCTCCCCTCCCCCTCGTATTACTGTATGGGGCACTTCCACGAGTGCTGTGTGGTGAATCCCATGGACAGGATTCTCCTCCGGCTTCCGTGGGGTTCGACGCCAGCATAAAGATGTCCAGACGTGCTCTGTTCCACCCCGCGTATCATTTTCTACTCACTCAATTTTGGGGCTCTACCCCAGCGCAAAAATTCTGGTACTACTGGCTTGTTTGAACATGTTGTTGATACTGAGACTTATTATGACGCTAAATGGCAATACCTTTGCAAGGTTGGTTTGGTTTGGTAACCTCGCAGACGAGCTTGCCACCTAGCAAGGCAAATGAAGTCAGTCAATTGTATTGTCAAACAAGAATTCCAGGAAAATGTATTGCCAAACGAACCTCTCCAAATGTATCGTCATGCGAGACTTGCCAAATGTACCGTCAAGCAAACCTTGCCTTTTGTATCGCCACACAGACTTGAACGCGCAAAATTTTGATAACGCCGAGAATCACACCGTGGTACTGACATTGGGAGTCGGCTGCTTTACCAACTTCGCCATCCGAGTCGACACCGATGATCACTGAACCTCCAGTTGAGAACGAAAAGAACATTTCAGCCCGTAAAATGCATCGCCCCACAAAACGAGACGCATCGTTTGCCGCGTTACATCGCCATGGATCGCAGCCAAGCGTAGCTCATCGCCCGTACTCACGAGGATGTGCCCAAAATGAATTGGCGATGTGAGTAATGGCGAAAATGGAAAGGATGCCTATCGATTGCTACTCTCCTTTATCATGCATCGTTCGTCGATGATCTCCTCATTTTCATTATTCATGTGGCGAACGCCGGCTGCCATCGCGGTCGCAACGACCTGCAGTGGTGAACAATATGATGGCGAAGTCTGGGGATTCTCTAAGGTGTATTGCCAAACACAATCTCTTGCCTTTTTTATTGCCAAACAGAACCTTGCTGTTAGATCATTCTTCCGTAAAATGTATTGCCAAGCAAAATTTCACCCCGTAAAATGTATTGCCAAACATTCTCTTGCCAAATATATCGCCATTCAACATTAGAGTAAGATATAAGTCGACCGTCGGCTGTTGAAGTTCAGTCTTGTCTTCGCTTCGGCAACGAACCCCACAGGTACAGGGCTTGTCTGGTCGGCTGAATCCCGGGGGAAACCGTGGCCAATCGCTCAGACAAGATGAGTGAGGTGCGGTTGCGTGCGAACGTGTCGCGGATGCATAGATCCATCGTGACCGCGAGGACCACAAGGCGTTGGCGCACGAGACGCATGCACGTGAAGGAGTTCTACGCGCATTTCTGCGTTCCAATCGCCTTCGGCGCGCAACAGTTATAATGTGGTTGATTTTGTGAGCTTCAGGCGAGGTTGGCAACTAGGTTATTGTGAACGTGCAAGGCCACGTCTAACACGATATGACACGTGAGTGGAGAAAAGGAGTACCTCATGTGAAGAAACGGGGTGTAACAGCAGCACGTGCGGGGACGAGCAAAGAAGGTGAGGGGTGAAAGAGAACAGAGGGGAGCAGCACAGCATGTTAAAGCTCGAAGCCAGTTAGACCTGGGGTCGAATCCCGCGAGTGTCGGATTAACGCTGAGTCCTCTATTCCTTATCCTTGAATTATAGAATTAGTAAAAATACTTCTTGACAAAAAAGACAATAGAACACATGATACAAGATACAAGAACAAGCGTTTATTTTTAATGGTTTTACATTTTTGTTATGCTGTATGGAATGGTTTGTTCTCTTAGTAATCCTCAAATGATAACAAATTCAATCCGGCTCTGTATATTACTTAGTAATAGGCTTTAATATAGACTCTCCAATAATCTACGAACAATGTTGCCATCTTCGTCATCCGACTTGTCATCCGATGATAGCGGAATCAGTTCATTTGATCCTGTTCTCTTGCGCTCGGATTTATCTTGAGAAGAAACATTCGACTTTTCTTGAGAAGAAATTTTTGTTAGCTCTTGAATGGAGATCTTCGATGTCGTAGTATCTTGAAGTATGTCTTCTTGAGTAGAATCTGATTTGCTATCTCGCATTGGAATTGGCTTGTCTTCACGAATTGAAATCAAATCCAGGGTTCGCTCATCAGAAATCATTCTCGGTGTTAGAACGTCTAAGTGCATACGTTTTTCAGGCTTCCATGGCATATTGGCTGTGTACTTGAGATAGTCCCGGAGCCGATTGATAATTATTAGTTGGAGCAATAGAAAGCAATTCATTAGGAACGTTATAATAAAAAGGTGAAACGTGGTGCGCCTCCTGTAATGGAGAATACTTTTAGGTGTCCGTAAGTATTTTTGAATAATGCAGAATCAAATGAACATGCTAACTATTTTTATGCCAAGAATTACTTACAATAGTCGCTCATGTGCCTCCTGAAGCAGAATGCCTTATTTGATTTTGTATAATGAAATGTTACATATTTTCAAATAAATTATTCGTCCAATATCTAGATGTTCACGGATCTCCTTCATGCAAGAAATCAGAGCCGGTTAGTGGTCAGGCCACGTGGTGCCTCCTTAGTTGGCAAATAGGGGTTCCAATCGAGGGCCAAACGCGATCTTGTGCTCACATTGGGAACCGGCTGGATTTAGCTAATGGACTCCCTTTCTCTTAAATGCAGCACCCACCGAAATCTTTGCGTTGGAGATTTCCCCAAATTTCGGGGTTTTTCGGGATGCTAAATTCATAGGCAGGGATGACGCAACGAATGAAAGAAATAAAGGCGCTCTTCACCATGTGTCGAAGGCGCGGACAAGTGCTCGGCCGTGGGGTGTGCGTGCGTCACGCCAGGAAACCCTGTGAATGGTACACATTGCACGCGTCCACTGCACCAGACCACTCACCGCGATAGCGTCAACTGGCGCCGGGCCGTTGAAAGGCCGGCGCGGCCGCGACAGCGATTCCTGTTTCTCTGCAGGTAGGTCGTCATTCCTTGTGTTCTTCTTACATTCTTGATGTGCTCATTCTCTATTTCACCACCGACACCTCAGCTCCGCGTCGCAGATTTAGGCTGGTGCTGCCTTCAGGTGCTAGATCAATCCATACCTTCTGTAAGTGCGTGGTTGGTGTATGCATCTGTGTGCTCGGTGTCTGCAGATTATATTCTGCACATCAATCCTGACAAAAGCACACCATCGGATTGAATGGGAAGTACAAAAAAGCGGTTAGGAGTCACCTCCAAAAAATATGCTCATTCGTTTACTCCGTTCCCGTGAAGCTCTTTTAACGACCCGGTAAAACCCTATTCCAGCTCCCATGAGTAAATAGAGCCCAGCGAGCTTTTCCCTGTTGGTTTCATTTCTCAATCTGCACAAATTCACAAATAGTAAGTGTTCTCCTGATCTCGGCAGAGTAATTGGTACAGCAGCGTCAGTGGAGACGTGGTCCAAGTTGTTAGCTAGGATGGCTAAAACAAAGATCTTGATGACGATTTGTACCTTTAACGTACGCACGCTTGCATGGGAGGTCCCTATCAAGGATTTGATGGTGCAAAACAAGATCAGGTTCGACGTCAAAAGATTGATCGAGATGAGGTGCCGGTCACTAAACGCTACTTTCGACATTGGTGAAGAATTGTCTCTCAGAACCTGCCACAGTAGAGGACGAGGAGTTCATGGCGCCGGTGTCCTCGTCAACACAAACATAGTCATGAACATCGTCTCGATCGAAGAGTTGACAACACAAATTAGACCAAGAAGATGTGGGTCAATATCTGGCATGTTGATCACAGCAACACTATCATGTCATTATCATGTCCATATTTCTTGAGGGCTAAGAAAGTGGAGTGGCGACCATTTCAGTGAAGTTCCAGGCAAGTTCTCAAAGACCAAAATTTGGCGACGTAAATGTTATTTCACAAGTGGTATAAGATTAGGTATAGCATCTGTAGCATGCGTGCTGGGTTTCTATGTATCTTGTTGGGATGTGCGCACTTAGGGTCGGAATAAGGGGAGCGGAAGTCAGATCCCAAAAAATTGGAACTCGGAAGTCGGAAGTGGGAAGCCCCGAAAAGACCGAAATATCGGAAGTGCCGGAAGTCGGAAGAACAGAGTCCAATATGTGTATATACAGGGTGCGGCAAGTCTTTTGACAGGCATACCTTCTACTATGGAATCCAAAAAAATCTCTGGGAAATTTGGAGAATAGGTAGGGCACTTCTAATCCAGTGCTTATGGCAGCGAAAGCGTTACCTAGTATATAGCAGTGAGCTAAGAGTGGTATCAATGTATCGAGATGTCGTCCAGAGTGCAGAAGTGTTGAAACACAGATATGCTGGGCGACGGATGAGCGGCATCGCCGACCGATGGAGCACCTCAACAATGCGATGACAACCTCATGACAAGAACAGAACACCTGAGCGGCTATCCTTACAATGGTGCGGTTCCTTAGCACTAAGAAACACCAACTACGTCTATTAAAGGCAGTGTCCAGGCAAAATTCTCGATTCTTCAAATCTTTAATTTTCTTGCTCTTCTCGCCAAGCTGATTACAATTGTACAGGTTTTCCCCGCGAAAATCTCGAAATTTGTGGTTTTTAGAGGGTTGAAAGTTACAATGTGGACGAGTTGTCCGGCCAAGAATGACTCAGACATTCGCTCGGGAGTCCCGCACTACAAAATGATGTCTCCCGCTCGAGGGTGAGCGGGAGACATCAAAAACTTTGAGTTTTTGTCCCGCAACATCCCGATTTTGTCCCGCAAAGCTCCGGCGGGAGACCGGATTTTGTCCGAAAATGATACCAGTATCATGGTGCGGGAGACCGGATTTTGTCCCGAAACTGAAAAACGAAAGAAAACAAAAATGGTGACCGCAACGCGTATGCGGATCGTGGGCCATCGCCGGCCGCTACTAGCGGATTTCGCATCCGCGTCACGGCCTAGCGCGACGGCCTCCCACGCATCTCGCCTGGTCTTCACACTGGGCCACGGTCTTAACCGGGCCTCAGCAGGCCAGACGAGTCCCGTAGGACTCCTCTCCGCCAAAGCGGAGAGTAAACTGAAGCCTACCTGCAGAGTGAGGCCCTTATATACCCCTCATTTGATAAGGGTTACCACGTGGCAATAACTAACCCGCACCATTCTCGGGATAATCCCGCAACAAAACCAAAATGATGTCTCCCGCCGGAGCTCCTGATTTTGTCCCGAAAGTGATAAGAAAGCTTTTTGTCAGGCGGGACTCCCGAGCGAATGTCTGAGGAGTAGGTGGCAACGAGCTCCTACATTTCGGAATACCCAGCTGATTACTGTTTATCATAAACTCTAAAGCTTCCTGAGGTACATTTACGACATCATTCCACTCTTTTCGTTGATATGTAGATTTATAGTAACCAGTTTTTTCCTCAATTGTAGTCAAAATTCTAGACCGGTATCGATTGCAATACGTATCAAATTCAAGAACACGTGTTCAACAAGCTGACCCGTGTTGGGGAGGGTGCCATCCCTAACATAACAGCAAGAGAGACCGGACTGTCAGACAAAAGGTCTCGACCATCTCAGACAAGATTTGATCTGCCTTCACGAAATCGTCGAAGGGGCGGAGCGGGCACTGGAGATGGGTTTGGGTACTGGGTCTAAGGCGAATATCTCGCCTGTTTCTGGGAATTTCCGCTGAAGCTTTGGCAAATGCCTATAGAGTCGACCCGCTTTCATAATCTTATGAGCACTCGAGCTCGATGATTTTGCCCGGACACTGCCTTTAAGCTGACCGGCCACTGATCAGCCAAAGCTAGTGACTGGACAACCTGGAAAAAAGTAGGAACTCGCGCAAGGCCTATCGCCATACTTAGGAAAGAGTAGCTAAAGTACCCTATACATTCGGAGTATCTGTAGCTCCCTTGTTTTCTCGCCTCCATCCCATGTGAAAGGGTTTCAATCGTAACAATCTAGATCTTGAAATAACAACTACTTACTTTTCCATAAACTTTCATTATTTTGTTCTTGTCAGTATTGTGCACTGAAATTAATCCAGCTAGACGAAGAAAAAACAAAACCATTTCTAACTTGTCTCATCACCTGATCTTTCTCCTGAAGCTGTTGCGACTGAGAATTTCAAGGTATACGTGGTAGGAATGAAGATGGACCTTGAAGTTGTAATTCCAGACGTAGCTGCACGTTTCTCTAATGTATCAATTGTTGCTGCTGCTGACGTCGCAAAAATATCAGCCTTTGGGGTTTTAGTAGTACCTTCGGCAGCAGTTTGTGACCAAGTGCTAGTAGCGAGAGTACTGCTCACAGTAGATGTTGGGGATAAAGAGAGTGACATCGTTTCTTCGACCGTAGAGCTTGAACTTCCAGCAGTAGAAGAAGTTTCTGTCTCTGTTCCCGTAGTTGTTACTGTCGTACTAGCAGGAGTTGTTTCCTCGTACGTGGTACTTGATATTTCTGTTTCTACTTCTGTTGTAGTAGAAGTAGCAGTACTAGGAGTTGTTGTTGTTGTTGGTCGTGTCAATTTTGGCCACTGTCTTTGTATAGCCTTCGACAGATCACGGAAGTTCACTTCACAAGGGAGCGGTGGTTCATTGAGAGTTGCCAACGAATTCTAAAGTTATTCTAATTGCAACAGGAGAATTCACCCACTACTGATGTTTGGCATGAAAATGACCTAATGTGACAGGGTGGTGTTTGTTTTCCAAATTTGTTGGAAAAAGAGCTTGAGGAGTTTTTTTTCTCACAATAGATTCATCAAAGTGTTCGCAAATTGAAGCAGAGCCTTCAATTTCTTCTTGTTCAAATTTCTTGTATTTGATTTCTCTTGAAAATGTCGTAGGAAAACGTTCTGTGGGGTGACCACCAGCGCAACAGGAGTGCGCTGGTCTTCAAAACTGCTAGAATATGTAACCCAACCGTTGGGTGAGCGAATTGAGCAGTTGCGCGCTTGATGCTAGCTGGCCGATTGGTCCAGTATTAGACTATAGGACACCTTATCCGATTGCTAACATTGTTGCGCACGTTACCATTATTTTTCTTCGTAATTCGCGTTTTTATCGAGGCTTCTAAAAGATAGCAACACTTGTCACACAAGCCCGACCTACATAGATGCAGGAGCAATTTACGCTAAATGGCTGAGACCAGTAGCAGCCCCAATGAGGCTCAGACGTAGTGGAGACGCACCCATTTGCGACCTCGCAACTATTCCGGTGGTGGCCCAAGATTTCCTTTCAGGATGCGTAAGCAGTGTTGAGAGATTCCCACCAGGGATGTGCGTAATTACGATTTACGATTTACGAATTACGATTTACGGTCATTTTTTGCGATTTTTTTACGATTTACGATTTGCGAAAAATGACCCAAATTTCGTAACAAAATCGTAAAAAACGACAAGGAAGTAATCTCGCCATGGCGTCTATGCCAAGGGAGCGAATATGCATGACTTGTCTCTGTTGGCATTTGGCATCTGAATCAAGAGCGAATTCGCGCATTTCTGTTTATGTTTTTGACTATTTAAAGACAGTCGCTCATACAAGATTCATCTTCATGACTCCTGTAGAGAATATTTGCTGTAATCCTAGATTGAAGGGCGACAAGAAGTGCCACAAAAACATCAGTAGCCACATTTTTTACTCTGTTTTCCGTACTTTGCTAGGCTATAAGCTGTTTACCAAACCTTCGTCGTTCGTCAATAAGCTCCGCTTTGTTCTTTTTTCTGATCTCGAGTGCATGATGATGCACCTTTCCCTGACCGAGCTCTTATGAACCAATTGATAACGCCAATGAACGAGGATGATAAAGTGCGAGAAATATTCCTTCTCCGGGATTCACCCCACATTTGACTTCATCTGGTAGTTGGAGTGACATTGAATGCGTATAATTTCCGTACACTGACTTACTCGGGTCCACCAGGTCAGCGCTTCATCCCCTAACACCGCTGGTACCAATTTACCTATGCCGAACGAACGGATTTCTTGGCCGTCACGGAAGCGGACAGGACCATCGACATTTTCGACTCCAGAAACAATGAACAGATCAAAGAGAAAACGATCCAAAGCGGTGAATGATAATATTTTTCATAGATCAAAATAGCCGCATAAAGCATAAAGCATAAAGGAAAACTTCTCATGATGTTATTACTCTAAGAATGATTTGGAAGAGTTGTGGGAGAAGCTGTTATGCAGTAGATGCCTAGGAGTATTTTCATGATGAACTTGTGAGCAGAAGAGCTGGAAATTTCTTGTTTTATCAGTAGTACTCAGACCCTCAGTTACGATTTACGATTTACGATTTACGACGATTTTGGAAAATTTACGATTTACGATTTACGAAAATCAGATTTTTTGTTACGCACATCCCTGATTCCCACCCATGCATTCGGACGGAAATTCCGCATCGAATTCAGTTCTGTTCAATTCAGATATAAGAGGAATGGCTTTTCTACCACGTCCCATGCAGTAGGAAAGCCCTCCCTTAATATCTGCCGGTGCCGACGCAGAGCCATTTTGCTGTTGACCATGTCCATGCGTTGCAATCTGACCTGCCCGATTTCTGCACTGAACTGCTGTTCAAAGGCTTTAGATCGGATCACACGAGGGTATGGGTCATCACGAGGCGAGGCAGAGCGGGTGACGTTTCTGCGATTGGCCCCTCCTTTGGATGACCCTATAACAAAAACGAGACCCGCCTCGTTCTGCCTCATGATGACCCACACACGTCAGACGATGCCCTAGCATTCCACTCCCCGCCAAATCGGAGAACAGATTTCCTTCTAAATGAGGCCCTTTTATATGTAGTGGCCATTACACAAAGATTATCACGTGGAAAGCAAACCCGCACCATTCTCCGGTTGACTCTTCCACAAAACTAAAAGGACGTCTATTGCCGGTGCAGGGAGTTTTCCTCCAGCGATCATGGAACGGTTGACTGTCAGAAGGGACCCCCGCACAAATGTTCGAACACAGAAAGTTCTGCCAATGGCTGACGCGCGACTGGAGCCTGTACTTAGTATGAATCACCCTTCTTTGAGGCAGAATGCATCCATTGAGATTGAGCAAAAAAAACGTTACAACATCACACAAATTTTCAAACCGTCAACGCGAGGGCCAACACGCTTACCATGGGTAATTTAAATGAAGAGCATTTTTAAATCTTTGTCAGCATGACAAGTATAGTAGTGGTCATCCCGATTCAATGCTGATCCTTTGCGGCCATATCACTACTATCACCACGCATCAACAACGCGAGCTCATGCAATGGCGGGAGCGCAGCGGTGTGAGCCTAGAATGGTCTCATTTATCAGTGAGGGTAACTGTTTTCGGCCGGGAACAGCTCTATTCACTAGTGGAATGAAACCCTTATCGAGCACCACCGCTACGCTCACGCTCTTGCACCAGCTCGCGCTGGTGATAGGTGAGGGTATGGTGATACGGCCGATAAGGAACAGCACTGAATCAGAATGACCATGACTATAACTTTCTCATGTTCGCCCACCCGGCAAAAACTGATGCAGTAAGGCAATGAGGTTCTCATTCGTTGTCCTTATTCCTCAGATCACTCTTTCACTGCATAGCACTTTGTTCGAGCTAAATGGCTTGCGAGAGCAGTTTGTTGGTCTGGAACATGCTGAAATCGCCTTCCAGAAGTTCGCAGATACTTTGCGTCTTCAGTTTTTCAAGCAGAGGCATACTAGGCTTACTGGAAAAATTTAGTGAATTGAATGGATGCTAAATCAATGGATTATACTGTGTCCGAGCCGAGTCATGGAACTTTGAACTAGAATGCCCGCTTCGGTATTTAATTTAGCAGCAGCCCGATGGTATAGTTTCAATTGAATGCAACCGGGATAGCACATTTTGAGCGTAGGCCAATGCCCGAAATGAAATGAAGAATAGCGGAATAGTGGAGAGTGGTGAGTAACATACAACACATAAGAGTGATAAAACATGAGGAACTGACCCATGCTTCCTTCGAGCATGAATTCTTTTCTGAGCAGAAACAGAATATCACTTTGCCTTTCCTAACGCAGTGATCCTGCAATACTGTAGATTGTTCATTACTAAAAGGCTTAATTGGAACACCTAACTTCAGTATCTGAATTTGTTTCTTCTACCATAGAATAAGAAACTAAGCGTCACGTACCTCCATCTGTATTTCTTAATGTCTTAATCACCCAACAGCTTTTGTATTTCTCAAAGACATCAAGGAAATTTCCACATCCGCGCTGAGTATTTTACCGAGTAGCCAGCTGCTAAGCAATCACAACGGTAAGTCGAACACAAAGAATAACCGTCATTCTGCGTATATATTGCCGTGGACGCTGATGATAGAGTAGACGTTTCGGTGTCCGCAGCGCCAGTTAACGCTGTTGATTTACGGCGCGTGGCCTAGCGCAGTGAGTGTAGTGTAGTCTACGAAATGTGTACCATCCACAGGATTCAATGTTTGGTGGCGACACACTCAACAAGAAGATGTATTTACAAATATATTTTACGGAATAAAATGCTTGGCAATGCATTTCACGGTAGAATGACTACAGAGCCTGTTAGGCATTGCAAAAGGCAAGAGTCTGTTGGCATCACAGTTTCCGGGTGTTTGGTGGAACAAAAAGCAAAGTTTGTGTGGCGATGCTTTTCACAGGATAGCATGTTTTCCTTCACTCTTAGGTGGAGGTTCAGTGATCATCGCTGTTGACTCGGATGGCGCAGTTGGTAAAGCAGCGGGCACCTAATATCAGAATCACGGCACGATTCTCGGTCTTATAAAGATTTTGCGCGTTCAAGTTTGTTTGGCGATACAAAAGGGGAGGTTTGTGTGGCGATACAAAAGGTTTCCTTGACGATTGGCATTACTTACTTATTTACATTTGGCCAGTCTCGCATGGCAATACATTTGAAGACGTTTGTTTGGCAATACATTTTCCGGGACTTCTCGTTTGGCATTGCATTTGACGGACTTCGTTTACTTGGCTAGTTGGCGAACTCGTTTGCATGGTTGCCAAATAAGCCTCGCCAGATGTACCGCCATTTGAAGGCACCACCCACGGGAATTTTGCTCTCACAGATTCTACTGTATTCCTGTGTTTCTCACTATAGCGAAGATCAATGCAGTGATCAGTTTCAACAAATCCTAAGAAAAAGGCAATTTTTGTTGCCACCACCTCAGCCCGTTTGTAGAAGATGGCGTAGTTGCCAGCGCTCGAAATGGAAGAATTAGGGAACGGAAGCAAGTTTTATCATAAGGAAGGGAGTGATTGTGGACAAAAACATTCATTCTACTACTCATCCCGTTGAACTGTTGCACTACGTGTAGACCTTCATTTCTTGCGAACGCCGATAGCTACGACGTTGGAGTTCTCGTGGAATTGTTGGTACCAGTGCTAGGTATCCAATGAGAATCTCTAACACGGAAACTTCCGTGGCTGCTGCCTTTAACACCAGAGTGGTGTTATGCGAGCACACCTTTAGCGGGAATTTGTCCACGCTTTGGATGCACAAAGAACAGCGCCTTCATTTCCCGTTTTCCGGAGTGTTCTATGCTGTTTCATCATTGAATATGAGTTCATCGTACCTGATAACTTCGAAATCCAGCGAAATCTTAAAGGCAGTGTTTTACCTCAGGTACACCGGCCGAGAATTTGCACGAATTCCCGGCCGGTGTACGAGGCGACTCCCGCCTTAACAGTTGAATGCCGAGGCTGCGGTGCAGTTTTTGGCAATGAGAACACCTGTGCGATCAATGAGATCAGAATTTCCTTGCCGAGGAACTCGTCCGCAAAGGGATGTACTGGTCCCTCAAAAACTGGTTTTTTAACAGTTTTGCTAAAAACATCGTTAAACTTAGCGCTCCGAGTAGGATTAGGTTTTGTTGATTACCCGAAAATGAGGTGAGACACTGCCTTTCAACATAGAAACCTTCGCGAGTGAAGCTTTAGAGGTTAGCACAAAAGCTGTAGCTTGAGCCCGTTTATTTTTGCTCAACTACGTGGTCTTTCATAAACCGCTGACCTCCTTCAATGAATGTTTGCCTTGCAAACCTATACCTCAAGGAATATTTGTCTGAATAGTGGCTTCTTAATGGTAGCGTCGGACCTCAGAACCAATTTTGAGTTTCTTGTCATTCGAAAAATCTGCGGTCGACGCTGATCACAGTGGTATAAAAATTACCTCATAGAATAACCGGATAACCCTATCTACCCTCTCTTATTTCTGAAGTGTATGAGGTGGCATCTCTATGACAACTGTCACGGGATGTGTGACAGCGGGGACAAGGAGTTCCGCACTTATGACAGTGTTAAAGTACAGTGAGCCTAACAAATCTACGCATTCCAAACTTCACATTTCATCCACTGCGCTAGGCCACACGCGCACACCAGCGCCACCTGGCACGTCAAAACAACTTTGTCCAGGTGATGTGACCACGGCGGCGTATTCGCAGGTAAGCGGCTATTCACTGTGTTCAACTTACTGACGTGATTGCCTGGCGGCTGGTCTCATGTCAAGTGACTCCCTTCAGAAGTGAAGGTTTCCGTCAGTGCTACCTTTACATGGCGTTAAAAACAAACGTATGGCTTTCCTATGCCAGAAATTTTATGCGTCTCAAGTTCAGTGAGGCATGATACAGAGTCGTCACTAACTCTCTGATAACTTTTCGAAATTTTCGCTTCCTTTGTGAGGAAAAATTTCTGAAAAAGACTCACAGTCTTCGAGTAATGTATCCGTAATCTGGTTCCGGCTAGTTGGTCGGTTGTTAGTGAGCAAAAACGGCCGTTCACACTGGTCGCAATTCGAATGCAGTAGCCGTTCCGCATCTTAAAAAAATTTCAATGAATGAACAGCCATCTTACTTCTTCTTAATTGGCACTTCATGTGTGTGTATGTGTGTGTATGTGTGTGTGTGTGTCTGTGTGTGTCTGTGTGTGTGTCTGTGCACGAGAACCAGGCCCCGTCGCTAAAAACTAACGACACCATCGTGTTCAGTCCGTCGAGTTATGCACGAAAATGTGGTAAATTTTAATTTTCACCTTCATCTACAGGTGTTTCGGGCCACTTTTGTCATGTTCAGACATGTTAAGTTCTCTCAATGGCCGACCGTTGTGTTTACAGTTGGAATGAATGAGATAAGCCTACGATTACAAGACCAACTGTGTGGGACGGGACGGGTGGGATGTCTTTACAAAAGGAGCCAGGAGGGTGAGGAACACCACGAATGAGGGGCGAGCAAGCACTGCCGCGGTAGGGCTGCGTCGGGGTCTGGGAGTGGAGATAACGTTATGCAAAGGGTCCACTTCTGTGGTAACGGTGCGACGGTTTCTGAAAGTCGAGAAAAGTGCGCTGGCGACCAAAAGTTGGGAAACACCCTGAAGCGGGTCTAACGTTGTGATAAGGGTGCGCCGGCGTCAAAAAGTGGGGAAACGCCTGGAGACGAGTACATCGGTGCGATAAGGATGTGCAGGCGTCGAAAAGTGGGGAAACGCCCGGAGACGGATCGAACAGTCTCATATCAGGTGGAAAGACGTCTGCCGACTGTTTCACAGCTGTGGAAAGGTGCCTCGAAGCCAGGAAGCTTGAATGTATGAAAATGGGAGTTTTGTTAGATGGGATGGCCAGCATGGAGTGAGAGAGAGACTGTCATCAGAAGAACGCGAGCGAAGCGAGCACAAAAAGAAGCCTGAGAGTCCGGCTTTAGCCGGAACCTCAGGCTGGTGATGTTTATTCGTAAGTCATGCAAATTGCTTGAAGACAGCCCCTTCACTCTCGCCTATTCTGCTGAATTCCTGGAATTAGCACAATAGTGAAGACATATGCAGCAATCACTTTTGACAAATCCTACGGAAAAGACAGTTTTCTGTGGTACCACTCCAGCTTTAGCTTGTTTGCAAAAGGTGGCCGAGCTACCCGGGCTAGGACTGGAGAGTGATGGGTATGAAGGTATGTTTGTCATAAGGAAGGAGGGTGATTTCAAACGTGAACACCTATTCATTTCATGCTACAACTGATCCTACTAGAGTGCTGCAACGCAGCGATTATCTTTATACTTCGAGAATGCTGATGCTGACGGTGCAACTTTCGTAGCATTGTTGGCACCATGGTCAAATAGCCAAAACGATCAAAGTCTCGGGGGCGAATATTTCCGTGGGCGCTGCATTTGATGTTTGAGGGTTTCAAGCAACGTAGACGGCTTGAATATATGAAGGCAATCATGGAGTTGTTGCTCCAGAGACGAAAGAAACGAATCTAAACTGTTAGACATTTTATGAGGTTTCACAATCAAGAAAACTGTCATTCAAGTGCTATTGCTCAAATAAATAGCCTATTCAGTCATGGAATGTTATTTTACGTAGAAATATTATAAACCTCAAGGAATGCGGCAGGATTTGTCAAGGTTGGGCTTGACGAAGGTGGTAGCCTGCAGGGTGGGTCACCACAGGATGTCTTTCAAGAGGGTGCTATTCCATTTTTAACTGGGATTTTCTTCACCAAATTTCCTATTTGTATTATTTTTTCGTACGTATTTATTTTTTTCGTACGCATTTATTTCTTTCGTACGTATGTTTTATATTTAATATATACATATTTCGTATTTGTTTTCGTCTCTGCTTCCCCGATTTCAATGCTTTTTTGTCCAAATTGTAACCTCAAAAGTGGAGCTTTGCCTTTCCTCACTTGCTCTCATCATGTGCGCTATAGGTAGGAGTCTAACGAATCTTAGGTGTTGCTCAGATAAACCAGGCAACTCATAACAGTCTTTCGTACCATCACCTGCAATGACATTCTGGAAACACAACTCTTCGCGGAGCTGCAACCCCATTTCCTAGAAACATATCGAAACTATCTGTCCTAGAGAGTAGCGGTTTCGGCCTACATATAAGTGTTTTCTGTAGAGGGTCGCAGGTGGTCGCAAAAATAACACACATGCTCGTATACAGGAAGATTATTGCTAGCCTCTACACAAATTTTCTGAGCGGAATCTCGTGGAACTTTTTTCAGATCTAACCGAAAACGCGAAAGGGTCACGTGCTTAGTCGCCTATTTCTAGGCCAAGTTTGGATTTCTTCCATATGCCTGAGAAATATGGTTATTAGGAAATATGAAAGCTTGTTCCAAGATCTACAGGGGTATCAAAAAGTTTCCGGCTTCCGCTTGTCTGTTCCATATTTCCGTGCAATTTTGAGGTGATCGTGTAGGAGGAACCCTTTCATGTTAGAGTGCAAGGTTTCATGAGATTTCGTCAGCCCGTCTGCAAACCAGAACGTTTTGTACAAGCCAAACTATGGATACCTCCCAAAAGATGTGAATCATGCGAAAAATACTGATGACTTTTTGTTCTGCAAACAAGTTCTACGAAACAAAATCTGAATCCCACTCTCAACTGTAAAAGAGCAGGAAGTCTTCTGGCATTCCCATATAGAATTCTCGATTACAGAGTCTTTGAGGGTGCCAGAATCGATCAGTAATGGAGCGCCCTCTGGTCAACGAACAGAGTCAAGACCAGGACAGATTGTTGCAGCTGCGTAGAAAAGCGCTGGACAGTGCAGACAGATTTTAACTTCAGAATTCGTGCAAGGACTTGAGCTATCTAGAACTGTCTCTGCAAGTTCCGTGGGCAGTCGTCCAACAATTTGAAGCTTCGCAGATAATCGAGTCTTCGAAACCTTCTCGCCGTTCGACAGAAAAATTCCGCTGAACATTCGAAGACGACTTTTGGTCGTTTCGAGAAAAGCGGGACCGATACTTCACATTGCTTATTGACCGGTAATGAATAGCGAATTCAGTGCCAAGATTTGAACTCCCAAGCCTAGAGGAATATATCGAGACAGGCATATGTCCGAGATCAGTGCAATCGAACACGAAACTTGGAGGTGGAGACGTATCGCCAAAGGTTCCATGAGATAGAGGAAATTTCGTGCCAGCTGACTACATTTGGGTAAACCCTAAGGAAGCAGGTAAATTCAATGCTACCTTGTTCCAGCGCATTCTCAAAGCAACCAAGAAAAATGAATGCACAAACTCGACCATAAAATTCAAACTCTGCAACGGAACATTCATTTTCACGAGACTGTATTCCTTTCTGAGAATGTGGACGCACTTCGCTAATTCCGCTAGTTCATGAGCAGAGTTCAGGGCCCAGCTACCAGAATCTATCAGAAAATTCGAAACGGCGCTTCGGCGGAACGAGAACGATTGCTAATTAAAGCTTAGTTCTGGTGTTTGTTCTCATGCGACGAAACTCCTTATAAAAATGGTCAAGTTTGATAGAATAACAAGATGGAAAGTGGGTTGACCTTGTAGAGGTCTACATTTATTCTGTTTAAAATTTCACTGCAGCAGCTGCAGTGTAAGTGGTCTAGGCCGGAAACTTTTTGATACCCCTGTATTGAAAGATTCCCAAACGGGAAATTCAGACGACAACACAGACGACAGAGACAACTTATGAAGTGCTCATCTGTTTAAGGTGAACGATGTTGGATTTATATGCTATCTTTTCGTTATCTAATCATGCCCTGCCAGGTGATCGGTCGCGAAAAAAACACTTATATCGTGTGCGCGGACTATCAGCGAATGCTTTTTGCAGTAATCACGGCTCGCCACGGTAGCTCGAAAAATACATTTTGAGCGGCTAGATGTGCGAAATTGCACACTGTGCACCGCTCGCCTTCATTCGGTGAATGCACAGACATCCACTCCTTTCTAAATGCTCTATACTGAATGCCCCATGCTAAGACTGAGCCCGAACTTTGCCAGTGCCAAAATGAATCGACCCGAATTAGCGATATAACAGATAAGGATGTTGGAAATACTACGCATCGATAGTCATTGTTGATCACCTTGGAGCATTTGCAGCAGCATTTGCAGTGCGTCGGAGTACAGTTCGGTCGCATAACAAAAGATGCGTATCGATCCTCCTCATTTGGATTCCGATGAGGATCGATACACATATTTTGTTATTCGACCAGATCGGACTCCAACGCACTATAAATAAGGATTAAACGGTGCTTATCGCTCCTCATCGCCTGTAATTCTCGAAGATGTGCCCAAATGAGCATGCGATATGAGTGATAATGATGATGAAATAGATGCGTATTGACCGCCATGTTGCATTCTTTACATCGATTATCATCGCTGATATCTCTCCTGATTCGCCTTATCCATATGGGAAGTGCCGGCTGTCGTAGCGATCGTGACAATTGCCAGCGAAGTCTTGGAATTCTCTAAGCTGGAACGGGCACAGCCGCTTTCCTCCTCAAAAGGTGCTCCTTGATTTTTGGTGCACTTTCTGCCATCTTCACTCGCGTTAATGACTACAATGTGTTGCCATAGGAGTAAAGAATAGTGGTAGTACAAATTCTGTAAACATTCTCAACAGTAGAACGAGATCAGCCGTTTGGGCAACTCTGCCTGGCTTTTCTCATTTGTTATGCTGGATCCACCACAGTAATCCTTCATTCGACCACTGACTGCCGACTGGAGCAGTTGAATGAGTTCTCCGAAATAAAGCCACTTTGGAGCGATCGTCTTTTTTTTTTTGCAAGTACGCTGTGGATTTTGGAATTTCAAGACATTTCTTCTTTTACCACTGCTTGGAGCGCTGCACGAAGAGTTTGCCAGCTCCCAGAAGTCGGAATACGATTTCGCTCCTGGTTGGGATTCGTGAGACGTCAACTATCCAACCCAATGTATGATGGCCTATCCTATGGATCAGCTAATATTAGAATTTACCACGCAAAAATAGGCTTTTTAATCTGGTTCTAGTTGCTTATGCGATTATGAATTGTAAACCTAGAAATCCACTTTCTGTGCGCTGAAACCTATTTGCCCCTGAAATGTGGTGCAAGTTCATTAATTTACGCTCTAAACTACCAAAGACCTCCTCACACACCCGCTTATTCAATTCGTCCTGGCCAGACGACACCAAGCACCCAGTCGACGGACGAACTCACCACGTGTCCACTACGAACTCACCACGTGTCCATCGTGACGATACTGATGCACGCCATATAAGACCAAGGCTGCACGATACAGTATTCATTCACCATCGAGTGACGATCGGTTGCTGTCGCGGTGGCATTCGGGCTCCGCTATATCGGTGGACACGTGGTGAGTTCGTCCGTCTACTGGGTGCTTGGTGTCGTCTGGCCACGACGAATTGAATAAGCGGGTGTGTGAGGAGGTCTTTGGTAGTTTAGAGCGTAAATTAATGAACTTGCACCACTTTCAGGCCTCTGAAGACGACGTTGAGTCGAAACGTTAGGCCGTAATAAACGTGTCTATGTAACAACCTGAGTGGCACAGAAGAAGCATCACATACGATCAGAACAACAATGCCCAGGTTTTATGATCAGAGAGCATGGAAGGCTGTCGAGTGAATTGTTCGACACTGCAATCCGTCCATTTTCGGTTCCGCTTCTTTGTGTCTGAATGGGGCTTACCGTTTTCTTTCGTTTATATGCCTACGTCAGCTGTTATCACGTACATCATTTATAATCAGCCAGGCAAAGTTGTCCGAACAACATTTCTTCAGTGCATCATAGGATCAGCTCCTTCATCGTTTGTTCTGGCACGTTATAATGTTACAACTGATTTGCGAAAGATATCCCTTGAACGGAATTTCTTATTCGAGTATAACGCCACCAGGGCGGATCTTACGGTCGTCACAGTGAGCTCAGCTCGTGCTGTCGGCAAGGCATTCTCGCAACAAGGTAGACTGTCCGCATCGAGATGAGGGAGCGCTCTCTCATTTTTCATGTTTTCGTTCTCGGATGTACTTGAGAAACATGGCGAGCCGTGCGAGCGTCAGCAATGGCTGTATTGCTCACGCTGGAG
>JARK01001360.1:818109-853740 GCA_000688135.1 Ancylostoma ceylanicum | reverse complement strand
GGGGGGGGGGGGGATAATACGAATAGCTGAGTAGGAGCTAATGGATAATCGCACTTGGGAACTTACAGTTGAAGCGAATCTTGTTTCTATAATCTTGCAGTTGCCTCTGTTTGCAGGAGCGAAATCATAGGTGGATGTCACCACAAAAGACATTGTGAGGAGTAGGAGCATCCAATTGCATCTAACCGGCCGCTAAAACCAAGTCAGATGAATGCAGCTCTCTCCATTCACACCAACTTCGAACAAACACAGATTGATAAGGCCCGATTGATTTTGGTCTTGGTGAAAATGGAGTTGGAGAGCATCTAAAAAAGAGCCGTAAGGGATATAGCATGCTTCACAGCGACGCTGTCGATGCGACCATTCACCACCAGAACCGCTCATGCAACTGTTACTATGCCAACACGCAATCCAACGCAAACCGTGTGATAAGACATGAGAACTTGTAACATTTCGTCGCTGCGTAGTATGCCATAGGCCCAAAAGCTATAGTAGTGGTCATCCTGACTTAATGATGTTCCTTTGCGGCTGTATCACTAATATCACCACGCATCACCAACGCGAGCTCATGCAATGCGGGAGCTTAGCGGTGTGAGCCTAAAATAGTTTCATTTGGCGGTGAGGGTGACTGTTTTCGGCCGGGAATAGCTCCGATCACTAGTGAAATGAAGCTCCTATCAAATACCACCGCTACGCTCACGCTCTTGCACCAGCTCGCGCTGGTGATAGGTGGAGGTGTAGTGATACGGCCGATAAGGAACAGCACTGAATCAGAATGACCATAACTATACATATAGTCATGGTCATTCTGATTCAATGCTGTTCCTTTGCGGCCATATCACTATATCAACACGCATCACTTGCGCGAGCTGGTGCAAAGGCGGGATCGTAGTGGTGTAAGCCTGGGATGGTTTCATTCATTAGTGAACTAAGTTTTCCGGCTAGGAATAGCTCCATTTATCAGTGGAACAAAACTGCTACCGACCACCAGCCTCACGCTCACGCACTTGCGCCAGCTCGCGCCGGTGGTAGTTGAAGGTATAGTGATATGATCTCAAAAGTACAGCATTGAAACAAAATGGTCATGACTATACCTAGGCATGTTTTTTTTTTTTTACTTCTAAGCTCATTTAGAGAGTAAATCGGTTTAATTAGGACTATAAATCCGAGTTAGCAAGCTTCTTGGATTTTCTTGCTGCTTTGGTCTAAAACTTACGAGACGGGACGACTTATCACAAAGACGCATGGACGTTGACGCTCACGCCAGAGCGAGCTAGGTGTGTGTAATTCTACGTATACGCACATTTGTGAACTTTTACATAGCGAAACTGCGCGGGGCGACGGCTTCGCTACCCGTCGCGTCCCGCGTGTTGCCGCGACCCCATCGCCTCGCGAAAAACTATAAACACTCCTATAGGAGAACGGTTACTGTTATGGGCGCGATGCGCTGGCGTTCAGTAGTAGGGGAACGTTGATGGACGGGTCCACAACTGCGTGGGTGGTGCGTCGACGCTCAGTAGGAGAGAATATATGTATGTACGAATGCGAAGGAAGCGGAGCGAGCGTAAAAGAAGCTTGAGAGTCCGGCATTAGCCGGACGATCAGGCTGGTATCTACTTATTATTAACTAGACGGTATACCCGGCTTCGCTCGGGAGTTTTCTACCCTCGGCTTTTCACACTGATGCGGATAGTTATTGATACTAATACATTCACTCGAACAGCCCACGAACATTTCGATGACCATCATGTTGAGTATTCTCGGTAGCCCTTTCGTCATCCGCACGTAAACAAAATAACCGGTATAAAAAATCAATCAAATTGGTGCAAAATGTTTGTTTTCGTTCGTGTTTTCGTGTTCAGCGTATTCGGTAACCCCGGTAGACATGTCCTCACCGACCCGTGGGCGAAAATGGCGAAAAATCAATAAAATCGATAAATCAATACTTAGGACAAAACGGTTGTCATATTCGTGTTCAGCGTATTGAGGAACCCCAGTACATATGTCTTCACCGACCCGTGGGCAAAAATTACGAAAAATCAATAAAATCAATAGATCAATACTTAGGACAAAACGGTTGTCATATTCGTGCTCAGCGTATTAGATAACCCCAGTAGACTTGTCCTCACCGACCCATGGGCAAAAATTGCGAAAAATCAATAAAATCGATAAATCAATACTTGACGCAAAACGGTTGTCATATTCGTGCTCAGCGTCTTCGATAACCCCAGTAGACATGTCCTCACCGACCCGCGGGCAAAAATTGCGAAAAATCAATAAAATCGATAAATCGATAATCAATCGATAAAAAAAGTAGCCTAAAATCTCCGCCGGTCTAAGTTGTATATGTGTGCAAAGTTTGGTCCCGATTGGTTAACTCTCCGTGATTTCTATTCGGAACATACATACATACACACACACATACACACACACATACATACAGACATTCATTTTTATATATACAGATTGGCAATTCATGTGTGTGCATGTGAGTCTGTACAGCGCCGGCGCCCGTTAGGGGTGATAATGCTATGAAAAGGGTCCACTGTTGCGGCAACGGTGTTTCGGCGTCCAAAAGCGGGGATATGCCTGGAGACGGGTCCAACGGTGTGATAAGGGTGCGTTGGCGTCCAAAAGCGGGTATATGCCTGGAGACGGGTAAAAGGATGTGATAAGGGTGCGCCGGCGTTCAAAAGTGGGGAAGCGCCTCGAGACGGGTCCAACGGTGTCACACAAGGAAAGACGTCGCTCGCCTGTTGCACAGCTTTGGGAAGGGCGCCTCAGAGCCAGAAATCTCGAAGGTGCAAAAAACGAGAGTTTTGATAAATGAGGAATGGCCGGCGTGATGTTAGAAAGATGCCACATGAAGGCAACGCGAGCGAAGCGAGCACGGAAAGAAGCCTGAGAGTCCGGCGTCAGCCGGACGATCTGATTGAGATTGACGGATTCCTCGCTTAGGCTGCTCACTTTTCGAAATGTCCCCCACGCCCTGACCCTAATTTTTTCGAGTTTTTTTCCTTTCTGAGATGCAAGAAAAAAGCAGAGGACGCGAATCCCCGTCTAGATCTTGAAAGTTGACTCCTCTTCGAATTTCTGACAAAATTTGTCGTTCTTCATGTCATTCTGTTAAGAATTTCATGAAGAAATCCGGAAACAGCTGTCCAACAAACAGTTTTCGGGAAATACCGTGATATTCAGCAGGAATCAAACCTGACCAAATTACTCGTTGAGCTGGACGTTGTTCCCCACACGAAGGGGAGATGGTGGAGATCTTAGCTTCTACCTTCCGGTTTTGAACATGGCATTTTACTCCCTTTTTTGCAAGCAATGCTAAGGACTATTACTTGACAGCCTTAATTTCCTAGGCCGCCATTTTTCCACTATGATCCTATACTCAGACAAAGTATCGCACACATGCGGAGGACTAGTGCAGGGCATCCGGAGGATTTGGTCAGGGGACCCGGTCTGTTACAGACCGCAAGTCCCGATTTAGTCCTCCGCAAAACCCGATTACCTCCTCCGCATGTCCCGAAATGGGAGTTTTTAAACAAAACTTATCACTCCCACCATCGCTTGGAGATTTCGAACTCATATACATTGCTTCTCAATTGCTTACCAGTCCGCTGCTTTGCCTCTGCTCCATCCGTGGCCACAAACAACCTATGGACTAATTGAGGCATCGACTAATGTTCTTATCGCAGTGTATACGCTAGTTGAGGGAATGTTGCAGACTGCAATCTACCCCGATCAGTAGTGGGACTCATGAATATTCCCGGGAAGGTTCTCAGATACCCGCTCATCCGAATTGGACGAGTTTGTCGAGCAAAAATTGATGAAAGCTGCTTTCTGCACCATAACTTATCATGGTTGTTTGAGACGAATCTCCCGAGCACAGCATACTAATTTTTCCCCGGAAAACTCGACCATTCCAGAATCGCGGGTAGGTGAGAACCTTTCCGGGAATGTTCATGAATCCTACCACAGGACGAAACGTCGCATACGTAATCATTGTAGGCATAGAGGTTCTAGCACACTTTTCACTAAGAAGCTATCGATAAGTTTATCTATCCTACTATTACTTAATTGGCAGTTCATGTGTGTGTGTGTGCACGAAAACCAGCCAATGTCGTCAAAAACGAAGCACACCATCGTGTTCAGCGTGTCGACTTATGTACGAAAAGGTTGCAAATTTGGATTTTTACCTTGATCGGCAGGTGTTTTGGTCCCTTTCCCGTCGCTTGGAAGACCAGCAGTTGTTTACACCACAGTGAAAATGAATGAGGGTTGGTGTTTATTGGTCTGCGTTTATCAGCTCATACACAAGATAGGATGCGGGTGGGTATGTTTCAGAGACAAGCGGAGGAAAAGGAAGGGCGGGAGGCAGGATGGATGAATGGAGTTGGCTCTCACGGCGTGATAAGGGTGGGCCGGCGCCCAAACGTGAGGAAACGCCTGGAGCTGGGTCTCACGGTGTGTTAAGGGTGGACCAGCGTCCAAAATTGGGGAAACGCCTGGATACGGATCCAATGCTGTGGGAAGGTGCGCCGCGACACAGAAGTTTGGGAATATGTTATCGATCCGGCCCGCTTCCACTGATGAATCGGTTCCTCTGCGTTCTCTGTTCATCTGGATGCGGTGTATTACTGCTGCCATACATGGTAGGAAAAAAGTTAGTCGGACTGTCTTCGGCCATGGAATGGGTGCTTTGACGCCGAGAAAGGGGAAGACACAAAAAACATGAGTACCGATAAGGTGAGGAGTGGCCGATGGGGAATGTGCCATACTAAAACAATGCGAGCGAAGCGAGCACCACAAGAAGCCTGGGAGTCCGGCGTTAGCCGGACGATCAGGCTGGTATTAATGATTTCCCACTATTTCGCCTGGGGAGCGCTGAGAACATTCTTCTTGAGGTTGTATAATATACTGAACACAGCATTACAACAGTTTGACCTAAATTTATCCATTTTATATATTTTTCTCGCTTGTGATGAGGAGATAGTGGATACATCTGGGATTTTCTAAAGCTCTTGTCGTTTTTTTTTCAACTTCCGTTCGCGGGTGGGTTAGTGAGGCGATATATAGTGAGGTTTTTTGTACAAAGGTATGTGAACAAATAAAATATTGCGCCGTTTGAGCGGTTGAAGCTCCAGTAATCCCAGCCCAGGATGCTTGAAGGATGGCGCGTCCTGCAAAATGGGATGGATTAACGCCGGCCACTTTTAACGCGGACTTTCAACTTTTACCCTTCTGTGAAACAGAATTATTAATGACGCTGAGTTCTTTCGTGGGGCTCCTGTGGTGCAGTGGTAAGAGGCACGCACACGGTCGATAGTTCGATCGCGCCCATGGGCAACCCGGCCATCCATCCCTCCAGATTCTGTAGAATGCTATCAGAGAGTCTGGAAGTATAAAGCACTGACTTGGTACATCGGAGCCCCCCCCCCTTCCCGCAGGTCACTGTATAGGGCACATACGCGTTGAAGGCCTCTACGATGCTCAGGCGAAGTCGAATGAGGGGCGCATACCCACAGAGGGGTTTGATTTTCCACTTTATCCTTTACTCTGAGGTTTCTCATGTACGTTGTCGTTTTCAGCACTTTACATAAATTCTGGTTCTGTAATAATCTTGGAAACGACCTCCGAGTAGGAGTACTCCTCTGTTAGGGCATGCACAATGCTATTGGCGCTGTATTTTGAATCAGCCGAAACAGCCACCCTGTAGAAAAGACACTTCAGAGACACCTTATAGCGGAAATGACAATAAGAGCCCGTATAGGGTTTAATGTAACTGAAGGATCCATTGCAGGGCTAGAAACAGTGGAGAAATAGTCAGAACTCACTGCTCTGTGATGTCAGAAACGGGGGGGGGGGGTTCTCCGATTACCTACCATGTTCCTCCGCACCTATCCGAGGCTTTTATCAGAGTTCGGGGGCATGCCGCACTCCCGACTACCTCCTCCGCAAGTCCCGATGGTTTTTCGGGCCTAGACCCCCCCCCCCAACTACGTTCTCCGCATGTCCCGAAGAATATTATCACCGCATGACCAGTAAACATCCTTAAGAAATGAGGGCTATCGTCCTCTGCATGTCCTGACATTTTGTCTGAGTAGAACTGCTCAGCACTCACTCTTTCGTCCGGCTCTTCGCTCACTCTGATTGTGATTGAGGGTTTGGCTGCGCATTCATGGAAATGCGCACTTTCATGAGATGTCGTCTAGTTCAGCAACGCACTTGCTCTTTCTCCTTGACCCATAGCTGACTATGAACTACGCACACACCGCAAAAATATCCGTCAACACAAAAATGTAGCAAAGATAGTTCTTCTCGGTAAGACAATACTAGAAATTTCCACTATTTGAGAAACACAAGGACATGACTTCAATTAAATACATGAAAAAATGCACTCTAGACTTACGCAATTACTATCCGTATTCTGAAGGACTTCGTGAGGATTTGGCCACAAGCTGAGAGTGGCCGTAGAAAGAGAACGATCATGCCTATCGCTTCCTCGAGTAGCGGAAAGGAGCGAATGCAAGTGTCCTGTTATTATTCTTCACTGACTTGAATGTTATCACATAAAGTTGGGTATTCCTCCTTGCGCTCATACACTCGAATGGTCCATGTTTCCGGGATATTTCGTATTGGACGGGAACGCTGAAGTATATGTGCCCTGAATGTGTCAGGGTCGCCTGGTTACTTCCCTTCTTCCCACACATTGAGACGGACACAAAGGTCCGTAACTACTCAGGAACTACGTAGTCGTATCAGGAGCACCCATTGCTGTTGATGTGTTTCACTGGATGGATGGATGACACTGTGAAATCAGAAAAACAAAAATACTTCATTAAACATTCGATTTAAAACACAATATATTAATGTGACACTTTAAACAAATTCACAGTACAGTCCTCATTTGAAATTTGTATATCATTTTGTACAGAATGCAATAAAAATATCACTTCGTCCGCACGTGTAAGTCCAACGTGTTTTCATCTGTGTGCTCGTATGATTTCTCATCTTCTGAATTGCGCTTCGACATGTCCTCTTTAGGCTTTGTCTCACCGGTGGCTTTTGATCTGCCTTGTGCGGGGCTCGTCATGGAGTCCGTCATAGTCTTATCCGATTTTACTTTCGGCACAAACGGTGATGTGTACAAATCAATGGTTCCACCTTCGGTTGAATCAGAAGATTTATGACTGGTGGTTACTGCTTTCTTCTTCTTGGCGGTGGTCTTCTTTCTTGTACCCGTTCTACGCTCTTTTCGTTTAGGCAACTTCTTTGTTTTTGTTTTCTTTCGTTTCTCTTGCTTCTTCTCTACTGTGCTTCGAGTTGAAGACGTCGTAGTCGTTGTAGTCGTGGTTGGTTGTTGCAATGATGTTCCAGTATTTGTCTGTGGCAATAAATGGTGCTGTGGTCGCGAATGCGCTCGTAACTGTTTTATAAGAGCTAGCTGGAGAATCAGTACGACTGTCATGACAGCTACAATCAGAAGCAGCCGAAGTGTCCAGCGTTTCCTGTAACTCATTTGATAGTTTTCTTCCTAGAATTTTGTTTCTCAACACAAGGGGATAAGAATGTTCGACTTTGGGGCAATTTATACCAGATGCGGCTAATCGACGCAGGCATCCATTTGTGATAGATCTTCTATGAAGACCGGTCAACGCGGCACGAAATTCTCAATGACAAGAACGCGCGGCCGTCGCGAGGCCGTAAATGCCTGCGACTGCGATGCGACTACCCCTTATTCTTGATAATATAGACGCACGCGTGTCAGTCGCACGCATCCAGGCAATTTTTTTCGTCACTAATGAATCATTCTCCATGAATAACTCACAGAATTATTTCTTCCTCGCGTTTTAGGGATTCCTGAAAATCTAATCTTCTTCACAATGTTTTGTGAACTCTCCATTACTTCTCGACTAAAAAAGGCGCAATGCATATTTCTCCATTCCTTTCCATTTCACTCTAGAACTCACAAAGACCAGCTCGGTTCGAATAAGCATTTGTTTAACCTATTCTACTCCCTTTGCTTCCTTCTCCGAATATGAATATGTGTCCAAAATCATGACTTATATTAACGGGCTTAGTCTGGCTGTGTGGGTGTCTGTTTGGTTGTCTATCTGTCACGAAATTCTACGATTGTCAGTGAGGGTGATTTTGAGATCATATAAAAGGCAACAAACGGGTGCCGACGGGTCCACTGATTTAGAAGGAACGCATCGGAGCTAAACAGTAGCGAAAAGTCATACCACCGACCCAGCGATGGAACAGAACTGCGCCGGAGCAGTAAGGGGGAAACGCGTGGAGATGGGTCCACCGATATGATAAGGGTGTGCCGGCGCCCGAAGTGAAGGAGACTGTGATGAGGGTGCGTCGACGCCCAAAGTGGGGGGAGACGGGTCCAGCGCTGTGATAAGGATGCACCGACGCCCAAAGTGTGGAGACGCTTTGAGGCGGGTCCCACGGTGTGACATGGATGTGGCAGCATTCAGAGGTGAGACGTATCCAATCCCACGCAAGGGGTATGCCAGTATCCGTGGCATCTTTCTCCTACACCTACTTGTTCATTATTCTCTTCCCCACTCTCACTTCTTTCCACTAGTGTCTGAATGAACCATCTCCTTTTTGGTTACGTGCACCAGTAGATCATTATCACTTATCTACCATAACTACCAGCTGAACGTAAATCATTCCAAGTGACCATTTTCACTGAATTGGTTACATCCAAATACATATTCACAACCCCTAGGGCCTACCAAAGGGCATCACTTTGTGGAGATAGGAGGAAGCTACCCCAACGAATTTGAGGAATTTTCAGGAGATCGTTCACACTACATCAGAGAGCATACGTAGTTTTGTATCGCCCAAAAGGTTTTCAAGGTTTTGTTTGCATATAGGGAAATTTATACCAGATGCGACTTATCAGACGCTTGCATCCATTTGCGAAAGATTTTCCATGAAGACCGGTCAACGCGGCATGAAATTTTCAATGAAAAGAACACGTGGTCGTCGCGAGGGTGTAAATGGGTGCGACTGAGCTGCGACTGCGATGCGACTGCGATCAATAGAAGTCTGGTGGTCCGGCGTCAGCCGGACGGCCAGACTGGTTATTCATAACATACAAAGATTGTTTGCGTTATAAAAAGAGTACGCGTTTCTGGGTATGGAATTAAAACGGAATCATTTAACTTTTGAGTGCAATTTGAGCCTTGAGAGTATTTTCTTTGGTTCAATGATGGTGTAGCGGTATTACTGCACAACTTCTGCTGTTCCAACACTAAAAAATCCCGCAACTCCCAAAGAAGAGTTGCCGAATGTCTCAAACGTGGGATATGCATTAATTCAATCAGAACACTATTCTGAATTTTCGTACAACAGTGGCTACCGTTATCTCATTGTTCCGCGACGCGTTCGCAAGCGACCGCCTCCCACGCATCTTGTCTGACCGTTTGCTGGGCCACGGTTTCCGCCGGGTCACAGCTGGGCAGACAAATAGCGCAGGGCTCGTGAAGACTATGGCTTCCCCACCCCAGCATTCGGCCTACATACGGTTTCTATCTGTATCAGCTGTCTAACAATTGTTTACATGGAAAAATCGAAACGTGGGTTAGCAGTGGGCAAATGGTGGGCAAATTGTGCTCCCATCGTGGGTTCTTCAAGTACGGTAGGCACACCATAAAGAAATGGTGGGCCCACCGTGGGATAACGGTGGGCCCACCGTGGGGGTGCGAAAGTTCAGAGTACTTTATTGCATGCAAATCACGATATCTAGCCGTCCTAAGTGGAGCCGTACATACCGGACGCCATACCGGACGCTACAACGCTCCAGAATTGCTCCTGTTATGCTATTCAATTAATGATTTAGTGGTCAATACTGAGATGGAGCGAAAAGACCGTAACTCTGCTGTTTATACGTATTTTCTCTTATGAAAGTGGCGTAGGTATCACAGTAACGATGGAGACATCAGAATAGGCTTAACTCGGTCAAGATGTACTCGTAATTTTAGGTGAAAATTGTGTCACTATCAACAGCTCACTTGCTTTAATGAGACTTCTTAACTGTAAGATTCCTCAAAAAGTAGTGATCTCGAAACCAATTTCTCACTGTTATTTTTCACAAACATTTCCTTTATTGTGACTAAGTCTTGGTACCTCAATAGCTGAACAGCTCCCGACACTGCTGCCAACAAAACTGATAACATTGCGCGGAAACCCTGTAACCCCATCATGGTTCCGCTCACTGGCTCCCCGAGAATGGGGCCTCCAAAATGGGATCGGCAGTTTCGCACGGAATCACATATTCTATTCTGATCATCGGTCACCGCAGATTTTTTTAATTAAAAATCTCAAAGACGTTTCTGAGACGGGCAGATGCTAATAAGGGAACAGTGGCGTAGATGGAATCTATAACGTTAACTTTAAATTTGATGCTATCTCCATGGTCTCTGTGCTGCTTGTTCCTGTTTTGCCACCGAAAGCAGCTATGTGCTAAGGAAATTTCGATATAGAACTATTGAGAAGAGGCAACACTTTGTGACAAGAACGATATGGCAGCTCATTAGGAAAAACGTTGAAATTTAGTCTCTCTTTAATTTTACTGCTCTTCGCTTCGTTTCTCTTAAGGAATCACCTTCCACTTTTTCCACTAGCAGCAGCTGTATTCTAATGCTTTCGCCAGGGAATCCAACTGAATCTCATCAAGCAAAAAAAAAACTTACCTTATACTTAGCTGCTTCTGCAGAAGTTGTGTCACCTGAAATATATTCCTTTTTCAGTTGGATCAGAACTCAAGTGTTCTAATAATATATGTGGCTGAGCGATCAATCCATTCGCACCTGTTGTATTTGTCTGATCTGTTGCATATGCTAATGGTCTCTCTGTAGTATTGAACTGGTCATCTTTTGGGATAATTGTCGTTGGTTTCCTTGTTGTAGTTCTAGTGGGAGTAGTTGCCTTAGTCGTAGTAGGTATAGTCGTTATTGCACGTGTACTGCTGGCCGTCGTAGTTGTTGTTGGAAGAGTGCTTATAGTTGTTGTGGAAGTAGTTGTAGTAGCTGTAGATCTAGTAGTTGTTCTCTTGGTGGTTGACGGAGTGGTAGTGGTAGTAGGAGTGGTAGTGGTAGTGGTAGTAGGAGTGGTAGTGGTAGTGGTAGTGGTTGTGGTTGTTGTTGTTGTTGTTGTTGTTGTTGTGGTAGGAGTAGTAGTAGTAGTAGTTCTTGTTGTAGTAGAACTTGGTTTCGTAGTACGTTTGGTAGGAGTTGTGGTTTTGGGTGTAGTTGTCGTAGATCTAGGCCTAGTGGTGGTTTTTGTGGGAGTTTTTCTAGTAGTTGTTGGCCAAATCCATTTTTGACTTCTCAGTTGTTGGAGAAATTCCACTTTGTCGCAACTGCTTCTGACATCGGAATGTAAGAACTCCTAAAAATTTGTCAACTGACATCTGTTCGCATTACTTTTGTGAATTCGCCTGTTTTTTTTATTTGCGTATGTATGTATGTATGTATGTATGTATGTATGTATGTATGTATGTATGTATGTATGTATGTATGTATGTATGTATCTGTGTGTATGTGTGTGTACGAACCAGCCATCGAAAACGGAAAATACTTAAGTACTTACACCATCGTGTTCAGCGCGTCGAGTTATGTACGAAAAGGTTGCATATTTTGATTTTTATTTTGATTGACAGGTGTTCTGGCCCATCTTCCGTCGCTTGGAAGACCAACAGTTGCTTACATCACAATGCAAATGAATGAGTATTGGTGTTTATTGTGCTGTGTCTATCAGGTCTTATACAAGACCAGTCTGGCCGTTCGGCTAACGCCGTACTCGCAGCCTTTTCTTTGTTTTGTCCCGACCGGATTTTGTCCCGGAAATGATACCAGTATCATGGTGCGGGAGACCGGATTTTGTCCCGAAACTCGAAAACGAAAGAAAACAAAAATGCACGGTGACCGCAACGCGTATGCGGATCGTGGGCCATCGCCGGCCGCTAGTAGCAGATTTCGCATCCGCGTCACGGCCTAGCGCAACGACCTCCCACGCATCTCGCCTGGTCTTCACACTGGGCCACGGTCTTAACCGGGCCTCAGCAGGCCAGACGAGTCCCGTAGGACTCCACTCTCCGCCGAAGCGGAGAGAAGACTGAAGCCTACTTGCAGAGTGAGGCCCTTATATACCCCTCATTTGATGAGGGTTACCACGTGGCAATAACAAACCCGCACCATTCTCGGGTTAATCCCGCAACAAAACCAAAATGATGTTTCCCGCAGGAGCTCCCGATTTTGTCCCGAAAGTGATAAGAAAGCTTTTTGTCAGGCGGGACTCCCGAGCGAATGTCTGAGTGGAATGGGTGCTTCCACTCGTAGAAATGGGAAAGTACGGAAAGCTTGAGTACTGGGTAGGAGCGGCCGATGTGATGTGGGGGGGGGGGTGTGCCACACTAGAACAATGCGAGCGAGGCGAACATCAAAAAAAGCCTGGGAGCTCGACGTCAGGCTGGTGTATACTTAGTCGGGAAAACAAAACACTCATAGTGTTATACCATAACGAGGTGAGGTAATGGGAGAAAGACGAGATTTCGCGTCGAATGGCAGCGACCCGCCAACAGCAAGCCGTGGAGGGTGCAATGGCTTTGGATGCCAACTTATTGTTGGTAAATCCGCCAACTACATCAGCATCACGTGTCGATCCGTCGTGGAGTGACTGGGAAAGAGAAGGGGTTGAGATGTGACAAGGGTGTCGATTTAAAGAACAGGATGTTATTGACGAAGAACAAATTGTAGGAGGGGTTAGTAACAATGCCAGAACAAGATCAGCAAAAACGTGTGCCGGTAGGCTAGGAAAATCCTAAAGTACCATAGTTTTCTCCAGGAATCGAGCACTGAAATAGTAACCACGACAAATTGCCTTTTCAACAAAGTTGTCGATATCTGAGCCAGCTTTGAAAAGATTCTTGCCAACCGGTTTTAGCAGAACGTAGATTTTTAGGCATTCCGAGTGCTTCTCTAGAAGACTGTTCGCGATTTCATAGAACTGATAACAGCAGTAAAAATTGCTGAGGATTTTGTTTTCTGCAGTTTGGGGAGAACAAGAAAAGCGAGAAGGGAGAAGATCTTGCACGATGTCTCACAAACACATTTCCCCGCCTTCTGTTTTGCCAAATACAGGCTGGTCCACATGAAGTGTGACGGGAAAAACTACCCATAACTTTGAAAAACCAAACCAAATGAGAACCACTTCCATTTATTTTGATGACAAAAGAATTCTCTATAACATATTCAGATCAGCTTCGAAATGACATCCTTTAGCTTTGATACAATCATCCGATCTTTTCCGCAAATTCTTGAGAATGCGCGCTACTATTTCCTGCGAAATTCGGTCTCAAGCAACCACATGGGCTGTCTCTAGCGAATATAATGGCTTGTGTTTGAAAGAGCAGACTTTTTGCTCCAAGATAGATTAGGCAGCGGAATCCAGAGGTCTGAGATCGGGTGAGTTTGATGGCCAAACATCCTTCGTCCAGAAACACGGAAGATTGGTCCCACAGCACTCCAGTTCCTTCTTTTGGCCGTGAGCAGGTGCCCAATCCTGTTGGAAGGCCCACTCGATATCTATAGCATTCTATTCGGTCCAAGAAATCACCCATACTCCAGGATCTGTTTCAAATGAAGTTCGACATAAGTTTCAACTCCTCGTTGGACAAAAACCAGCTTAGCCTTGCCCAAATCCGATATTCCACCCCACCGTCACACTTCATGTGGACCACCCTGTAGACTCTACTTATTTTCTCACAAAATATTTTGCCAAGCAAAATTGTAACACCTGGAGTGTTTTGCCGAACAGATTCGTTAGCCAAATGTGTCGCCAACAAACATCAGAACATTTATTAGGTTGAGGAATTATAAATGTCTGTTGACTTCGTGCTCATATTTGTCAGCCGCATTGGAATTTTTGAAGATTTCAAAAAGCGATCTATTACGCGTCTATTGATGCAAGAATTGCTTAGGTTCTTTCAACTTCCGATTTTGAAATGAATTCGGGAGGTGACAGATCAGAAATGTGGAATTTCTTCTCGCATGGTATACAAACTTTTACAAGGTCATACAATCACCGAGAGAACTGCACCACACTTCATGTCATGCCGTTAGAGAAAGTTCGTTTTACCTCCCGGTCACACAAGTGCAGAAAAGACTCCTTAAAAAGACCTCAAACGTGGGTTACTGAACCGGAATTCATGGTGCCAATCAGCTTTTCGAATCTATTTCCAAAATTGGATTTTGGTGTCCCTCAAACAACCGCTTCATAGCGGACACATTGTTGTTTGCACCCGTGGACCTACCATTCCTTGGAGGAGAAACACATCAAAAAGATTGAAGGGACCAGAATTTGGATGGGTCAACATTTTGACCCACAGCGAACCGACCTTTCTAACTAGGGCTTTGGTTTCTTGTTTGGAAGAAGGAGAAGAATCATTGATTGAGAAAAAATGTATCCCCCTTAACCCTTTGTCTTGAGAATTTTTTTAGCTGCTCCTGAAACAGACATTTATAATTCCTCAACCTATTATTTTAGTAATAAAACACAGATGAGAGGAAGGAGCATCCATGGCGTTTGGGTACACTAATGTCATCTTTGAACCGGCGTCATTCCTCAGAGCAAAACGATACTGCTTTCAGCAGAACACCAGCCTGATCGTCCGGCTAATGCCGGACTTCCAGGCTTCTTTCCTTGTTCGTTTCGCTAGCGTTGATCCTACGTGATATCATCCTCACACCACAACGACCATTCTACATTTATCAAAACTCAACAAAAACAAAACTCAAAACTCCGTTTCTCGCAACTTCATCTTTTGTGGCTTCAAAGCTGTTCAACGGTAGGGAATCGCCTTTCTACTTCGTACAGGACCGTTGGATCTGGTTGCAGGCGCTTCTCCACCTTTTAGCGCCAGCGCACCTTTATCACGTCGTTGGACCCGTCTCAGAGCGTTTCACCACCTTTGGACGCCGGCACACCCTTATCACACAGTTGGTCTTGTAATCGTAGGCTTATCTCATTCATTCCAACTGTAAACACAACGGCCGGCCATTAAGAGAACTTAACAAGTCTGAACATGACTAAAGTTGCCCAAAACACCTGTACATCGAGGTAAAAATCAAAATTTACCACATTTTTGTACATAGCTCGACGGCTATACACGATGGTGCTGTTGGTTTTTGGCGAAGGGGCCTGGTTCTCGTGCACAGACACATACACACATGCTAAGCCAAATAACAGAATGTATGATACAATCAGAAGAATGTTTTATCGGAACCCCATTTACCTTCTTTCTTTGAAAATTTCACCATGCTTTTGAGCGAATACCCTATCAGGGCGTTCTCTCTAAGATTTTTGTTGTTCGCAGCACCAAACGCACACACTTGACACACTTCCACATAACAGCATGCTCGCCGAGGCGATATCTTTCGGCTTCCGATTCTAATTAAAATGCACCAGATGACTCTTCGACAAAGCATAGAATCTGCTCACGAAGCAAGTGCATCTTCTATGTAGAATGGTACCTAAACAAATCCTGAGATGCAAACTAACCCTGCTGTAGCGCCACTCTGAATCGCAAGGATTGCCACATACGA
The DNA here is from genome assembly GCA_000688135.1 of Ancylostoma ceylanicum. Lineage (NCBI taxonomy): Eukaryota > Metazoa > Nematoda > Chromadorea > Rhabditida > Ancylostomatidae > Ancylostoma > Ancylostoma ceylanicum. The sequence continues at coordinate 838,111 of JARK01001360.1, read as the reverse complement.
TCATTCGGACTCGCAACGTTGAAAACCGGTAAAGCCTAGCGACCTACCACCGCGCCGTGGTGGACGCGCTCACCACCTAACTTTGAGCTACATATCACGACAGCAAGTGCCGACATATTCCTGATCTGATGAATTATTTGAGTTGGTACTGAGTTGGCTTAGCTGTCACACCAGAGACCATGCCGCTATGTTAGGCTTAGCTGCTGTGGCAGCACTGAATATGGTGTACCAGAACTTATTACACTTTGTACAGGAATAATTGTTTGCAAGCTTTTGCTGAAAAAAACTTGTAAACAAGTATGACATCATCACCAGCCTGAGAAAATAGTTGCCGACAAGCTTTTCATTTTGAAAGTATTCTACTACAAACACAAATTCTACTACAAACTAAAGACAACTATTTTACCAGCTTTGCACTGATACTCCCACTTATCATACAGAAATGAAAGATTCCTACGCATGTCTTGGGGTATTTTAACAATCTCATATAATGAAGAGCGGCAGTTATGTATCTCACTTTTACTCACAGCGTCTGTTGTAAGTTTCAAATCTTTGTCTCGATTTTTCAACAGTATTGTTCTCTTCGAGACCCTTTAAGGAAACATTACAAATCTATTAGGTTGTCGGAAAATGATTGAGACACTTCAGATTTTTAACAATCTTTGAACCCTTTCTCTTCAGTTAGGAAACTTCAGGACTTGTTGTAACCGAAATTTGTACCCATCGCCTGGGGCCACCCATCAGACCTGACTTCACGGGTTCAGAAATGGGGAAACTATAGGTCGAACAATTAGTCAGACAATGATCGAAAATCGTCAAGGTTGGCGGAGTGTTGCTCTGCCAACGAATGCCTGAATGACCGAACAAGGTGCTAGTTGGAGAGTACAAGATTGGGCAAGGATATCAAGTGTGGCAACGTGGTTCATGGTTGCTTCTCCTGCTGAGGGCGAATCGACAAAGCCCTATGAGGGTAATTTTTGTCGACCAAAAGGTGCCTTTCGACTCGTCGATGTGTCTTTTATGGGTATTTGCCGGCCACCTCCTGGAATTGCCTATTGCCCAAGTTGGTGTTACCCATTCCGTTGCTTGCTAACAAATCTGGAGGAGCATGCCCTGCTCCTAAGCTCAGGGATTACCTAGTTGGTAGATGTCTTTGAGGAGAGATATCTTCCGAAACGAAAGGACAGAACTGATGATTTGTAGTTGCATGGCTGGCGAGCATCGAGTCAAATGTAATGATGGCATAGTCGTCCCTCTTGCTCGCACAGGCGCTCATTCTGAGCCCGTAGAAGAAAACCACTTGAGTTAGTTACCCGTCAATTTTCGCACCTAATTGAACAAAGGCGCAGCGCTGCGCCTTGCCATACCCAGGCGTAGATGCTCAGGGGCGAGGCTATCATATACTCACAAATCCTGGGCACAAGTCATGTGGGAAGAATGCAAGAAAGATTTTTTGGTGGAGTGTCTCAATCATTTCCCGACAACCTAATATTATGAATGACTTATAAATGACTATAAAATGGTTGAAGAAGAAATTCAACAAGGTTGATTTATTTTTTCAGCATCAATTCCGAAGCATTGAAGGCAAGTGTTTCAATGGAGAAGTATTTAAACCAATAGAGTAATGGACTCCACATTGAAGTGAAACTCCTCCGATAACTTTAAACGATAACGATAACGATGACTTCGGCAGCAAGAAAGCAGCCCAAGCAGCGTTATGCGTCAAGAAGAAACCCTCTAATAGAAAGCAGAATCTCCCTCCAGCTGAGGCCACCCTCCCCTCAATTGCTGCTATAAGGAGGAAAGCTTGAGCAGAAACTGAGGGGAGGATAGCAACATTTGAAAAGAGATGCCGCGAGGAGTTTTCGCTCTGGGGTGCGTTCGTGCTGCACAGTTATCAGAGTCCCTTTCCGGGCATCCAGTGTAGAAACGATTTCCTTTTCGAATTTGCAACCCCTTCAAACAATTGTGGACCTAGACTGAGTGAATTTCGACTGTGGAAAGTAATGGACTAATACGAGCACTTCCCGAAATCTGTCCAATCACAGTGAACTATGAGAAAAACTGAAGCTATTACATTTAACTACTCTGGCAAGAGTCGTGCTTAGAGTCCTGGCTGGGTTGCGCAACACAGTTTGGAGACGTTTATGAATGCCGCCAATAAAGATGCTTTATTTTGAATGTAATCCACAAAACGTTCCTGTTCTAACGGGTGGAGTTCGGAGAACAACTATTTCACTGGCTTCTCATCTTACAACTATTTGACAAGGAAGAGGTCAAAACAACTATTTTACAAGCTTTCCATTTGCAACTATTTAGCAAGGAAGTGGCAAAAAATAGTATATTACCAGCTTTCGAAAAACTAGTTTCCGATGCGATCTGAAACTAGTTTTTCGAAAGCTGGTTAAATAGTTGTTGCAGAGGTTCTGAGTAGCTGCCCTAAAGCTTTACTCTAAAAACAACCTCGAGACGCAGACGCGGGCCAGGACTAAGTGTTTGGTTAAAGAGATTTGGTCTCTGACTCAACATCAAAAAGAACGAGTGCATGACGACATATGTGGAATTCAATTTAACGCAACATCTCGGGAGCCAACAACTTCAACTAATTTGGCACATCGCCCTTAATGAAGGAGTGCTGTGCTAGGAATGGTACCGAGTCGTTGCAAGACTAATTTATTCCGTGCAACTGTTTGATCCATCTTAGTGTATGGTTCAAAGTGTCGGCGATCCATCAAGAAAGAGGAAACGACGCTACAAAGGATGAATGGTACCGTACGCGAAAACTGCATCCGGAATAGAAGGATGTGGGAGAGGGTTGACATTGCTCCCACCACCAAGAAGCTTCGGAAAACTCGCCTTTGATCGCCACGTTGTCCGCACCAACGAAGACACCACAAGTTCTGTTTGACGGTAACAGGAACTGGCCAAAGGAGCGGCCGAAGCAAGGATGACTAGGCACATTGCATGCTGAGCTGAAGGTGTCCAACCAGTCCAGAGGCAGAACAGAGCAAAGTGGCGTCACAAGACTAAGGAAACGGACCCTGCCAATATAATCACTGCTAACACTGAGAATGAGTGTGATGTATATGATCAAAACACTCGTCTACCACTGTAAACAAGCTAACAGACGAATTCTTTGTTTTTAACATGGGTAGTGTGACAGCGAGACGTAGATATTAGTTGATGCATCCAACAAAGTTTTTCCAATACTTATACTTACCCAAGTATAATTTCCACAATAGTCGGGATACTCGGTACAGAAACATAGGAGATTACGTTCACCTCTCCCAGAAATACACCTCGCCTGCAAAATGTGACACTTTCATTTTGAAAACGACTATGTTACTGCTGTGCGCTGTACAATGCCCTGCGGCGCCGTGATTGCCTACTATAACAAAGGTGCCTTTCGATAGTCAGTGCTTCGTCGAGGTTGCCGATGCCATGACACTTTCATTGGCTAACCGTCGCTTCGGACGCTGAAACTTGACGGTCAGGCATCGCAGTCCACGGCAGTGCAATGATCGTGAGCATTTCTTTTCATTACCATCCATGAGGGCACCATCCTAAGTGGTGCGAACCATTGGGCAATTTCAGATAGGTGTTTGCATTCGTTAGGCATGCAGCTGTACATGACACTGTCAACTATATGTCCTAATAAAATTGCGAAAAACAGTTCTGCGACCGCAGTACAGACTTACAACACTAGATATCGGGAGAGCATTTTCAAAAAGTGTACATTGAGTAGACTGCTAACAGAAATTTTCGACTTACAACCACACATTGTGCAACCACAGAGAAACTAGAAGAAAACACTAAGCATCAAGAAAGAAAAAAACAGGCTGTTCGCAGTGATGTGAACCATTCCGATCCCGCCAGTTTGCCGAGATCCAAACCGAGGCCCTGCCCCGCCAATTACCTGACTATAGAGGACAATCACTTGGTGCTCTCATCTTGTGTACGTCTAGTTGTCGTCTTCTTCGAGATGTTCGTAACCTTATTTTTTTCTCAATCTATGACGTATCAATCCTACCTAATACACAAGATGACAGCATCAAGTAATTCTAATTTGAAGTAAGGTAAGTATGAGTGTCTCAACAACAACCTCCAATTAAAATATCTCGAGTTCTTATTTGCACCCCGTTACAGGAAATGATCACAATTGCTACAGTCATCTGAAGCATATCTTTGAGCAGATAGTGACTGGCCATGGCCAGTCCATAGGCATGAAAGCAATAGCGGAACAGTAGCTTTCCCTTTCCTAATATCATCATAGGACTCGGCGAGCGTGAAAATTTTGTGCGAATTTCAAGTAACTGCCTTACTCCAATTTCAAGCGCCCCGTAGGGAAGCTAGAATGAAGTAGGCCCGATAAAGCACAAGCAAAACGCAGAGCAAAACTTGGCTTTCTAAAATAGCAAAAATAGTATGACATCCTGAACATCATGTTGTGAACACGTTTAATACAGTCGCGACTTTACGCGTTTAGCATGGTTTATCTCATGCTCAACTGCTTGAGCACTTGGTCCCAGGTGGAAGGAATTTTTCGTCAGCTGCATATAACTCCGGAAATGCAGGAATCTGAGACAAACCAAACGCAATTATGCAAGAACTTGAAACTAATTCATGAAGTACACCTGCATTAGAGATAGTAGGTAAGTACGTTAAGCTTTATATGTGTTGTTCTTTTAGTTGTCAGTTTCAACCACGCATTAAAGTAGTACGAGAGAATGTTTGCTCTGCCCATCGCGTGTGTAGAACGCATGAATATTTGTTGTTATACTACTATATAGGAGTTTGCTGATTATGATTGCTTCACAGATGTATTACCCTGAGAAGAGCGTGCTCACCCGGTTGAGCACGCGGTTCCACGCGTCGCACCATGCGTGCTCAACCGGTTGAGTACATTGTCGCGAATGTGTTGAATGAAGCACTTGCTTCTCAATTGAGCAAACGAACTGTTATCTGAGGCATGAATAATGTAAATGGGATGGGAATGTGCAATGTAATACAGAAGAAATGTGCAAGGGAAACACTCTAACTGTGAGCAAGTAGAAATATGTACGTCTTAAAAGAACTGCCACCTCAACTATTCGTAGCTACTAGCAGTTTTATTTTTCATCAACAGGTGGAAAAAATATCAGCTGTAGTATCTAAAAAACGTACTTGTCCAGGAAACATTAGTTGTATCGATTCAACGCGTATCACGAAGTTGCATCCTTTCCCAAAGTAACTGACGGCGAAACAATTTCCTTCCTTTTCTTTGATGCCAGCCTAACGAGGTTATTAACACTTTGTTGCAACAAAAAGAAACTGCTACTGTTGAGCACAATTGATTATCCACAATCTCTGATCCGCTCCCTCTAATAAAATATGGTTTAATAGTTCTGTAAGGACCTGTTTCTGCAACGGTCAGCTTCTATTCATATCGTTATCTCTAGCAAGCCTGTCATGGATGGAGGTGTTATTGGTAGCGAAGCATGATGGTTGGCTAGGATACGCATACAACGATGGCAATACGGACGATGGTGAGCTTTGCAGAAGTACGTCACCCCTAACTCAAAGAGTTTAGAGGCTACGTACATATTTATTTTGCCTTCCCGGCAAAGTGCCATGGGTAGTGTTCGTATACCTAGAGCTTATCGCTGAAGTCCACAGCCTGGATTTTATGGGTATTGTTGCCTGGCAGGCGGTCTTGTCTATTGTCCATGTATACAAAAGCTGTTAAGTGGTAATGCAACACCTGGAAACTGGTCGGGGAGTTTAGACCCGGAATCTGACCAGGTGGCCATGAACACACTAGTGTTGTACAGATATCAAGCGGGAACCGTCCAGGCGTGACCTCGGACGTACATCTGAGGATGATATAACATGTTCGGCCACAATAGAAGCTCCCAAGATATCGGAAAGAACACTTCAGTGAACATAAGCCACTTCAAAATAAGGCACAAAAACAAAACGTTCGGCACGTGTATCTATGATCCGCTGCCGTATCAGCAGCCGAGGAGCGGAGGTATGCCTGACTAGTTCACAACTCAATCGAGGGTTTCCACAGGCCAGCACCCCCCGTACCGGCTCAATTTACGAGGGTTCCCTGAACAGATTTCGATTCTCAGTTTCCTGGCCTGGGAAAGGGTGCTGCCTGACCAGATTGAAGGGATTAACTTGTACTCCAACCAGGAAACGTGCGATGCTTGGTTAGATCGTAGGACAAGTTAATTTAATACAGTGTGAGAAGATTGGGAGCTGAAGATTATACCAGATGTCCCTAACGTCGTCCCATAAATTCAAAAATTTCGCTGTTATTTTCTACAAAAAATACAGTGTGCTTTAAATTAACTTTTCGATGTTAAAATACGGGTGTATACCTTAACTTGTGACTGTCAATTGCAAGCGCACTCAGACCCTTTGCGGTGTAAATGGATCAACCTCGAAAGCTGTTAAAACATCATCAGAATGGTCAAAGCACTTGTCTTGTTTGTAACGCACATAGATATAACTTTGATGTTGACGTACTGGTGATAATTATGGTCCCGAGCATCGCTCTAACCTTTCGTTCTCAGAAGCACAACCAGAGAATGATCCAATTTGATAGCCGTTGTAAGTCATATCTTTATCGAAGTTTTGGTGTACGAGTTCTCCGCTCAATACAAGGCACATAAGACGCCTTGCTGACAGCTAGCGGTCAACTAAGGCATCTTAGCAATTGACAGTCACAAGTAACGGCCGCCTCCCTGAAATACGAGTCGGAACGTGCCGCATGCACGAAGCACTTTGAAAGCATCCAAAACTGACTACATATATGATTTAGTCTACAAGGCAAGGGGAGGAAGTAACTTCTTGGCGCACTCCTTCTTGTGGTGTAGACTAAAATGAATAGCCAATTTAGATTGTCCTTCTACAGTGCAAGCAGTACCCCTAATATTTTTAGGCAACAATCGTTTCCTGCCCAGGCAACGCCGAGACGCAGAATCTGCTCAGCAAACCCCCGTAGAGTGAACCGGTACGGGTTTTGACCCGTAAGATGTCCATACAACATTCGAAACCGCCGACCATGAACTAGTTCAGTAACTTCAGATCTCCCGTCCCCTGGTCATGCGTACCTCTGCTCCCGGCTACTGTTCCGGCAGCGGATATCAGATAGGCACGTTCTATACAATACATCCGTAGCAGTACGTGTCATACCCGTCTAACTCAAAATGTTTGCCTTTTGATGTAGATAGCATTTCCCGTAATTATACAAAACATTGAATCCATTGCAAAATTCACGATCTGTCGGTGTCGATGTCCATTAGCTAGCTAGGCAGTTGAAAATTGATGCAGCGTTCGCTTGCAACATGGGCTGTTCCGCCTGTAGGTTGCCCACTATGCTCTCTCGTTCAGACCTTTCGTCAGGGATTTGCCATCGAATGAGACGTGATTTGCTCCTGCAATTTTCTGAGAAGACAAGCATGTGGAATTTGTTTCATAAAACAAGTTGTACGGGTGTAACACATGACGTTACTGGCATATCGTGTTTGAAAGTGTATGAATCTCGTTACAAATCCCAACTGGCATGAGGAGACTACATAAATATGTACGAATAGCCTCTATTCTCCAGTGAATCATTCTATGAAACACTCAAGAGCAGAGTCTCACCTGCTTTGAACTATCAATGAACCGTTCTGCGAGGACCTGTTTGACAGTTTTTAAGAAATAAGAAATACACAGAAAGTAAGGCTCTCGTAGAGAGGCATGGTTCAGTCGTCGATTCGTACTCTTTTGAGAAACTCTACGAATCTCACTACTTTAGACAGCTCACGTGGATTCCGTTTCATTTAAGATGTTAGCAGATTCCCGCATAAGATGAATTCTGCACAACATTCGCAGCCACTCTGACCGTAGCACTGGCGTAAAATTAAATGCATTGGGCTATCGAAGTACACCACGCACGCTATATTTAACGACAAATCAATATTGAGAGGGAAACTTGACTTTTTTGACACGTGAAAGATGACTAGAGAGGAGAGAAGAGAGAAGATGTGAAAGATTGTTCAAGGGGAATATTCATGTCTTACACGGGAAGTGCAAGAGGCCAGGCTGGCAAATCGGAATTAAACCTATCTGGCTTAAATCCTTGCTTGACAAAGTCCTCCAGCATATATTTCATTTTCGCTATGCGCTAAAAAACAGATATGGCCGAGTGGGGAAGGTGCTGAATTGCTACGCAGAGAGAGGGTCGAGGGTTCAGATCCCGTCATTTGCTTCCATTTTGCATCTTTGTTTTTTATTCCTCTTTTGTTGTTGGATTTAACTTTAAAGGATTAGAGCATAAAACCTATCCTTATTGACAAGATTGTGAGTTGTAAAGGACAATCACAAATCAGAACCCAGCCGAACACACGGCCACCTGCATTAGACCACGTTGGGAATTTTCGTCACATTATCACTTCTCAGGATCATAACTCGAACGTTTTCACGCTCGCACCACGATGCATCGCGTTTCGTCTTGAATGGAGAATTTTCTATTTCATAGCGACTAGAGGAACAACTGTACGATCAGTAGAAAACGTTAAAGGCAGTGTGTCAGCTCGTCACAACTTCACATAATCTGAACATATTCGGGCTCCTGAGCACACGGATGTATTTCAAATTTCAAAAAGAAGTCGAAAACCCTGAAAAATATTAGACTCTTTGGCCGAGAATTTCAAAATCCTCGGCCAGTTGGACGAGAGGCTTCACTCCGCGATTGAAGCTTACTGAGGGTACGGCATTGTTCTCCAACACGGATTTACTTGTTCTGTCTATAATAGCTGCTGCTGAGAAGTTCATTTCGATAAAAATCTCAATTTCTCGCCGCTTCTTCCTTGCTGCGGTCAGGGAAACTCGTCCATGTCAAGATCACATTTTGCCTTGAGAGTAGGGTTTTTGACCGTTTCTTCAGATCTCAAGTACATCGTTGGAATCAGGGCGTCGAGAAAAATTGGATTCCGTTGGCATCTCGATATCCAAAACGAGCTGACACTCTGCCTTCAAATATAGTATAGTTATTCGTGGCTCGTGATAGCTCTGCAGGAGGCCAAAAGCAAGAAGAGCGGGGTTCGACAACTAAATGCCGGAACCCTTATCATCCGTGATGAGAAGTTTCCGTCGGGAAATGTTGGAGGTGTTGGATTTGTCATGCACACATCTGTAGTCCATCTCGTCGATTCACAAGAGATCCTTTCACCTCGTCTAGCCATTTCTCCGCCTTCACCTTCAACGTCGAAAGTCCATCAGCATCATCAACTGTTATTCACCAACACTCACAGCTGATGAATCGGAGTTGGACACCTTTTACGATAGGCTGGAAGATCTCATCCGCAATGAAAAGTCCTTATACGAATTCGTGGTTGGCGACTTCAATGTTCAACTTAGGAAGGCTGAATATGAGGAGTACAGGATAGGAAGGCACGGACTGGGAGACCGGAATGAAAACGGCAGTCGTTCCGCAGGCCTTCTACCCGCAGTGGACATGGGAATTACCCAACGGTACGACTCACGCGGAGATCGACCACATACTTACAAACCGAAGGTGGTGTCTACTCGATGTATCACTAGTGCCGTCATTCTCTTGTGGATCGGATCACCGTGTCCTCCGTGCAAAAATATGATTTAGCTGCAAGATGGAAAGGAACATCTGTCACCGCGGAGGAGGAAAGAGAGTGGTCGTGTACGACGGTACCGTCCTCGAAGATGCCCTGTCCGAACTGGACTGGCACATTATGGAGGACTCAGCGATTACGATCTGCTCCTCCAGAAACTGCAAGCCTGTGCGGAACGCGCCTCAACACTCCAAACGACAAACTTGGTACGCATATCAATAGCTACCAAAAAATTACTTAAGAGGAAAAGGGCTTTGAGGTTCGATCCGATTGCATCACACATCGAACAGCTGCTTGCCAATGCCAGCAGTAGAAGAGCCTTGCAGGAAGATCTTTAAAAGCACAGGCGGAAGAAGATTTCGGAGGCAGCAAAAGGAAGAAGAAGTCTGAAGTGTCGAGGAGACCTCCGTAATCACAACATTCCGTGGACTGCATTGCTGAAAGAAGAGGGAATCGTAACATCCTCCCGTCATGAGATGGAAGCCATCACGGAAAGGTTTTACACAAATCTTTTTCGTTCTTCAGTTCCCGTGATGACCCCCAACATCCCCGCTGGTGATGAACCACCTCGGATTCTTCCCGCAGAAGTCCGCGTTGCAATTGGAAGCATTAAGCCAAGCACAGCTCCAGCCCCTGACCGTATATCAGCCGATCTCCTGCGAGCTGGAGGACATCATCTACGTGTGATCCTTGCAGAACATATGTCGTCATGTCTCAAAAAGGAAAGAATCCCGAACCATTGGAGAACCTTGCGCACTGTCCTTATTCACAAGAAAGGTGACAGGGAGGACCTTCGGAACTATCGTCCAATCTGCAAGCTTTTTACGAAGGTCATTATTACAGGAATATCGAGAACCTTTGATGAAATCCAACCGCAGGAACAAGATTCCGACAGGGATCCAGCTGCATGGACAACATCCAAACAGTTTCGAGGAAGTTTGTAGGGAGCATCGCTTACCTCTCGTCCCAACCTTCGTCGACTACGAAAAGCATTCGACAGCGTTGAGACAAACGCTATACTGTCAGCATTAGTCGATTAAGGAGTGGACGCGTCGTATGTGAGGACATTAGCCGACTGCTACCGTCAATGGTCTACAACGGTGCAGCCCATAACCATCCCAATTGCGAAGGGAGTGCGACAAGGCGACACTATATCGCCGAAGCTGTTTACCGCCGCTTTGCAGTGGGCAGTGCAATCACTCGATTGGGACGAAAGGGGTATCCGAGTTGATGAGCTATTCCTCTTGAACATTCGTTTTATAGATGAAATCGTCCTCTTTTCGAGAAGTACCGATGAAGCACAGGCGATGCTTAACGAGTTAAACGAAGTAGGGGAAAAGATAGGGCTGCGGATGAATAGGACAAAAACCAAGTTCATGAAAAACGCCTTCTGCGATGGAGAACGAATAAAACTTGAAGGGACTCAAATAGCAGAAACGATGTCCTATGTGTACCTCGGACCCTCATTGAACATGGAGAACGACCTCAAAGAAGAGCTGGGTAGAAGAAGAAGAGCAGCGTGGGCTGCGCTCGGCACTCTCAGGGAAGCCACGGACCAACTGACAGACCACGAACTCCGTGCTCATTTCTTCGATTCGACAGTACCTCCAGCACTCTGCTACTTTGCCGAGACGTGGTCGGACACCGCGGTCACGTTAAAGCCACTTCGCACCGTGCACAGAGCGCTTGAGCAATGTCTTTTGAGGTACAACCGGCGCACACAACTGCAAGCCGGACTTCGCAGATCCGATTTGTGACGAATATCCCGCCTTCACGATCCGGCAACATACGTATCGAAAACTAAGCACCGATGGTCATATAATGCGAAGGGAAGATGATAGATGGACAAGACGAACTTTGGAATGGATCCCAAGAGAAACAAAACGACCTCGAGGGAGACCACCATCGAGATGGGCAGATGTTTTCGCTGCACGGATAGACCAGCTGAACGCTAAGCTGGAAGCGAGTCAAAATTCTCGCTGGCGTCGTCTGCGATGCTCCTGTATGACAATGACGAGAGAAAGAATCCGATGGTAGCGATGCAGGGGCCCGCACGACAAGTGAAGCCGGGCCACTTAAGTATCTGAGTATTCGTGGCTGTTACATCAATAATAATAGGTTGCATGTTCTAATCTTTCAAATTTCATTTCAACAACATAGAAGGAATAAAAAACAGGAATGCAAGAAGGATGCACATGACAAGGTCCAAACCCTCGATGCTCTGGCTAACAACCCAGCACCATTGCCACTCGGCCACCAAGTCGCTACCGGTCGGGTAGCTGCAGTGCATATAGCAGTGTGATGTGATATCTGTGGTGAGATGAAATATATGCTGGAGGGCCTTGTCAGGCAAGGATTCAAGCCAGATAGGTTTCATTCCGATCTGCCAGCTTGGCACCTTGGACTTCTTTTGTTAGAAGGTTTTCAGGGTCATTCAGTTTCTACGGGAAACGAGATAAGTTAACTGTGCATCGGTGCTGTTTTAAGGCGGGTTCGAAGGCTGACTTCGGTAACTGAGTTGTTTTCTCATCTCATTTCCGGGGGCGAAACCCCGGCAAATACCGTTCGGAACAAGCGGGGTGCGAGGGTCGGAACGAGCGTTCGTTCTTTCCGCCCGATAATTGCAGGGATTCAGACCGCTATAGACCCGCAAAAGTGGGAGCTTTCATGCCTATCAGCCCGAAAAGCATCCGCGTTTAGGCCGCAATGAGGCCGCAGCTCACGGAGGTTTGAGCCCTACCCGCCCAAACCAGGTAATCACTGGTCCTGCTCTGCCGCAACACAAATGTGTAATTTCTCACCACAAATATCAAAAGACCACTTTTTGCAACGTTCGGGATTCGAACCAACCTGACCATTATCACGATTGATTGAGAGGCCGCTACTCTATCCACTCGGCCATCCGTGCTCCTGGCCTCTTCACTCCAGTAACCCCTTCATCTACAGTGAGCATCGATGGCGGTGACCCATTAACGGAGCTGACAAGAACGCCGCGCAACCGCGCCGCGCGCGTCGGAGTCGATGTCGTTTGCTACCATTATGCTACTTCTCGTTATAGAACATGAAAAAGCGAAAGTTTGCCGAATTGAGAAGAAAAGCGCCTAGAAATAACACTTCGACGGCTAACGACATCGATTCCGCCACGTGCGGCGCGGTTGTGCGGCGTCCTTGTCGAGGCCGTGGATGCGTCACCGCCATCGGCGCGCACTTTACTTTCACCAGTCAACACTTCCAACCTACCTGGCCGGAAGGCTACGTTGATCGGCGGGCTCACAGGTAATGTCATCGCCTGCCCCAAAATACGGGAGGTCGTCAAGACGTACGCCGCGACGCGACCGCGCCGCAGGCGAAGGCTCCTTAAGTCCAGGTTCTTCCACGCACTGAGTGACTCCGGTGGACACCCCTTACACTTTTTTTCGGTTATGATGTCATTCACCTGTCCCACCTCAGCTCAGAAAACTTGTCTATTCATCCCCAGCGCTGCTCGTACGTTCAAAAGCTGCAGCACGTGCACGTGAATCGACTAATCACAGCTCAGCAGCGTACGTCTTGTCACGTTTAGGCCGCTCTTTGGAGATTTCATTTGGCGGTCAGTGGCCATGAAAAGCGGACCGATGCCCGACACTCTTCATATTGCGGGCTGAACCCCGACGGTCGTGCATCAGCCCGATTCATGCTGCATTCGGCCCGCTATTGGCCCGATTGCCCGTTTGGGCCGCATCATGCGCGGTTCCGCCCGCAATTTGCCCGCAATGCTCCCTCGATCAAACCTTTCGTCGGGGATTGGCCCGCGGATGGAACGGGATTTGCCCCTGCAATTGTCTGAGATTGTCGTGATAGCTTAGAATGGCAGCTAGTACAGATTTGAGACTCATTGCGGCCGTTTTACCCTCACTGCGGATTATGTACTTTGTCTAAATCTAATTTTCCCATTATTTTTCCTATCTCGCTAAATTTTCGAGTAGTCCTTGGCTAGGTAATGTTAAACGTAGATGTAAACGGCTAATTTTGAGTATTTCCCAACTATGTGAGACATCATTCGCTTAGTCTAGCTCGAAAAAATACCCCCTTCAATGAAGTGTTTTTGTAGTGTTACTATGAATGCCGAATGCCCGTTTGCAGAAAGAAATTTCACAAAAACGTCTAACGGCAAACGTCGGCAAATGTCCCCTACTCAAAGGAGATATCAAGCACACACATGAAGAAAACCGCAAGGAAAAAATCACGAGTGAAGCTAACGTATCTTGTGAAGCATGCGATACACTGAAACGACTAGAAAACATTTCCCTGTGAAAGTTCAACTTCTAAATGTTAGTCAACACCTTATGACCACTATGTTCCTTTTTAGAATTGCGAGCAACGTGCATATTTGGAAATACCAGGGAAGGAATTGAAGAGTTGTAAATGTTTCTCTTTATTTGAACGACCAATGCCGAAGAAAGCGTAGAAAAGCTGAGATATTCTCAAAAGGAGAAACTGAGAACATACAAGAGGAAAACCGCCGTCCTAACTGATGATTCGAGTGTAAAAACGTCCGGAGACGGGTCAACTGATGGAAGAAGGGTGCTCCAGCACCCAGTATTGAGAAAATGCTATGCGTTTGGTACATCATTGTTCGATCGCTTTGCTGGCTTCTAACAGGGTGCGTGACATCTTGAACAGCAGTGTCCTACATTCTCCTGAATACAGGGCAGAGCTGGGTCAATGCCCCAGAATCAGTTACCCTACTTTCTCTGACTGCTCCGCTAATTACAGTGGGACAGCCAAGAGGTCACCACTACAACCAGCGTTTCATTCAGGAGTTTCGTCCGCATTTGAGATGATAAAAAGATAAGATAGTATAGGTGAATATAACTGTTGTCTTATTAGATTTATATGCCAGCACAGATAGCAACAATCATCATTATTAATAGTAACATATCTGTTTATTAGCCTATCTAAGATGCGGACGAAATCGTTGGAGTGGAAAAAAAACGTTGTTGTTCGAATGACCTCTTGGCTGCCCCACTGTAATTAGTGGAGCAGTCCGAAAAAGTAGGGTAACTGAATCTGGGGCATTGACCCAGCTGTGCCCTATATTCAGGAGGATGTAGGCCACTGCTGTTCAAGATGTCCACCTCCCCTTCTAACAACAGTGGAAAAGCTTTCCTCCTCTCATTTGCGTCTGAGTACACCGTTCCCTCACATACCGTATAGAAACGATACGGTGAATTCTTACCTTTCTAAAATGACTTTGACACGAAGCCGCAACATCCTGCTCAGAGTGAGAATGAGGAGAAATAGCTAGTATAACCAAAATGAACAGCAGCATCACGCACCACCTTTTCGGGTAAATGGAAAGAATAAATGAAGATGACCTTACATTTTTTCTCGCGTAAATAATCACTATCACTTATTCGTAACTTCTCAGACAAGCGCACTCAGAACCCCAAAAACAACTTGGCGACAAGCTTTTGGAAAGCAATTTTCTGATCGCATCTGAAACTTGCTTTCTCAAAAACTTGTCGACAACTTGTTTTCACATTTCCTTGCAGACAATTGTCCGCTCAAAAGCTTGTCGACGACTTGTTTTCACACTTCCTTGCCCACAAGTTGTCCGTCCAAAAGCTTGTCGACAACTTGTTTTTATAGTTCCTTGCCAGCAAGTTGTTCGCAAAAAAGCTTGTCGACAACTTAGTTTCACACTTTCTTGTTGACAAGTGGTCCGCTCAAACGCATGTCGACAACTTGCTTTTATAGTTCTCTGCCTTTCCATAAAATCCGGACACGTGTACAAATCGCATTCTTTATGCTTTTAAAATATAAACAATATGTGCATGATTACCATCAATAACAACAATAACCGCAACTGGTCTTCACAGTGGTAGGCAACAATCACGAAAACAAAGGAACAACTAGTGACACTCACGAGAAGAAACTATAGCTATAAGAATATCGGTCTCTAGAAAAACACCCCAATAACGAACAGCGAAAAAAAGAACGTAAGATAGAATGTGTGGCTCGTGGCTGCTACCGTTCTTTCCTAACTTCCCAACGAAAGGAGTCTTGGCTTTTACGACGAGAGACATCTCGGCTTCTCTCAGATGAATCTAATAACACATGCGATGGGATGAGTGGATTTTCCAGAACATATGTACTACTTCAACCCGCACCACTACAAAGACTCGAATTAGCATGCTAATGAATACCCTTTTTACATCTTGGAATTCTATCGCTGTCAAAAAAAAGTGGGAAATACTTGGAGACGGGTCCACCAATCCTATATAAGGTTGCAAAACGTAAGCGAAACGGTTGAAAACGTAAGCGAAGCGATCACGAAAAGAAGCCTGGGAGTCCGGCGTTAGCCGGACGATCAGGCTGGTGTAATTAAAAGGTAGAGAAATTTTCGGTAACATACAAAAATTCCCCCCCCCCCACCCTACTGGTCACCTACAGCAGTTTTCGAACATAGAATTGCTCCTACTCAGAACCCCAAAAAACTCTTTCAGCCAAGAGCTAGCTGACAAGTTGCTTACAACAAATCGTTGTCGACAACTTGTTTTTTCTCTTCCTTGTCGACAAGTTGTCTTTCCAAAAGCTTGTCGACAACTTGGTTTTGGGTGACTTGGTGATATGAAACTTGTCGACAACGATTTGTTAGTTAAAAGCTTGTTTGCAAGTTGTTTTTGGGCAAAGCTGGGCAGACAAGTTGTTTTTGGAGTTCTGAGTTCAAACCTCTCGTCGGGGATTAGCCGGCGGATGAAACGAGAACGAGAAAGATTTGTTTTGCGGCCAGCCCAAGATCGCTCTCGCGGGCGAATTGCAAAACGAGCGGGGGAAGCCCGCTAGGCGAGCGTGGGAGGCGCGCTAAACTAGCGACTAGGGCAGCATTAGCGCATTATAATGGTCTGTCGGAAAACCAAAACAGGAAGAAACTATCGAAGTCTTTCAGAAGTAGGAAAAACAGACTTTTTGCAAAGTCCATACAGGTTTACGTTGTAATCTTTTCCCCGAATGACTCGAACTTGCCTTTCCATTGTTCATCATTGATTGAGAGTCCGCTGCTTTATCCACTCCATCCTGATATCCTCTAGGTGGTCCTGTATATATCCTGATATCCCAAAGGTCGTGCCCTTTATCCACAAGTTATTTAGATCCATTTCTAGCAAAAATCCTCGAATACTTTTGCAGGCATATTAATCGTATGTGAGGCCAATACTAGAGTATGGCACTGTTGTATTTAATCCCCAAAAAAAGAAACTTGTTGATAAGTTAGAAAGATTGCAAAATTGCTTTACAAGAAAACTAATGATCAGGGAATTCGGCTTTGCATATTCTGAAATACCAAATTCCGTAGAAAAAAATCAAAAAAATTAACCACGGGCCACTGTCGCCGCGGCAAAAGTGTGAAACACCCCTTTCATTGGGGATATCATGCCGCGTTGACCGGTCTTCATCGAAAAATTTTTCGCAAACTGATGTATGCGTCCGACTCACGCTCCACAGTATAAATTGCTATTGGGAACAAAGCGACGCGATGCTGCGTCGAGTTATTCGAGGCCTAATATGGAGATCTCGTTACAAAAATGAAATGAAAAGGTAGCCTATCTCCCCAAGGAGACGTCCAATTAGCTGGTTGGAAGGAAGACGGTGTTTTTGGGGTTCAGGAATGGGGATGAGGATGAAGAACTCAGACGCGCAATCTGATGTTCAATCTTACCGGACCAATTATGACAACATCTCCACTGATTCGGTGTAGTCCGAAATCAAAAGAGTCCTCTCATACTCACTACGGATCCGCATGTACTTATGAAGTACAGTGGTGATGGGAAATGAAGGCACCAGCAACCTCATAGTGGTCGAGGATATTAGGACGGATGGCCGAGTGGATAAAGCAGCGGACTCTCAATCAATGATGAACAATGGAAGGGCAAGTTCGAATCCTCCGGGGAGTAGATTGAAGCATAAACTTGTTTACTCGTTGCAAAAGGTCTGTTCTTCCCACTTCAGAATGACTTCGATGGTTTCTCCCTGTTTTGGTGTTCCGACCAACCGTTATGATGCGCTAACGCTACCCCGAGCTGCTGTTTTAGCGTGCCTCCCGAGCTCGCTTAGCGTGCTTCCCGCGCTCGTTTCGCAATTCGCTGGCGGGAGCGATCTGGGGCCGGCCGCAAAACAAGCGCGGGCGAGAAGCTAGGATTGCCTGAGCGGGCGATTCTAGCTTCTCGCCCGCGTGCGAGTCCAGGCCTTTCGGGCGGCCCGCGTGCCTTAATTGTGGGCGGGGCTTGTTAACGGACCTTCCGCGTCCCATTTTTGTGGGCGGTGCTTTTTAACGGGCCTCCCGCAGGCGAGTTGAGGCCTTGCGGGCGGCCCCCGTACCGTATTTGTGCGCGGGGCATGTCAGCGAGCCATCCACGCTTGTTTTCTAGTACATCGGGATACCCCCGCGCCTGATTCAGAATTTGCTAGCATTGTCGGATGACACTTGAGTAAAGGGCGATGTATATGCACTAGCTTTGTGCGCGGTGTTCGTGCGTCCATCTGACGTCCATCCGCTTTGCTGTTTAGCCGTGGCGGCGACGCCACCGCGGCAAAAATCGTGAGGCGGCAAAATATCATCCACGACCACTCACTGCCGCAAGTTGCTCGGCGACGTCGCTGGGCGTCGCCGCGGTTGAACTATATGCAAGCTCCTGCCGCCGGTTCCCTGCTGCGGCGACGCTGCCGCGACTTCGCCAGCCCATGCTTGAAGGAGTGTTTACACTTTTCGCGAGGCGATAGCGTCGCTGCAACGGCTACCACACGCGCGACGCGACGGGTAGCGAAGCCGCCGCGTCATTTTTGAAGCAAAAAGTAGAAACCTGACGCGACGGAGATCTGCGACATCGCGTCGCGATGGCAAACGCCAACTACCACATCGCGACCACTGCTTTCGCATACATCCACGCAGGACCGGAACGCAATCAAACAGTTTGCTTGGACGCGATGATCGCGTCACGCCGAAGTATAAACACTCCTTATGCTTAACCATGGGCGACAGTCGCCGCGGCAAAAGTGTGAAACCCCTTTTATTGGAGATATCATGCCGCGTTGACCGATCTTCATCGAAAGTTTTTTTCGCGAATCGGTGTTGCGTCTCACGCACGCACCATAGCATAAATTGCAGTTTTGGAAGCAAAGCGACGTAGTGGTGCGTCGAGTCACTTGATTTGGCCTGACATGGAGATCTCGTTGCAAAAATGAAATGAAAAGGTAGCCGGTCTCTCCACGGAGACGTGGTATTAGCTCGTTGGAAGGAATACAGGGTGTTTCTGCGGTTCTAGAATAGGGGTTGAGGCGGATGAAGAGCTCACATGCGCGATCTGGTGTTTAATCTTACCGGGTCAATCATGGCAACGTCTCCACTGATTCGGTGTAGTCCGAAACCAGCCACGGAGAGTCCTTACATACTCACTGCGGAACCGCAATCGACGCACCACTGCGTCGCTTTGTTCCCAAAACTGCAGTTTATACTATGAGACGTCAGACACGTCAATTTGCAGAAGGGAGACCGGTCAACGCTACATGAAGTCCTCAATGAAAGGTGAATTCGCACTTCTGCCGCTGCGACAGTCGCCCATGGTTGAGGAGTGTTTATACTTCGTTGCGATGCGGCCATCGTGTCCAAGCAATATGTCCAAATGCGTTTGGGTCTTGCGTGGATGCATGCGCAACAGTGGTCGCGATGTGGTAGTTGGCGTTTGCCATTGCGACAATGTTGCGCATCTCCGTGGCGTCCTGTTTTTAATTTTTGCTTCCAAAACGACGCAACGGCTTCGCTACCCGTTGAGTCGCGCATGTTGTAGCCGTTGCCGCGACGCTATCGCCTCGCGAAAAAAGTGTAAACACTCCCCTAAGCATAGGCTAGCGAAGTCGCGGCAGCGTTCACGCAGCAGGGAACCGGCGACAGGAGTTTGCATATATTTCTGCCACGGCGACGCCCGGCGACGTCGCCGAGCGACTTGCGGCAATGAGTGGTCGTGGGGATATTTTGCTACCTCATGACAAGTTTGGCCGCGGTGGCGTCGCCGCCGCCGCGGGAAAACAGCGATGCGACTAGCTTTATCCTTCGTCAGATGGACGCACGAACACCGCGCGCACAAAGCTAGTACATAAAAATTGCCCTTCACTCAACGGGAGACGGTGGCGGAATCCGAACTCGGGACCCCGGTGTCGCATACAAGCATTCACCATCAGCATTCCTTTGATCCACCTTGTTTACCCCAAATCGCTCAATGGCAAAGTTGGTGTGACAGCCAATGATAGAATCTCCCTCCACCCACCCATATGACGATGAGGGATCTGTGTGTTATTACAGTAGATTCTTACATACTTCGGTAATAATATGTACTGCTTGGTGCCAT
>JARK01001360.1:688797-814909 GCA_000688135.1 Ancylostoma ceylanicum | reverse complement strand
TGGGGTCTCCGCCGTTTTGGGGACCCAGCCGGGAAATAAAATTAATAAAATTAATAAATATAATAATAAATACATAATAAAAATTATTTAAAAAATAATAATAAAAATAAACAAATAAAAATAAACTAATACGAGATTTTTATTTGTATTGTCCGCTCACCGCTACTTGCGCCCCCTCAATGGTGTGCACGCACCCACAGAGACACAAATTTTCTGCAATTTATATATATAGAGTATGATGCTGTTTGTTATCAATGGATCACTCACAGCAAACAAAGAATGATAAACCATTTCCTGTGTTCATTCTAGGTTGAATCGGTTACATATAGCTACGATTAGCTATTTCACCCGAGATAAAGAGGATAAAGGATAAAGTGGTCGGCGTTGATCACTCCCGTCACGAGGGATGCGCCACGCATTCGACTTCATCTGAGCATCGTAGAGGCGTTGAATGCGTATGTGCCCTGTACAGTGACTTGCGGGGGCATCCGATGAACCAAGTCAGTGCTTCATCCTCCCAGACTCCTCTGGTACCAATTTACCGACCCCGAAGAGATGGGCGGCTTGGTTGGCCCTGGGCGCGCGATTGAACCAGCGACCGTGTGCGTGCGCAGCGAGCCTCTTACCACTGCGCCACACGCGCCCATTCCACCCGAGAGAATGATTGAATTGCTCTGAGAGACGCAAGCAGTTCTCTTTGATCAGTCCATTTTTCATGGGGAGGCATATAGGGAAAACAAAGCGAAATCTGCATGCCCATTATTCTTCTAGAATGGATGCGAGGTGAAGTCATGCGAGCGAAGCGAGCATAAAGAAAAGTCTGGAAGTCCGCCGTCAGCCGGACGGCCAGACTGGTTTAACACTAATAAAAATACAATTGTTCTTTGTCTTTACTCATCTTACGCGACGATTCAATGTCACCCTCATGAAATTCTGGAAGATTTATTGAAATGCACCACAATACGTGTTTTAAGTGAAAATAGCTCTTTTTATTGCATTTGATGAGCATTGAACAAAGTCCACGGAGGACAACGCTTAAAAGTCTCATTTCATATTATTACATCACTTACATCACAATTTCACTTTGATGGACTACAAGTTTGAATACGTACTTCGAAAAAAAAATGAGTAAGGCACTGATACATCACATATATAAGCATTGTTACGTGACACTAAGAATAATTAACATAACGGTAAAATACGTCAGCACGCGGCCAACAGTACTACAGAAGTACTGCCAATTTTTTCTCCGCCTCTCCGCTTTCAGCCTGTTCACTTGCGTGCTGCTCGGCTGTTTGTGGCGGAGGTGCTGGCACGGCCACGCCCCCTTCCTCGCCCGCAATGTTTGCCACTATGCGCGACAGACGATCCAGTGAGGTCCTCTTCCGACCGTCCGCTGAAAAGAACGCAAGGAATACTAGGATCGTGAGCAGAGAAGAATTTGTAGCTGTTTTTTGCTTAGGGCTTATCCTGAGTTTTTGAATGCCATCCCTGTACCATACTGCTCCTAATCTTTGCAAAAAAGACGCGCCCGACGCGTTTTTGCGTCGCAAAGCGTCGCACGCGCATAACTCACTCCAGAATGGAGCTTTTGCGATAATGAAGACAGATTCTCACTCAGCGCGTTGCGACGAAGCTACTCATACCTCGCATCACCGTGTTTGGTTCTCGGAAAATTTTCAGCTGTCTTGAGGAGTTCTTGTATTGAGACATTCAGATGACGGAATAGCTGATGTTTTCTCAATGTCTCAGCTACTCTTTAACATAGCTGAAAAATTTGCGAGAACCAAATATGGTGATGCGGGGTATGAATAGCTTCGCCACAACGCCCTGAGTAAGAATCTCTCTTTAGAATAGCAAAAGCTTAGTTCTGGAGCGAGTTATGCGCGTGCGACGCTTTGCGACGCAAAAACGCGTCGGGCGCGTCCTTTTTGCAAAGATTAGGAGCAGTATTGTACATGGCGATATTTGACGCGTGACGGGTCCAGAGGACGTCACAGCTTAGGCCAATAGGAGAAAGTAGTGACTCCGCCTCCACGTAATTTTTCGCTTTTTTGTGTCCCACCAATATTTTATTCCATGAAGAACCTCACAACAGAAGGTGCAATAAGTTTTATAATAGTAAGTTGACCTCACGTACATAACTACGAAGTACGTTATAATAGTTGAAATAGGTTTTTGAGTCATAAATTTAAAAAAAAATATATGAATGGAGTTAGCTTCTTGGATTTAACACTCCAATGAACCTAACCCAATTGCGAAAATCGCTAGGATCATCGGGTCAACAACCCTGATGCGATACGATTCGGGAGAGGACGAGCGAAAGTTTCTGCGAAATTAAATTGTATAGCAGTTAGGAGTGTAATGTGTATTCAAAAGTAAGGCAACAATGAGGACAGAGGTTTGCTCCAAACTTCCAGCAACATTAGAAAAATACACGGACAATTCTCAGGGACACAGCTCTGCTGCACCTCACTCTCCCTCGTAATTCGCTGCATGCATAAACCACCTAACCCCACAAACCTTATTCAAATTGAATTTACATAGAGGTAGTAAGCGAGTTGCTATACTAACTTGGCTTCCTCACCGGTAGGCTGTGGACTGTCGACATCGTCGGAATCGGACACATCGTCATCTTCGAAGCCGTCAAACGACGCCGGAAATTGTGCCGACGTGGATGGCTACAAAAATTTGATCTCAACAACCGTGATCAGTGCGGATGGCGGAAATTTATGCAATTCATAGAGCACCGCTCACCAGATAGTCACCTCCAGCATGACCATGCATGGCCATTTGATTCTGCGCCATAATCTTTGTCATCTTTCCTTCTGCGTGGAGCATCGTCTCTAGTTTAGTGATGTATTCGATGGCGGAGCGCAGAATTTCAACCTGCATATAAACATTTAAGCTTCCGCTTATAACCAACAGTTTATAACAAAATCGAGATCTGGGAAGTTTTTTGTCCGAATGATTCTTTTTTTCCCAAGAGAAAATTTGAGAAAATGGACTTGTTTTCCGCTCGCGAAGGATCACAAGTATCGTTTCTGTCAGCAGAGCTTCTAAAAATGTCGGCTAAAATCAATATTTCCCCTCATTCCAGAGAAAAAGTGTGAGAAAATCACCACCTTTTTTTTCATGATTCTGTGATTCTGTTGCTATTTGTCTCTTGGTTTCTTATAAGTCTTAGCCATTGCTCAACTACGTATGTACTGGTGCACCAAAATGCAAAAAATTCTGCCGAAATATAGCCGGGGAGGGACGAGGAGGAGGGGGGGGGGGGCTGAGACGCTCGTAAAGATCATAATCACTTCGCAGTAACTCCACCATAGACATTTTTGCCTAACCAACTACTCTAGAACAATGTGCCATAAGGGCAATTTATATCAGATGCATGCGACTATATGTATGATGAAGAATAGGACCAATCGCATCGCAGTCGCAACTCAGACGCACGCGTTTGCGGCCTTGCGATGGTTGCGCGTTCTCTTCACCGAGGGTACCATGCCGCGTTGACCGGT
Organism: Ancylostoma ceylanicum; assembly: GCA_000688135.1. Taxonomy (NCBI): domain Eukaryota; kingdom Metazoa; phylum Nematoda; class Chromadorea; order Rhabditida; family Ancylostomatidae; genus Ancylostoma; species Ancylostoma ceylanicum. The sequence continues at coordinate 811,391 of JARK01001360.1, read as the reverse complement.
CTTCATGGAAAATCCTTCGCAAATGGATGAGTGCGTGCGACTGGTATAAATACGATTATCAACACTAATTACCCACGTGATCGCGATTTTTTTCCGCAATGCTTACAGTGGGTGTTGATGGCGATGGCCTTTCCGCGGCCTCGAAAAGCACGCGGCACGACCGCCCCGCTTACGATGGATTCATCGCCGCAGTGGCTAATATGGGTTTTCTTGATAGTTGTTCATCACATTTGATGTTAACTAATAGGAAAAGTAACTAATTATAAAAAAGCCTACAGTTTTTTTTTTGTCCCGGAGAGGATTTCTGCTCGAGCGACGCGGTCGCGCCGCGTGCTTTTCGAGACCGCGCAAAGGCTACCGCCATCGACGCCTATTGTACCTCCGCTTTCATACACTTCACTTACTGTAACTCCACAAGCTGAATTTGTGATACAAAGCTGTTAGGGTTTTCGTTTCAAGAAAACCAAGTAACTCTTATTTGCGAAGTTCCTGGATATTCTATCTACCTGCCATAGTCGAAAGGGTCCCGTACAAAGGTAGGGTTCCGGTAAAAAATGAGCATGATTTTTGGTATTAGTGCATCAAATCAGGTCACACTGCGAAGTTCTGCGGTGATTTTCTGGGAATTTCGAGGCAAAAGTAGACTAATGAGTTACGGAAGAGGGCGTTTAGGGATAGTGAAACTTTTCTCTCATAAGGATCCGCTAATAGCCGAACATCTAGGCTATGATTGCTCCTATTTCATTAGCCTGGTCTCACCTTGGGTAGCCGCTGATTAGGATTTGGACATGTCCTTTGTTTAACAATCTCAAATGCCTCGTTCACTTTGCGCAATCGTCGACGCTCTCGCATCGTGGCAGCCTTTCGGCGATCCACTGAAAAAATGATTATATATTTCCTTAATTCAATTACACTATAAGCACATCACTAACTAGTAAATAAAAAAAATCAAAAATTAATAAACTGCTGTTAAACATCTCGCAATTTTTAATACAGAATTCAAAAATCGTACATTTACTTCTCCTTGGCGGATTATTCGGATCAGTCGTTTCCATCGTGACGTCATCGCCAGACAAAGTCGATGAGGCATGTAACAGCGTATCAGAGATGGGTACGGTTCCTAAAATTTAATAGGTTACGGAAGAGCGAGGTATCACATCAGAAGGACATCTCACCATCTTTCTCAATTTTTATCCCCGTAGTGGGATCCTTCTGATCTGTGGCAGTGGAAAAGTCCCCGGTTCGTGGCACTGAGAACGTGGTCAGCTCGGGATAAAACGTCGACGAGGTGGTGGTCTGTCCAGTATATGGCGGATAGTAGGTGCTGTATCTGAATGTTCGTTATTGGACGGGTTCACCGTGTCACTGATGAGCTCGTGCTCATCCTGGAAAATTTCTCTCCTGCGAATTCATTCAAATGGCATGTAGAACAAGGTCACAAGGACGTTGATGCATCGACTCAACTTCAGCTAGCCGTTATTTATCTCCGACCGGCTTCTTCTACTAGCAGCTGCTCAGGTCATAAGCAGTAACATCGATCAACTCGCTTGTCAACGTCATTACAGTATGGTGGCGGCAGAAACATTCATACCCCAACGTCTGCCCTTTAACCCCAAGGAGGTGCTGCATCGGCGCTGATGCAGCTTCGTGCTCGGGATAGGTCCAAAGCACTACCGGAAATCGTTTCATTACCTGGGATTTCAAAATCAGCTGATTCATCGTCTGAATCACAGCGATTGTGGTCTTTTGCCACGTATTTCAGCTTTAAATTATCGTCTTCAACCCAGAGGGTGAACTAGCAAAGAATATCAACTACGTACGTATAAGCGAAGTGCAGGGAGTAGCTGTGCCCTCGCTCTTGGAAGTGGTCGATTTTCCACCACAGGATCCGTAAAGATTAAGGACGATTAGCGAAAACCTCAAAAATGCTTCCCTATTTCGAAGGCATGAGAATAGCAATGCTGTCTACCCTGGCTGTGTCTTTTCTTTCGCTAAATTATAAAAAATATAAATAAGTAAAGAAAAAAGTTGCCATGGACTTATGCTCTCCTCGATCCTGGATTATCTTGGATGAGCGGAATTACCCCCTAATTCGAAGAAAAGGTTCAAGGCGTAGGCGCAGAACTAGTGGTTCACTTATATTATAGTACTTATCCCCTCGTCGTATGTTGTCTCTATGGTTCTAGGTTATACTGAGGACCGAATAAAAATTGAATGACCCGATTAATTTAATTACCAGTTCTGAATTTGATCCATGAAACTCTAATGTTGAAAAAACAGAGGGCCCTCAACCACTTCTTTCACTTCTTTACTCGAGAGCTGTACATACTTCTCCCACTTTCCTAGAAATCCGAAGTTTCAACTTATTCAAAATCGAATTTTTGAATTCGCATATATCTAAAGCATTACTTAGTCCGAGGTATGTTTTGAATGTGGTGAGCCGAGCGGCAGTGGTTACCACTCCTACCTTGGACTTGGATAAATCAGCAGCGTTTTTCCTTAATTTGTCGAAAACCCCACAACTAACTCTTCAAGGGTCTACTTCCTTCAAAGACGTTTTTGCCCTTTTAAATCCCTAACACTGCTAAATTTCCCCAGCTCCCACCTCCGAACTGTACAATACTTCCACTTATCGTGGAATCCGACCACCATTTATTGCACCAATCCATTCCAAATCCGCTCACCCGCTGCTACCGCTGCAAGCCATCCTCATCTGTGGACGATTTTCACAAGCAGGTGCACAAATGACGCGAAAGTAAAGTTTCCATGATGCGCCAGAGGAAGTAGGGTGTCGCCTTCTTAGATCCACGTAAGCGTGCTGCACTACCTACATAGCTGCAGGTGTACCGATCACGGAGAATTTACAATACGGAATTCCGTAGCCCTCTTAGGATGGGAGGCACCTTCTCCCACATAGAAACTTTGAAAGTAAGTGGAGTATTTGGAGAGAGAAGTCTACAAGTTGTTGGAGTACTAGAGGCGTAGATCAGCCATTAGAGCAACGGCATTGCTTCTTGAGGTGGGATTCATGAGCATTCCCGGGAAGGTACTGATTTTCCCGCAGTTCCAACGCGGACGGTTTCATGTGATAATCGTAGGCTTGTATTCTTTGTCAAAAGGCTCGCGTTAGGAAGAAAAATAAGTAATGGAAAAGGCGAAACATTTCACATTATTTGAAGGAATAGTCCTGGTTCTAAATGAGCGGGAAGCTTGGAACCTTTCCAGAAACAATCCTATTCTGGGAAACGTGAGCCCCACCACTGGTCTACTGATTCTCATAGGAAGTCGCTCTGTGGTTCGGATAGAAGAGAGCCCCAGAGCAGATGCCTAGCGTTTAGGAATGACTCCCGGTTGCTGTGTCAGCTCATGCAAGTCCTCATGTTCTATCACTCTATTGCCGCTGCACTTCTCCAGAAAAACGAAGCCTTCTAGGTTCAAAAAACTACGACAAGAAAGAAGATCCACTGCGTCACTCACGCCAGCAGACATGCAAATGGCGCATTCCAAACACCTACGAAAATCCCGGAAAAATCCTAGTTCGCTACTAAACCGCTATGAAATACTCGATGAAAAAAATATTATGGTTAACATTTGGCTGGTCATTTGTCGCCGATCCGTGCGTCGGTCGGCCGGTGTGTGCCGTTAGACGAAGTCAGCTGCGGTGGCACATGTAGCGCAACTGGTGCAGCAGTTGAGGAGCCCCTTGGCGCTCTAGCGACCCAATCAGGTGCTTATTCCGGGCCTGTTCATCCGCATGTCGGTCGGCTTCACCTTGCCAAACCACCTCTACTGCTGTTTCTAGCCCTAGCGCTCATGTTGCGCAACGTTCTTCTAGCGCTATTCTGCTGCTATTGTGGCGGTTTCGCAGGAGTGCATCTCATGTGATATCTTAAAGCAAGAATCCTTGGTTTTCGATATGCATCAATTTTCTGGAAGCGTATTTATTTGACAAGAAGACTTAGTTAAAGAAATTGTTCATGGAATGGTCATCTAAGTCATTGAGGTCCATGGTTTTCCTGCTTCTTCCAGAAATTTCTTTGATTATAACTTTCATTGCAATTTTTACATGTATTCCACACTTCTCCATTATTTTTATGCACTTTGAACAGTTCTCAGAGTCGATAAGATTTAATACAACCAGATCATCGTGGGACTTTCTGGATTTTCTGGAAAGGCTTCAAAGAAAAACGCTTTCCTCATATTAACCGCTTCATCTTTCCAATTTCTAGCTCTCTACAGGGTGACTAGATTATTCAAGGAATTTCGAAGGTTTTTTTTTGCGTTATCCGGAGAACTTGTGCAAAATCTCGTAAAATTCTGGATATCGTGAGCTCACCTTGTCTTATCCTGCCTCAATTGCCTAAACTTTGCAAATTTTTGAGGGACAAAAACATTCTCAAAAGATATCATCGCCATAGCTTGCTCCAATAACACAATTTGCCCTAATCATACAATTCCTGGAAGCCTAAAAGTTTCCATGGAAGTCCCACCATAGCACTGGCCAATTTTCATCCCACTAGGACTATGCCATGTTTAATTTTCCCCTCTGACAAACTTCAACCCCTCCCCCCCCCACTCCGCAGAAGTCAATAGTTCGCCTGGATTAACATAAACAACCGAAATGTCCACTAAGCCAAATTTTCATGGCGTTTCCGGATTATTCCCTGGATAATATGTGAAAACTTTGGAGTAAATGCATACCTGTAAAGATCATAGCCGACCGCGTAGTCGGTAGTAGGTTGAGGAGCAGCGAATGGTGTCAGAGTGGTGATTTCTGTGGAACCCGTCGTGGATAGAACCCGTGATCCTTGTGCAGCGCTGGCGTATCCTCCGTACAGTTGATCGTATTGGCAATTTTGGTCGTTCATGGTGATTAGATCGCCTTCTAAAGAGACATGGAAAAATTCCGGATAAAAATTGGAAAAAATTATCGGGTAGAATAGGAAAATTCAGAGATGCAGAAATGGGTCTTGGGGATTGTAACCGGGCGGCCCTTGCTCCTCCAACAAGGAGTGTTCCCTGGAAATTTCCCTAAAAACTCGCCCAGCTTCTATCGAACTTCTTGGAAATTGTCGTCAAAATGTCCAGAATGTATAGTTTTTCCTATACACTATGAGAATGAGGCCCATAGGTGCGCATAAGGTTTTTGGGTGGGGTGACAGTTGGACGGCAGGCGCGCCCGCAGGCAACCGAATGAGCAACTGTCCTCGCTGGCCCACCTTACACTCGGCCCCGCACTCGTCTCACGCCCTCCCCCGCCGTCACGTTCTCTCACTCCGGCTGGGATTACGGTAACTGTGGAGCTGCGACGGAGTCGGTATCGTCGTTCTGCAGGCACGAGATCTTACGTTGGATAGCTTTCGGATTCGATTTGAATCGAATATTCGAGTAATCTATCACTGAATCCCATATAAAACGAATGAACTGCGTGCTGCAAAAATAGCGTATTATAGTGGGTTTACGGAGGAATTTCGTTGATCTCCTCATCCATCCTTTTTCCACAATAAACCTTGCTTCCGGCGATTAAAGGATGTGTAGATGAGGGAGAGGAGGAAGGGGAAAGGGAGGAAATGGCCTCAGGGAGGAAACGTAAGAGAATTCATCTAACGTAAAGAAAACGGTTTTAACACCTGTCCAAAAGACAGCTAGGTGACGGATCGATTAAATCATTTGAATTTTACTGTTTTAAATAGAAAGAGAAGAAGATATTGTTACTCCCAATTTGGCTTCTATATTATCCAAAAAACAATTAAAAATCCTGTTGTTTCCCACCGGTAAATTGGAAATTTCAATTGGTCAAGTTTTTTCCCGATTTACTTTTCCCATCACCCACCTGGTGAAAAATATAAGTCACCTGTTTTTGGAAAAAATCTCTAGGGTTTTTTTCTTTTGCGATCAGAACTTTTTGATACAGAGGTAGCTTTTATACTCTATGGAGTAATAACTCTATATTTTCTTTCTTACTATCTACCTACTTGCTCTTCCAGAGTTATTTCACATCCCTCTTGAAAATATGTACATATTTGTTTTCCACGGTCGCTGACGCTAGCAAGTGACACCTGAATTGTCCAATTCTCAAACCGCATTGAAGCAAAAAAACGTCAATTCAAATTTGGCAGGTTTCCAAAAAAAAGATTGGAGACGTTTCCTGAGCAATTCAAAGAATGCCCAATACTTGGAAATCTCAAGATATTTCTGTAATTTTCGACTTTTTGTGAGCTCTCAAAGAGATCAAAGATCTCTAACTTTTTTGCAACTGATTCAAGTTTAAATTCAGATTGAAATCAGTTAATAAAGTTAATAATTATATTAATACTTTAAAATTTTAGGTTCAGGACCATTTGTTTCGTTCCACAATTTTTTTTCTTCTTCCCGTTTTATCCTAATTGCTTTTCCTATGCACCTTAGCGTTATATGAAAGTTAGACTACTAAATCCTCATGCAAACAGTTTTGCCAACAGATCCATTATATGATTAAGAATAATTTACGAATTTCAGAAAATAAACAGAGAAACTCGATGCAGAACACTGGTACATATAGAAATACTTCCTCCAGAAACACTTTCCAAATTTTCGTTTTTTTTTTTATTTCTTCTCACCGTTGAAGAAAATTCCGCTAGCCTCACAGCATGCTGGGAGCAGACATCGTGGCGGTCCACTACCGTCAACTTTCAGCTCCTTTAGTTTCACACCCTTAGCGGATCGTATTTCACGGCGGTGCGGAGCTGCGGTAAAGGGAGAAGGATTAGCACGTCGGTGGCATCCGAGCAATTTGTCGCGCCGAATCCGATTTATGTCCTCCCATCTTTTAATCCTCTTCGGTCAAATTTCAAAGTGTCTGCGGTAGAAGCGCAAGGTTCTTTTTATGTTCGCCGTTAAGCCATGGTAAAATTTGTGAAGTGATTTTCCTTAAATGGCAAATACCTGATACTTTTCTGATGAGGACAAAGAAAGATTCTTGAAGCTGTTTTTTTTTTTCTTTTCTTTTTCTTCCTCTTATAACTATTCAAAATGTGACCCAACACTATTTTTCGCGTTCTTGGGATCAGGTATGCAATATTTTGAAAAAAGGCGTCCATCTTAAACTAACACACCGTTCAAAAATGCTGGAAAATTACTGTATCTAATTATTCTTGTCCGGTACTCGTTTTTGGTTTCCATTTTCTGATGTCCTTGCATCAGTGTGCTGTTGCCGTGAACATTACAGCGACCCTAGCATACTTACTGACGAGGCAACCCTATATTCACTTTTATGACTGAGTCTGCAACAAATCTCCAGTGTAAAATAGGTCTCTAATGTCAAGGCGTGGCACAGTAAAAATTGTACGGCCATAAACTTCTCACGATCAGCAGGGCGCAAACTGCTTTGCGATGGCTGCTGGGCTTTGGAGAAAGGCCTTCTGGGCGGCTTACTAGAGTAAGAATGAAGGACAACCGGTGTGTCTATAGCCTTTAGCAAATTTTTTCAATTTTTGAATCCACCCATATTTTCTTCTTTCCTCCCCTAATTTCAAATGGACTCATTTGGGAGAAAACGACACTGTTCCACGCTGCTTGGCTCTGGAGTGAGATAATCCCAGTTCTTCTCTTCTTTCCTTATTCTTTTGAAAAAAAAAAACCTTGGCCTTCAAGCACAGTCTACAAGTTCCCTCGGATGAATTAATAGACATCTCTTTACATGCTTACACTAGAGAAATTCCTAGAAATTTCACAAGTGGGCAAGTCCTCTAAGGAGGAGTATGTCAGCAACAGCAAATCACTTTCGATTGCTCATCGGAATTAGAGCGCCGACGATTAAGTAGCTATTGTCGTTATGTGAGCCGCATAGCTAACAAATTCAAAGTGAGATCTGCAAGACTTTCATTTTGATTTCTATACGTATTGTTTCGATAGTTATGTGGTGTATTACTCGTACTGGTGTATTACTGGTGTATTTACTAGTGTATTACCCCCTCACCTATTTGTTTGTTATTTTTCTTTCTTATTCTTCATTTTTTGCATGCAAGCATTGGTTTTTCCTAACTTTAGCCAAAAAATTTGTAATGTGCGGACTGGTACTGTTGCCGTAAAGTGAAATGATCTCACTTAGAAACATTGAAAGGAATTTCCTCTATTTGAAAAACTTTTGAGGTATTTGAACATTCTTTTACAACATTAAGTTTTTACAGTTTTCTTCATAAAAAATCCAAATATAACATTAACAGTTGAATTCATACTGTCAGTTTCAGCAATTGTGAGCACTGGATGCGTTCTAAATTCCGAACTACAAAGGGTAGATACTGTCAGCTTCACTTCTAGCATAATAAAGGATACGATTGCACATCAGGATAAATGCTGGATGTGCATATACACTTAGCACATGGAGTAGCTATGACTTTTGAAAGAGATAATATGTTGTTAATACTGTGTGGTTTCAATAGTTGAAACTATAATACGTATCTGAATCTGATATGTTTTCGCTCCAATCTTCTAAGCAGTGGTAGATACGGGTTAAAATTAGCCAGTTACTATCCTTATCTTACCGTCGTTTAACTTGTTACGTGGAACACGAACAGTTTTATTAGTGTAAAACAATTAAATAACAGCAATTCCATAAACATAGAGAGGAAAAAAGGATTATCCACGCTGTAAGTCACTGGATCTTTATATGGGACTTTGGTTTGAGACTTATTTTTATTACATACTGTCCTAGGGACAAGAACTTTGTAATGGTAGCTTTTTTTCTGCAATTCTCCCAAGTCTTACAGTTCTTATGCTTTATCACCTTTTTAACTTCACTTTTCTGTTCTCAGCAATTCGAAATAGATGGATTCCTGCCTAAGTTTTCAAGGACACAGAGGGATCGACGGGATCGATTTTTTGCTTTTTCCATTTTTCGCCATTTTTGTCAGAATCGAAGATGAGATTTATCATTCATATTTCAAAAATTGGAAATTTTTTAAAACTTTTTAATATCAAATTGCCGGTTGCAAGGCATGTTTAAGAGGGCATCCTGGTGCAGCCATCGATGTTACTGCAAACTTCCCATAACAAACTTTCCATGAGAGTTCTCGGTTAACAGACAAGGGTTTGTGAACCCTACAAAATCCTCAAAAAAGCGCTGCCGCAACTTGCGCAACGCTCGTTAATTCTTGCGCTATGAGCTGCGCTCGTTACGTCAGCGGCACCGCGGCGACGGTCGCGCCTGGTGACCAGGCGGCTGCGCATAAATCTTCATGTCGTGTCGTCGTATGAAGTGCTGCGAAGCCATGTTTATGACTCTTTATGAGCCACCAGGACACTGTCCGACAGGCATTGTTCGCCAGCGTTTTTTCGTTGCCGAACAAGGCTACTGGTCAACGCGCGGCCTGTTGTCAGCTTATGACTTCCAGATGAACTCTGTCAATGATGGCAGTGACTAATCAGGTGTCTACAAGTGTACTTGGCAATTCGGATTAATTCTAGCCTTTGATATCGTTCACATCTGGTTTTGTTCTCCTAGAGCAGTAGAAGTAGGCCTCGGCTTCCAAAGTGAATTTGTTAAGGCGTTTCAAAGATGTGTTTCTCGTCATTTCCTGGATTAAAAGTATACTTAGGACGTTGTAGCCGTCCTGTTTACGTTAGCCTTGCTAATTTCTCCGTGTTTCTAGTTAGGTGCTGCTAACAAATAGTTTCAAAGGCTTCTGAAATCCTGGGAACACCTTTTCCCACCATTTCTCGAAAAAAAAAACAAGAAAGAAGAAAACTTGATATTCTTGAGAACTAAGTATTTACTTCAGCAACAGGAAAATGTTGGGAAGCGGCAGTTGGTAAGCACGTTCCAATTTACAAGGCAACTAATGAGAATCCTGTGCACAATCTTCACTATTGTCTTGTGTGCCAAACTATCTACATAGAAACGGCTACGGCAATTGACACAAAATAATGCTCAACATGATTCGCTTCTTGACCTCTTAATACTAGAAGCCTTCCCTTATTGGTAAGCCTGAAGACGTTTCCTGCCGGTTTTGGCTCCTGGGATGTTTTAAGAAATGTGTTTTTGCATTTGAAGGGTGAGGGGAGAGGAGGGGGTAGGAGTTCCTACCTTATTGGAAATACTCCTGTGGAGCTTTGTTTTTTTTTTTTTTTTGGAAAACGAAGAACTGAAGATTTGCATTTTCAAGCAAAAAAATTCACTGTAGTGCTGTGCTTTTGACTCCAGAAGCCAGGGAATATCAGCCGGTCCTGAGCTCAGCAGGTGAGCTCAACTGACTTGAGCCAAGAATTTGAGTCACTTTTTTTCTGTGAGCTGAGAATTTCCGTGCCATCGGTCAACTCTCTTTCCGACAGTGACAATGACACTACTATTGGTTGCCCTCCTAGAAGCATCGTGTTTCTTGGTAGATCGCTCGCCAGAGATGGTAAAGAGGACAAAAACTTGTTTGCGATTGCAACACATTGCTAATAATAGTAGTGAGATATCGTTCATCACAGCCGAAAATGAATTCACTGCACCATTACTGTCCATTTATATTGCCCAGCAGCATGCAACCAGCAAAAAATTTTACTACAGGTTGCCTTGGAAAAATTATGGGTAGCCGTGTCAGGCAGATTTTTTTCTTTCACTCATTTATAGCTAACTCATAACTACCACCACACAAAGTCATCTTTGCTTTCCCTCACGTTTTTCTTTTTCGATTTCAAGTCCCATCAACTTTATGATTTTTTGCATGAGGAGCAGCTTTTAGGCAACAACACATCTGACAAATAAAGGAATGTGGAGTTTTCATCATTTCGCGAAAATAATTGGAGTTTCACAAGATCTATTTTTATGCTCACCGACAAAGTGAAAGTGTTTACATGTAATCAACACGGATGTGGTCGCTACTAACATTAAGGCATGGTTTGCAACACTTATGGAGTTTGATTGTGAGCGACTATTCGAATCCCAGCGATTCTTCACGGCGATCAGAGCATGGTTTGATGAAACCTTAACCAAGTAAGGCAGCAATACCTTAACTGAATGGCTATCCAAGGAAGTATGAAAGAATAGGACATACAGGACATCAAATGTGGTTCGCCATGTAATAAAAATTAATCGATGAGTAATAATAATAGTAGTAGCACTATCTCTTTAGTTACGATTCCATGAATCTCAGTCCGCTATAAGTTTTACCAATGGTTCACCAACTACTTGCCTTATCTGGCTAAGGAACGAAGATTTACGTGTTTCAAGAATTTGTCTGTTACATTTCGACGATGTAGCACACTGCTCCAGGCCCCATCAGAAGACCCGGATCCACTAAATCGGTCATTTTCTTCGTACTGAGGCCTTCTGCTGCCACGTTGTTGACACCACATTATAAAAAAAGAACTTGAATAATCGCACGAAAAAATTGTTTGGTGATTCTGCGGCTGCTTTCCTGTAGCTTCACATTAAGCAAGTTTGATTTATTCTGAACAATATTAATAAGGCACTGTGTACAGCATATTCACAACAAATAACAACGACAATCAGACAATATTATGATTCTCATCCCGTTTCCGAGTCTCCACAAGACACTCGTACTTGGGCGGCGACACCGTCAGCCCAAGTAGCCGTCTCGTGGACAACTGCTCACCGGGAGGAGCCCTGAATTCGAATTGCTTCAGCAGATTGCTGAAGATCAGAAACAGTTCGGCGCGAGCCAGCGACTCTCCCAGGCACTGCCGCTTCCCGACGGAAAACGGCAGGAATTCGTCGATTCTACGGAGCTTCCCACTTTGGTCGAGGAATCGTTCAGGTCGGAATTGCTTGGGATCCGGAAAGAAGTGCTCATCGTTCATGAGGATCGATATTTGCGGAATGACCAGGGTTCCTTGACGGAAATGGAATCCATCGATGGAGACGTCTTCTGCGACGGTGCGGAGCAAGTTGATGGGGAGGATGTTGGCGAAGCGTTGGATTTCCTGAAAAATATTCATATTCGAAAAAAATTTATGGAAATTTCAAACACGGATGGATAATTGTTTGAGATGTCACTTCCAAAAGTTTCAGTTTCTTTTTCTCAGAGGAAATTCTGTGCTGGTTTGTCGCCATTAAAAAGCAAGATTCATGAATCATAGAGAGACACTGAGATTACTGCAGTTATCCCACCAATCCTGGTTATCCTGGTTTTCCTCGGAAATCTTAAACTTTTTTTCTATATGTCTACCTGCCCTTCTTAATCATCGCAGGAAATCGCATGAGTACTGAAAATTATTGTACTTTTTTTCAAAGAGTTCATTTATGTCTTATTTTTCTTATTTTTAAGAGTTTGGCTGCCACATATGTACACTAGCAACCAAATGTTGAACTTAGCAGTAACCTCAAAGTAAAACCAGTAATCTGTCTATGACGTCACAGCACTCCAATTCCTTTACCCCTCCGAAAGCCCCGAAATGAGCTCTACCCGTACAGTATCTGGCGTTGATCGCCTTTTGAGTGCCGAACGATGCTGGGGTTGTAAAGGTCGCGCCGCTACGAGGTATTGATGGATGAATGGCTGAGTGTAACACGAGGAAAAGCCGAGACTCTGGGGATTGATCCGGAGGTATGAGGTGAGAAAACAAGTGTAGTGGAACACGGGATGATGAAACGGCAGTGGAATGAACTGCGGAGGGGAAGGTGAAATGAAGGAGAATAGAGGAAAGGGGTTGAAGAACTGAGCAACAAAAATGAAAAAATGGTGTGTAGAAGAAGGAAAATGAGGGAACAGAGGGTTGGTGAGTACAGAAGGAGGTAATAGAGGAACAGTGCTTGTTAATCCCATAGAGTTGCTTACAGGTACTTTATTACAATACAAAAATTGTTAGGATTACGTTCGGAAACGTCGTCTTAAGCTGAACTCAAGCTTTCTCCTTATTATTTTTTCAAATTCCCTTTCTTTTTTCTCTTCCTTTTGAAGGGTAAAATTGCACTTTTGGCACTGCAATGTAGTGAAAATGAATGAATGAATGAATGAATGAATGGAATGAATGGATGAATGAATAAATAACTAAATAAATCAACTAATAAATAAATAAATGAATAAATAAATAAATAAATGACGGTATGCAAGAAAAAAGTAATTAGATTAAGAATTTCTCCATGAAAAGATTAATTATTTTTATTTACGGTCGAATGGGTGTGAGGCGTCATACTTGGGTGGTGCGGTGGGGACAGGCTCTGCGATTGGCTAATAGGACGAATTAACCAATCATAACTCCATCGCACCGCCCCTTCCAGGCACATAGAACGCTCCTCACCATCTCGGGTATTTCCTAACGAAATGGGGCATACTTTCAATGGAAAATGATTCATAGAGGTTTCCGGTTGAACTCACACGGATGAGTCACGTTAGGGACGAAAAAAAAGGAAAACACAGATTATGAAAACACTATGTGATTCAACGCTAAGGAAAAGTGGGCGGTACCGCGTTGGCGCGTTTAAGCAACTGTTTTGTACGTGGCTGTCATGTGTTGCCAACTTCATCGCTCGCTTCTGAGTTTTCCGTTTAATGACTGACTGCATGTCAAAAATGAAGCGGACGACATTAAAGGGCGCGAAGGAGTGCTTAAATGCACCAATGGTACGGCAGCGACCCCGCCCCTTCATCTGGCGCAACAAACCAAAAAAGCATAGGATTCTATAGATTGTTTCATGGAGAAAATGTGATTTTCTGGAATAAAATGCGTATTCCTATGAAATGAGCAATGCATATCCCTTGTTACAACCTTTCCACCAAATTTCTAATACCAGGAATAAAGCCAAAGCAGAAACTTCAGAAATTCAGCCCATCTCATATTAAAGGACTCACATTAATCACTGCTTGCGTGTACGGTAGCCGAGGACGATCTGCCAATGTTACTGAGCTGCCCATACACTGGTTATCCAATTCCTCCTGAACTTTCCGCTGAACATCCGGGTGAATGGTAGCCAGCAGAAAGCCCCATTTCAACGTGGTCACAGTGGTCTCCATGCCAGCGAAAAACAAATCCAACAACAACATTTTCATCTGCCAATCACTAAACAAACAGCTGTATTGATTGAACAGGTCAAATCGATCAATACTGAACACCCACTCAAAATAGCCCATGTCGGCACCGGTTTGTCGTCGTTTCTCCATTTCACGCATATAGGTAAAAGTGAAGTCATCTTCGATGGCTTCACCACAGGCGAGAATCGATCGATGATCCTGAATCAGTGGTACTCTGAACCATGCGTGACTTTTGGGACAAAAATGACTGAATGCCTCGCACGTCGATTTGTTTCTGGAGGAAATCGTAGAGTTCAGACCGAATTGCCATGAGTTCGTTCCACATCCCATTTAGCAGTGGGACATCCGTCGTCCATGGTGCTGCTATGTATAGGCCCATTATTGGATTTATTACGAGCCTCGACTGCTGGTCCAGTAGAGAATGTAGGTGGTGCATTTCGGCGGAACCCTGGAAAGATAGTTGCGGTCGGGCAAATCGATCGATAACGTTTTCTAGTAGCTGATCAATAATGTAATTGGAGCACTATATTTGTTAGGAAACAGGCGAGAACAGTCAATAGTGTAGTTGTCACATTCTCTCGCTTCGAATCACAAATTTGTTGGAAAAACGCACTGTTTCACCAACTTCCCGAAAAACGACCAATGCTTTTGGATAGCAGGTGGATCGATACGCATGTTTTGTACACGCCCGGGGGATAAATCCTACTGATGACAAATTAGGCTAGACTAAAGGACCAAGCAATTGCTGAGGACTACGTGTATTAGTGCAAGGCAACCCAGCTGGCAGGCTGGGCAAAGGCCAGGGGCCTGATGGTTATTGATTGAGGAATGAGCTCAAAAATACAGCAGAAAAATCGATTATTGATTTGCACGATATTACCCACTCATTAGAGACATCATGAAAACCCGGGCAGCTGATGGAAGATAATGATTATTTTTGTCTCTCTATTGTTGCTCCAACGTGGTGCAATTTATGGTATTTTTCGTTGTAGGACTCAACAATGTCCACTAGAGGTACATACTGATTGATAGTATGGCCATATTATGATTAGAATTGAATGAAAGCCAAATAAATTAGTAGTAACGACCAATAATTTGGGAACCAACTTGAAAAATGGTATTTTCGACAAAGGTAGACCCCTGCACTCCTTCTCAGTTTTTCTTCAAGGGTACATGGTTCATCCTTGCTCATCCTCGAATTTTCGATTCGAAATCGAATAGTGGAATTCGAATGTGCTTGCTATATTCGCTCTTAACTAAATTGATAACAGTCTCATCTTGAAAATTCATTTTCTTTTCGTATTCTACCAAACAATTTTGCAACCTGTCAACAGCTGATTGGTCCATTAAACATGAGCCAATGAGGCACATTGACCTGCCACCATCGCATATTTTTACAGAATATTGATTGGTGCTCGATTTCTGGGATATGAGGTACCGTAACCTACATACCTGAGGGAATCTCATCCCGAAAAGCATATTGTTAATGACGTTCCCAACACAGACCGCTACTGGACTGTTCATCGCTACTCGACGCTGATTCAGGCGAAGGTAAGCGGCAAAGGCATTCACCTGAAAATGCTGAAATCACCCACAGAATGCAACTCATTTTCACGTTAATGCAATATAATTGAAGTAGTTAAGTGCAGTTGATGTAGGACATCATTTCAAGGACATCATTTCGGTAATCCACATGCACCAGTATCCCTATGCACCTAGCTCTAAAACGTGAACAAACCATTGACTTTAGGCCAGTAAAAAAGGCAGCATGAAACTGTAAATTGTCCGTGGATGGCAGAAATTAAATGGATTGGACATGGACGCTAGCGGAAATGTTGGACGTGGAATCGCCGGGAAACATTTGGCCCAATGTAGAGAGATTCCAAACTTTACTAGGTCAGTCTCTCATAGCTTGGGATGACATGACCTGAAACTTATCAATGGATATGCGAATCTACTCGGTTCACTACAGGGTATCTTTACCCGATCGAACCTATCCATTATTCTGCTTAATCTTCATTTTATGTTCTCTCTTGTACCGCAGTCGCGCCAAGAAATGAACATGTGGGTGGATGCGTTATATTGGACAACAGAGTGGATAAAAGCCATCCGGAGTGGATATATACCCGCTGTGTTTTCCCTCCCACATTTAAATACATGATACGGGTCCTGGGCAATTCTCTTCACAAATAAATGATTTCACGGCCCATTCAAAAGAAGTGGGACTCGTTTGGCCTCGCAAGTATTATTTTAGAGCCCAGCGCGTTATTTCTGGAAAGTTAGGTCACCTCCCTTCAGTGGCGGACGCAGAAAATGGGCGGGGGGGGGAGGGGTGCGTGGCAAAAAAATGGGGTCTCCGCCGTTCTGGGGACCCACACGGAAAATAAAATTAATAAAAATATTAATTTCAAAAATAAATAATAAATAATCAATATTTAAAAGATAATAATAAAAATAAACAAATAAAAATAAACTAATACAAGATTTTTATTTGTATTGTAAGGTAATTTCAAAAATTTGGCGACCCATTCTCGGACGAAGGAGCGCTATGTAGTCTTTTTAAGTTTTGAAATGTTTTATCTTAGTAGTTTTAATGCTTCGAAGAGGTCAGATCATAAAAAAATAATAGTGTCCCTTTAATGTGGCCTTTAATGTGTCTAATTCGGAGAAAAATATGTAATTTCAGAACACTAGGAAGCACAATTAAAGGGACATACCTCATCCATAATTTTCCCTTCCATCAGAGCTCGTCCAACTCCAAAGTCTCTCAACACATGAAGGGCAAATCGTCGCTGTTCTCGCCACTTCGGACCATCAATCTGGACTACGCCATTGACACCTCCTATAAATCCATGTCAAAACCAGACAAAATCATATGAAACCCGTCGCAATTACAGATCATTTGAAAAGGGTAAAATAAACAGCGTCATATCACAGAAAACCATGCATATCTGTCCTTGGAAGCTCTAAACTCTGAAAATCCTTATATGTGGATGTAGCAATTGAACCTGGGCCTAGATGCATTATCGAGGTTACCCTTGGTAAACGCACTGACCCGCGAGTTAACCATGAGAACATTTGACTGGAGTTAGCACGTTTACCGTGGGTAATCCCAATGGTGCATGCCGCCCCTGGTGTTACTACTGGTCTAGAGGCACGTTTACCTTGGGTAAACAGTAAATCTCAGTGTCATCTAGGAATAGAGAGAGCCTTAAAGGCTAAGTTACCAGAGTAAAGGAGACAAGCTGTGCCACCCCCCTCACGCCATCCCATTAATTTCCCCTAAGTCATAGGAATTTACCACGTACGTAGCAGCAGTTAGCAGCAGTTACGTAACAAGCATTCCTGTTCCCTACAACTTCAGATGCCGCTCCCTCAATGAGGTCGAGCGACTACTCCACGGATCGCAGCGTCCACTTTCAAGAAATCGCTAATTTTCATGCGATCACAAGATGTAGGACGAGGAAACGTAATTATACCCTCATTTTTCGGTCAAATATACGACCGAAGATCATAAATTTCGCACTTCCTGATGGAATCCTGCGGCAAACATTAGCCGTGGAGAAATTGCCCACTTGTGAGTGACAAGAAATTGGATTTCTCACGTGATCCTTCTTTTTTCAGAAAAAAAATCTCACCCATGAAGGTATCCGTAACATGATTCCTCCATCTATTACTGAACAATTCGGCGTGCTGCACAAAATACTTCTTAATCGACAACAGGTCGCTGACCATCACTAGAGGAATAGGACCTATCCAAACGGTGAACACACCACCGTATCGTTTCTTCCACGACTGGAAGAGATCATCTATTGAGGAGCCTAAACAAAAAATTTAATTTCTTGAACAACAGTCGATGAAAAAGCGAAAAGTATCTGAATGTAACAAAAGATGGCAGAGAACCCACAAAAAAGAAAATCTGGCATGTTTCCAGCCACCAGCCATGGCATCGGACCAGGTGGAAACCGACGCCTCTTGTAGATCAATTCATATGAGAGGTAAAAGGCAAGACATAACAAAAGGGAGTATACCTGAAAATGTGTATGGTGACAGTTCAAAAGGTTCGAGGACCTGGATTATTTTTCAATGTACAAAAAAGGAAAGATAATTAATAAGCTGGTAAGCTGATGACATTGTCACTTTAAATAGAATTTGTTATTCTACAGGGCTCTTGTCTGCCTTAGACATTGGAATACTGCCAACTATTCATGAATACGAATATTTTAGGATAACTACAAATTAGCTCAAAGAAAGGTTTGCTTGTTTGTTTTCCACAAGTCCTAATAGAACCTGTATTTACAACGGAAAGTTGAGTACTTCGATCAAGTAAGGCTAGCTTTGCCATTGCTTTCTTAATAGAAATTGCATCTATTTGCAAAGATGAGATGTGAGTACCTTAGTATTAATTAACTTCTTAATCCAAATTGAAAATCTGTGTTTTTTTTTCAAAACATTCCAGAACTAAATTCTTTCCCAGGTGAGCAAGGAGGACTTCCAGAATACCAAAGTGTCACTCCGAACAGGATTTCTTATAAGGTACTCGAATTTATCCACGCATCATTAGTTTTATTTCATCCGGCGTTAACCACCGGTACGTGTAGGATAAATGGACGTAAACATAAGCAGGTTTGAAACCAGTGGTGAACGAGGTGTAGGACCACATATTCAGAAGTGGAGTTTGGATTTAAACTTCCACAAGGCCCTTATAAAGAAAATTTTCTCTTTTTACATGAATTCCGAAGAGATTTCTCAGTCATCTTTCCTTTTCAAAAATATTGTTGAATACATTCCAAGGCAATCCGTGCAACAGGGTTTTTGTAGGAAAATAAGGAATTTGATCCAATTTCAATATAAGAGTACAGAACGAAACAGGAATTACCACGTTTTCTTTTAATGGTAAATTAGGATTAACTGATCCAACGTTCGTGACCCTTACACAACTTGCCATGATACCGAAAAGTCATTCCATGTAATCGCTAATTACTTCTATGTGGAGGGGTCCAACACGCTAATGGATCTACATCAAGGTCAAGGAGTTCTTTTAGGTAACAACGTCTATGCGGCTTGTGATAATTAGCGGTAAAATGGGTCAGATCCGAGGCGATGGTGCTAATACGGTTTCCACTCAAATTGTCAGCGCTGGATCGCAACCAATGGAATCGAAACGAAGTCAAACGTGAAGAGCCGCTTATTGAGCATCCCAAGAGCAGTGAGCAATTGAAAAGTGGAAAGCATGTGAACAGAACCAAGAATGGAAACTTGAAGAAACAGAGTCACTCTCACAGCACAAACCTTGCCTGGGGATGAAAAGGAGAAGAAGGGAAAAAATTCCAGAGCATGTGGATCATGTGGAGTCATTTAGGGTAGCACAGCTTTGCAGCTCTTGTAAACGATGCTGCGAAGAAGGCTTTGGGTAGTTTGACCCATTAACTTTCCCTTTTCAATAATACATGTGAACCATCTCTACGGCGTGGGAAGCCATTGCTAGTCACATTCTAATATATTTTACCACTACTACATGCTCTAGATAATGAGAGCGGTACCAGAATATCCAGAAGAGAAATGTATTATGCAAACTACTTAGTCTTCACCTGAACTAAACAACGACAGATTTGACTTCGACGCACTGAAGACGGCAACAGCACCTGATTGTGTGTCTTTCAAATATCTTCCTTCCTTTTCTCTTTTTCTACAGTTTCATGAAAAGAACCAAATGTTCAAGAAATCAATTTCTTGGGGAAATAAACCATACGTAGCTCCTCTTTATCTTTGACCTGAATCCCCTGCAAGCAATACAGAGAAAACGGAACTCACATTTAATAATAACGGCAGATACCGTGCTATCCTCAGCAGGAGAACTGCTCCGCAGAATACACCCAGAAAGTGCGCACCATTCAGTGTCAACTTCTCGGACCTGTCCACGTTTTCCATCAGGCCAGCATAGTAACTAATTTTGCCCTGATCCGATTCAAATCCTAAACGAAATTTAAGAAATTATGGAAGGACTACAAATGTAAAGAAATGAATCAAAAGCGTGGAGAAAGCGAAAAATTTTGAAGTTAAAGAAATGAAAATGAGGAAAGGAAAGAGGGAAAAAAGGAAAAGAGGAAAAAGGAGGAGTCATGGAAGTAAATGGAGGAAAGGCTATCGGAAAAGCATCTCTGTGGTGAAAACTGAAGTAGAGCTCTGTGATATTGTACTCAGGACAGCAAAACCTAATAAATTCCAAGTTTTCAAGAAAAAAGAGCACTGGAGGAATAATCCAATGAGCGACTTAGACGTTTTCGAGCACTTGAGCCGGCTCTTTGATCACTATTAGATTTAAAGAAACTACATACGGTTTTTTAAATCTAAGTGCTATCTACGCTCTATAGTCTGCACGTTGGTTACCTCTCTCAACCCTGGAAGGGCATTGCTCCCAAAAACCCTAGGACATTCATCAGTTCTATGACATACCCCGGGAACAACACATTGAAACATAAATTCTGTGAAAGGCTTAAGCCAGTAGAACATATTATTTTGAAATACTACAATGTTCAAAGCTCTATACAGCAACCTAAAGAGGATTTACCTCTCAAGGAAAGTGAAGAAGTTGTATGGCAGCAGATTTACTGCTCTCACTACAACCAGAGAAACCCTTTTATAGCTGTGGCTATGATTCCTGTTTGAATGCGAGTCCACTATATATGGACCAGCTAGAAAGCAGTGCAAGTTGGCAGAACAGGCATAATTATACGATCTACTGGCTATGTGGTAGGAAAAACCCGTGAAAGGAAGCGAATCGTACACACGCCTGATCACTAGGGCGAACGAAAGCAATGCGGAGGACATGTGATGTTCAAAAAATCTCCGCAGTGGGATGGATCTGCAACTCAAAGAACGTACAAAACCAGCTCATAAGGAACTGTACTAAGCACTTGAAGGATTATATCGGAGGGAATCAGGTTGATAATGAAGAATGAAACAGCGGCAATGAAATGGATTGGTCATCCGAGAACTGGAAGAATTCCAGGATGACGAATGGAGCCAGCACATGCGCTGCGGGATCTGGTTGAACCCCGTTTCACCACTTCTAACGCAGAGCCGTCGAAGGCCCAGCTCCCCATCCTCAAACTTCGCCTTGAAAACCCTCAAAGTCGTAAGTTCCTATTGCATATTTTGACCAGAGGTTTGCCGAAAGCACCACTGAGATTACCCAAGGTAAAACTCAGGCACGTAAACAATTTTCCCAATTGTTAACATTGGCGCCAACACAATCACTTTGGGTAATCTGGATTGTGCACTATTGTGTTTTGTGGACTCCAGGGGAGCAGAAATATCACATGAGACGGAAAATTTGGAAGTTAAAAGTTGGGAAAGGTTCAAAATACAGTTAATTCAGGGGAATAAAAACAGCATGTACAACTAACCAATTATAAATTACTCCTACCAAAAATCTTTCATGGGCCGCATGCTTCATTGAGATTACCAAGGGTAAACTTGTTAACAAACACTAAAACTACCTACCGTTAGCACGGACACCGACACGTTTACCCTGGGTAATCACAATGGTGCACTCACACTCAGAAATTTAGAAGTTGGGGACTCGCATAGCGGCAGAATTCGGAGGCCTCAGGAGCTGCCAAAATAGAAACTCAGCTCACACGTGATTTTATCCGGGGAAATCATAGCATGACAGTTGCGAAACCACATCAAGAAGCCCGAGGTAAAAAAAAAACAGGCCTTCATCAACTCATTAAAGCCCTATTGAGTAGTTACTATCTCGCGGTTATTAGCCGAATGATATCCCTTCGGAATTTGAAGGGATAAATGCCACCTTCTCTTCGAGAAACAACTAAATCCAGTTCTTCTAGTTCTTCTCCACCTCCATTTCGAATTCGGGGGATTTGGCCCTCACACCGCCGTGGAGTATAATCTCCCTCTGAATGGAGATTAAAAAATTTCATACATTCCCGTGAAGGACCAACAAAGACTAAGCTGAATAGTGCATGACTGTCAATCATCGCCTTCCCATCCTCATGGAGCTGATTTTAGAATGTAGACGGTTTAGATCAAAAAATGTCAGACGGGCGCCCCAAATCCCTTCCAGTTCATCTCGAAGTTCACCATAAAACCGCATAAAATTGACTTCCTCGTGCGATAGTGCACGACAGATCAAGGGCTATTCACCGGTGAATTGCTTCGGAAGTGACTTTCGTGAGACCATCGAATCCGAGCGCGTGCCAAATTCCAGTGAAATCTTCGCGACTCGTTCGATCCAATATGCGGGCAGAAAATGGGACGTTTGGGAAGCATCAGTGATCGAAGCAAGATGTCTGGGATGTTGGGTGAATAGAGGAATGAACGAATAAGCCTACGGGTGACATTGGAGGGTTTTTGGGCAAAGTAACTCTGGTCCATATGTTGTAAAGTAAGCAATCAACACCAATCACACTTTACTCTCAAATTTGAACAGTTATGTGCAATAGTTGCTACTGTTCAAATCAATTAGTTTTGGGACATCAACTGCTAGAAATTCAACAGTTGACAACATTGTGAGACATTTCCTATTATGGCTTGGCCCAGAAGTGCTTTGTGCTGTAACCCAGGGATTTTCTCCCCCAATAAAGCTCTCAAAGACATTCCCAGTCAGGATTTCCACGGCTGCTTTTCTCAGGAGACCCCTTCCCATCCCCATTCTCCTGGAACCTCTTCTTCGAGTCCCGACGAACCTCGGCAATAGGTTCAAGGCCTGAATATAGCACGTTCAGAACGACCAAAATGATACTAAACCGGATTATCGATCGATCCCAACACAGATACCGTGGAGAGAGTGATAAACTTCGGAAAGCGACAGTTCGGATGGGGAAGAGACGGATTGCGAACCACGAAGCGAATTGTGTCATCGCCGGAGTCAACGCCGTCGCTGCAGCAGCGCACGCCCCCACATGATCGGGGATCACTGGAAGACTTCCAAGGGGCTGAGGTTTCACAGGTGGTGACGTACAGGATCTTGCTAGAATTTTTGAAGGATTGTTCAAGCCCAGAGAGCATGCATCATTGAGGTTACCGAGGGTAGACGTGCTGACACCCTTCAAATTTACCAATAATTTAATTACACATGATACAGTATATACTGTCTGTTTCACAAATCTTGCCACTTGGCAGGCTTCCAAGATGAGATAGGTCTCGCCACTTGACATGTTTTGGCACGTTTCCAGTTACTGAGAGCGCTGAATTTCCACGATTTGACGTGCCTTGTCTAGCTACAGACAAAACATTGAATTGCTCTCATTTTTGAAACAGATAGTATGTTTACATGTGTTTCGTGTGTTTTTATGTGTGTGTGTATGTGTGTGTATGTGTGTGTGTGTGTGTGTGTGTGTGTGTGTGTGTGTGTGTGTGTGTGTGTGTGTGTGTGTGTGTGTGTGTGTACGTATAGGTTAATAATCTTTGATGTATATGTATAAAAATTACATATACACGCGACTATAAGTTTCCTTTACCTTACTGATGAGTGCAGAGGGAAACTTGTAGCATAATTTAGTTTTCGTAGAAGGATAGTGCACGAAACGAAAACTAAAGATCGACATATAATCCAAAGAACTTAACTATAATTACCCATCGTTGGCTCGGGCTTCGACTTCTACCCTGTCCAGTTTCAATAATGCATCTTGGCCTACAGTTTATACCCTAAATCAACGTTTTTGACGAGCCAGCCCACCCTTTCTAGCTCTTTAGCATATTTCTGTAATATTTCTGTACGATGTGTGCGTCTTTCAGAAGGAACCACATTAAAGTCAGAATCGAGCAAAGAGAGGAACGAGTGGGAGAAAAAGATTAGAGAAGGAGGGAGAGAAGAGAAAGAGGAAGGAAGAAAAAGAAAAGAGGGAAAAACAGTTTTCAATGGAGTGTTCACTCCAATCAAATTGATAGCAGAATGAGATAGCCATTGATCTTTAGTTACCTTCAGAATGCTCTCCATTTGATGCGAAACATCTGCTCAGACCGTCTAGGAACACTCCCCAAGCTAAGACTTCTTTGAGCTTCTGCCTGGTACATGAGTTAAATCTATGTATGCACTTGTTATCCACCAGCGAAAGTCTGAATGACAAAATTTGCAGGTTTCTGAGGAGTTAGCGGTGGCTGAGTTGTGCGAAGTCAGAGATGCTGTTGTTGTCCCTCCAAATTTCTTGCATTTTATGCTTCTCTCAACTTCCAACTTCCTGTCTTACCCTATACATACATCCACTAATCCCTGGTTCCCTCACGTACGCGTCATATCTGAGCATTGAAACACATGTTTCTCCACTCATCAGTGGCTCAGTCGGTGCTGTTTATTCGCTACAAGAAAGTGCTCGGATTTCAAATGGACAAAAACTGCCGCGAACTTCAAGGTTCCTTTTTCAAACAATGAAATAGTTCAAATAGAGTTCTTTGCGTGAAATTAGCTCATGATAGTGTCTTAAGATTTAATTTAGGATTTATGAGATACCCAGTATCCAGAGAATGAAGCGACCCTCCCACTAATCCATGCCAACAAGTTCCATAAGTACCTTATGTCTCTTGCGCTGCTAGTGAAGGGAAGTCTCCTGTTATAAGTGAACTGATTCAAATATTAGATTGTCAGGAGAGTGAGACACTCCAACAGAGATCCGAAGATTTTTTCCAACACCACCGGCATGGATTATTCCTAAGAAAATGAAGTCGTATGTTTCGAATGACTTAGCTGGCCTACATCCGGGTCTGCTGATGGAACTGCGTAGCCATTTTGTAGCATTTTTATTCTAGATTTGGATGAAAATCACTGCCTGGCTGCTGTCCTGTCTTCCAGTGGAAAAATTTTCTGAAAGCAATTCTGGTTAAAATTGACCAACACTGGGAGCGGAACAGTGCCCAAAAGAGTTGAATGAACAATACTCTCGTCAAAACACTTGAAAATGTGGATGAATTATAGGCTCAAAAAGTAGTCAATGGCAGGACTGGTAGGGTGAAAAAGGAACCTTCCCATAAGTCATGTCCTGAAGGTCTCTTTCAGTTCCATGGATGGCATTTTTTTTTGCATGCAAACTCAGCCAAAGCACATGGATACGGTCCAAATCCCTTCCAGACATGTTATTCCCCTGTAGTTGTTGTAAATTTCACACGAAATATACAATCTTGTCTGATTCAGCGTGACTTATGAATCCCAGCAAGAACAAGAATACCGTAAAGGAAAACGTTACCGGTTCGCTTTTGGTTGCAGAACAGGTTTGTTGATCCGTTTCTTTTATGTTTGGTCACAGTGGACATCACTTTCAGGACATTTCCGGTTTGGATGGTTCATGGTGGAAGGTGAAATCTTTTCCCTAATTCCATCTACAGAGTGTACTAAAAGTCTATGAACAAAGAGAAACATGCATAGAAGAAGAAAAGGGGGTTGAAAAAACGTGTGGTCAGTGTAAGCTTGTAGTTTATTTGCGAACATAATCTTTTGTTTGTGAAGATTCTTACTTTGTCACTGGCAGGAACCTGAAGACCCGCAGGTAAGAGGATGGCGAACTTTCGCAGTTAGTCGAAGACGCATTCATCTCGGACATTCACAAAAGTTTCGAAGAGAAATCTGAATTCCTGGAAGGCCATATTCTCTAGATTTTGAAAAACGCTCCAAACTTTCTCAAGATAGGTGTATGACCACAATAAGGGATTGCTTATCCTGATCTCCACAACAGCAAAAAATAATCATTTCGATGCCATAATTTCGTCATTCCGTAATTACCAATTTAGCATGTGATTGATTGGAAAGGGTACAAGAATAAGTTGCTAGGGAAAAAACAGGGTGAATTTGGGCTGAAACAAGAAAAAGTGGTGGTCATGGCGGCACTTCTATTTTTCTTCCTAATACATCCCTTTTTCCTGAGTTGCTTTTCTAAGTCAAACCACCGTTGATTTTTTTCAGCTCGCACTTTCCAATACCTTAGCTTTGTAGCGCACATCAGGTGCGATCAACTAATTAATTTATTTATTTATACCTCTAAGAAAAATTTCCATAACATGATGAGAGACGAACGGTCACTCAAAGGATGCTTGGGCCTTTCTCTAGATTCCCGAATTTCCTTTTGAGATCTGTAATAGGGGGTCCCCCCTAAATTTCAGGGAAATTTGAGGTTCCCGCAAACAGCTTGAGAAGTGATGAGAGGGAATACCTGTGCCACTCAACGTAGTCGATTTCGTACCCGTAACCTACGCTTTCGCAGGTCTTTGCCTCTTGAAGGAGAAGAATCTGGGAAGGAGAAAGGAGGAATCCACCTGGCTTTGTGATCACTGTCCCGGAGTGGATATTATACGTTTTACGAGAAAAAAAAAGAAAGAAAGAAAGAGAGAGAGAGAGAGAGAGAGAGAGAGAGAGAGAGAGAAGGGAATATGTGTTTAGGGCTGTGTTTATTAGTTAGCGGACATTAAAAGCTCAGAATTGTTTATAAGATTCCAACCACCGTATCAAGGCCAAGTTATACTATGATAGATGCATGCGTCTGTGACGCTCGCATCTATTCCGGTGAAGACTAGTCAAAGCATGCTTATCGCGAATGACAACGCCGTACAGCTGTGGCAAATACTCTGCAAACGCATGCGTCCAAGTTGAGCCAGGCGTACGACTGGGCACATCCTCCATCGTACATACGCACGCATGTCGAACGCACGCATCGGGCATAAATTGCCCTTCACTTAACAGATCAGCATAAGCATGATGAAAGGGTCTAGAAATCGCTAGTGCTTGTGTCATATGTCTCATCATATGCGCACTTGTACTAGTACAGTCCGTTAGCCCAGAACGTGCACAAGTGGTGACTTTGTCCGCAATTGCAGCCGCAGTGGTATCGGCCGGCAGATCGGCCGGTTAGGTCGGAAACAGTATCGAAACATCAAAATTAAAGGAATCACATCACCAACATGGCAGAAACAGATCAAAACTGACAAAAGAAAGTGTAAAAATGGATCGGAAATCCGATCGGCCGGCCGAAACTACTGCGGCTGCAATTGCGGAAAAAGTCACCACTGGTGCACGTTCTGGGCTAACAGACTGTACACGTAAGCTACAGGAACAAACTCCGAGCCGGAATCCTGTCGTTATCCTGTCGTAAGCTTTACCTAGCACCAAAAAACTGACATCTTTTATGCCAACGGCGCTATAGAATACTTGATCCTGATTACCAGTAGTAGCACGATTCTCACGGTTGTCTGTCGGATAAACGCAGTCATCCTCGAGAATCTCAATACACAGACCTGCTAGTCCGATGGAGGAGCGGGAGTTGAGCTGCGTGTACCTTTGTTTGCCTACGGTACCGGGAAGATTTGCCCTTCATTAGGTTGGAAAAGTTTTCCGTGAGTGGTGCTCCAGTGGTAATATTCATCAACGTCCCCGGTAAGGTTCTGAGCTTCCCGCTCATTTGGAATGGACGAGTTTGTCGAGCCAAATGTCACATATCCTGCTGCTGTTTCTGCTATGTTTTGCAAGTGCTGAATGCGGCAAGTCGTTTGGACACAGTATACCCATTTTAGTTGGGAAAACTTGTCCACCTTAGGTGGACAGGTAGATCACAGCCTTCTTGGGATGTTCATGAATCTCACCACAGATGGGCCTATGACCATGCTGACGATAATTTTTGGGGAGCGATGTGTTTGATTCTAGAAAATGGAGGGGTTTCCTGTGGCTGTTCTATTTACTAGTAGTTAAAATACTGTAGTTATGCTAACTATATGCTTCTGTAGCCTGTCTGTTCCCAAAAACAAGAAAAAAAATATTATATTGCTGCGCTTCGTTCTCACAGTTTGTAGCTCGTGCTGCTGTTTGTATATTTTACCACGAAATTATACCCCAACAGCAGAAATCCCCTACCCTAATTCTTATTTATGCTGTCCTTTCTCTAGTGAAAACTTTAGTCGATGCATAGACGTGCAGCTGTTCAGCGCAGTCAGTTGGAACTAAATATGTCCTGGAAAGGTTGCCCGAATTTGCTGCAGAAATGTAATAAATTCTAAACATAGCCTAGATTACTACTTTTTTTAAACATGAGAGAACTCACTTCAACAAAGAAGTCACCTTTATAGCTATGGTGCATTAAGAAGAGCCTGACCGACTTACTCTGCTACGCTTACCATTGTGCATATCGTGTGCCAAGCGAACATGTGTCAATCTCAGGGATTTTGGTCAATATTTATAACCTTTTCTGTATGAAGTTTATCCATGAAATGAACTGTTTTCCAACCATCTTGAAGATATCATCCAGAAAATCATAGTGGGGTAGATGTTATATGATTTCAGGGTCTTGAGGGGCGTAAAACTCTATAGGATGGTTAGAGAACAGGGGAAAAATCCACGAAAAATGGGAAGAAGGCAGCTGTTTTTCGAGATTCTGAATCACACAGAAGAATGTTCACGAGTCCTGCAAGCTGGACGCCGCGCGCGCCAGCCTTGAATTGGCCGCGTTCACGTAAGCTGGCGCATCGTAAATAAGAAGCCCATATCAAAGGACAACACCTGCGGCCGTTGCTGCCATATCTCACTCTACTTATCACTTACTTTCTTATTGCTGTGAATCACAGGAGACCAGATATATGAGGCAGGACGGGTGTGGTGCGCTATACCTGGAATGGACGGCGGAGCCGAGCTGTGCGATTGGCCAGTGGCGCGTACTGACCAATCGCAAGGCTTGGCCACGGTGAACTCGCTAAATGTAGAGCTTCACGCCCGGCTGACTTACCTCAAAAGTGAAAATTTCCGTAATTAGTTCCTTAAAGGGTCCGGAACTTTCATTTAAAAAAAATCTGAATTTCCATGCTTCACCATAGCAGAAGCTATGCGGGGACACTTAGGGAGCAATTCATTGCCCCTTGTCTCTCTTGCTGCCACTCGAACCCTCTGGGCTACACAGTTTTGGCCGACATTGTAGTATCAGAATCAAGTTAGCAGAAATTCTTTGAATTCCCCATCTCCCCTTTTCTATATGGCTGCCACTCGAGCTCTCTAAACCACTGCAACGCAGGATCCAGCAATGTTGGACATACCGGAATCCATCTTTTGGTCTTCAATAAAACAGCTGACAGATATTCGCAATCTCAGTCGTTGAAGATCGAGTCATTTGTCATGACACCAAATGATTGACATACCTTTCCGACTCGTCTCCCCAGCATTTCGCTCTGCATTCGAGCCGGCCACGATAAACAAAGTCGTCAAGCGGCTCTGCGGTCTTCAGAAGCCGCTTACGACGCCGGATCCGCGATTACGGAAGTCTTCTGGTTGGCGGCCAGCCAGACGCACCTCGAATCGATGCGGTCGCGGCCGGCTCTGCGCCCTCCGCCGGTGGCCGCGCTGTCTCGCGGCTGCCAGCCCGCGTGCAGCCTTTCTCACTGCACGGGCTTCTGCCTTCATTTTCGACTTTGTCTCGAGCCCAGAAAACAATGTTTGGTATTCGCATGCGTTCGTACAGCATGTCCGACATCACAGAGCACGCCCTGGCTGGATTCGTTCTTTTCCGCGCTTTTCCTCGGGGAAATCACGAGTTTTCCTTTTTCTATCAATGCTATGGCCGGAAAAGTGGCTATCCAATGTCCACCTTATGAGCCCTATCCCATAGCTGCTTTTTCCGAGCAGAAATCGCTCAAATTTCACCACCGGCGCCGGTCGAATGCATTTATTCTGCCGGGTTCTTTTTGAAAATCGCATTCTTCCGCTACCATGCGCCGAACCGCAACCATGCGACGACATCGTCGCACTAAAAAGGTCCAATATTTCGTTTCGGTTTCCTCCAACAATAAAACCGCGATGAAAACGCACTTAAAATGCTCAACTATGCACGAGAATTTACATGCGTTTCGCGGTCAGCCGCCGGGTAGTCGACCACGACCAGCATCAGCAACCGGCGTCCAAACGTTCAAAGGTTCTTTCGTCGGTCGCTGTCGCCTTTTTCGACTGTCTGGTTTGATGTGTCGTCGATAAAAATTAATCAAATGGAAACATTTTCCCTGTCGAGGAAGTGAATAAGTGCACCCCGCAAACATTATTCGTCTCGGCTGTCACACGGCAATGAACGAGGTGGTTTAATGTTCTCCATATTATGTTTATCCAAGATTTATGGTTGCAGTCATTTCGATTGAGTTTTTGTTCCTCCGATGGCACCATTTCCCAACCGCTGCACAGCTCATCAGCGACGCGGTCTCGTTGCACCAGTTCTGACACGCTCTAACTCGTTTGAACGAAGTTGTGACACGTCCTAACTCGTTAGAACGAAGGATGACAGTTAAGACGTGTGAAGGACGTGTCAGAACAAATACAGTCTTTGTCGAAAAGATGGACGGATTACGCGTGCGGTTTAATAGCGTTGCGGCTACAGAATCGTGGCAGGACCTACTCGACCCTCTCAGTTGAAGCATGTTCTCTCGTCCGAGTCCCGACGCGATTGTGTAGTCACGGAATCCGTCTAATTTTTGAGAAGGACCGTACATCAAAAATGTGTCGTGGAGGTGCTGCTCAGCAGCTGCGGGGCGGTGCTATGGAAGGATCCCAAGGTCAGTTTATGTTTTCGAATCTTTATGCCGGATAGTAAACGTTTTTTTACCCGTCAGGTCCTGCAACGAATTCATTTTTGTGGATGTATGTCTACGGACAAGCAAAAGCACAGCCCTTGTTTATAGTGAAAAAGCTGGTAAAGATTTCCGGGATTTTCGCTATCCCTGCAGAGCTTTACTGGCGAATCTGGGATTAAATTTGAATTGTCCTCTGCTGAAAAAGGACAGCGATACATAGTGAGGCCTCCCATTCCTTCCCGGTGATCGCGCGACGTCATTTCAAATTTATTGGCATGTCATGCGGGCGGTTTCGTAGCATTACGGGCCGATTTGCACGGTATTCCCGTTGAATATATTCATATGAATATCTTTTGCGGAACTGCGCATTATGACTGTGTCCGTGTAAACAAACAGCAAAAATTGCTTTGGGCCTTTCTCCCTGTTAGTTTTTCTTGTTTTCAAATTTAAATTTTAGCTATTTGTATTTTTGTGCCATTGTGCCTTCATGACATTGAAATGCCGAAGCTCAGCTGATGAGCAGGATGTAGAGCTTTGTACCTGAAAAGGGTGCTGTGGATTGGCCCTGTGATTGGTCGATTCGTCCAATTGGCAAGTCGCAGAGACCGGAGGCACCGCCCTTTTCAGGCATAAAGCTCTACACCCGTTGAAAAGGTACGCAGTTAGAATGTCTTCTTATGAACATTCCTTCCTCAAATTTTTCTTGTACAGATACTTGCCACCCGTTGATATTGCTAACTTCAAATATTCTGAGGCAAATTCGTACAGATTCTTCTGGATCATCCTCGAGTGGTGGTACACAAGAATCTGAAGAGCGTCGGGTCCCGCAACGACTCCCTTCCTACAGTAGAAAGCATGGCTAGTGCGTATAGATGAGCATTTCTCCACGGGAAGTTAACGCTACCACAAAAGTATCAAGTTTTTGTGCGTGATATACTATCTTCGATTTCACTAATTTACAGTGGGCGTCAATGGCGGTGATCCGTCTGCGGCCTCGCAAAGCACGCGGCGCGACCGCACCGCTCACACTAGAATCGTCGCCGCAGTGGCTTATCTGGGTTTTCTTGATAGTTGTTCATCATATTTGATGATAACTAACAAGAAAACTAACTAACTATCAAGAAAATCCCATAATTTGATGTCCTGGAGAGGGTTCTCGATCGAGCGGCGCGGTCGCGTCGCGTTCTGTTTGAGGCCGCAGACGGGTCACCGCCAGTGACGCCCACTGTATATAGTTTGTCGAAAGAATTGACGGAATGCGCGTACGGTTTCGCAGAGCCGTGCCTGCGGAATCGCGGCGGGACCTACTCTACCCTCCCACTTCGAGCATGCTCTTTCCGCATCCCTTCTGCAGGTCTGGAGCATGCTGTTTCCGCATCCCTCCTTCAGGTCTCGCAGCGATTCTGCAGTCACAGAATACGTCCATCTTTTTGAGAAGGACTGTAGTTTGATGGTTGTAGAAACCAAAGCGGGACATTTTTTATGCTCTTATTTTGCCCAAATTTTTGTTGTAAAGGAATTAAAATTCTCTTAGACGCTTTACCTCCTTAATTGCTTATGATTCTTGTATAACCTTGAAGTATAAGGCATTTTTCCAGTTTTGGGAACATGAAGTTCTGCGTGAATTTATGATACCACTGAACGCTCCGCATCCGCCACATAATGGCCAACCACCGCCAC
This sequence comes from Ancylostoma ceylanicum, assembly GCA_000688135.1. Lineage (NCBI taxonomy): Eukaryota > Metazoa > Nematoda > Chromadorea > Rhabditida > Ancylostomatidae > Ancylostoma > Ancylostoma ceylanicum. The sequence continues at coordinate 779,214 of JARK01001360.1, read as the reverse complement.
CAATGGCCGTATTCCCTACCGACCAATTTAACGCCATCAACGCATCCTGGAACAGTAATCAGGTACGTGAAATTGAGCTTGTTTTTGTTACTTTCTTCTCGAGTTCTCCATTTTTACTTGATTTTTTGTAAGATATTTACTTGAGAATGCGGTTTTGCTTCCAAGATTTGTCGTTTTTAAACCTCAAGTACTCGTCAGAGCCATCCTGCAATGAAATTATGGTTGCATGACATCATTCCTAAGGCTTAAATTTCGTTAGTCAGGGAGCTGCGCTTTCGCTAGGATTCATGAACGCATAACCAGGCGAAACCAGGCTAGCAAGCTAACTTTCACGTCCTGCGTCTCTTTGGATTACATAGTCTGTACAAGAACCAATAACTGTAACCACCATAGGTTTGCTCGGGTGTCATTTCATGAACCCCAGCCCTGGAGACCAAAAATAAGAATTCTTATACGGTCCAGTCTTGAAAAACGCAACTATCCTGACACTATCCTGGACGGGAATGGATTATTCGTGTTCTGCAGGGTTATTTCTAACGATACGCTAGTAAATACTGATGGTTAGAACATTTTGCCCCAAGCAGTCCTAGCTAGTTCTCTTTTCTTTCTTTACTTCCTTCTTATAGTTTATTACTCATCTAATTCTCTTTTGATTATTCCTTTCTCCGAATCATATTTGCAGTTATTATTTTCATCATTTAGGAAATCGCTCGTTTATTGTATTCCGCGCCTAATCATCCAGAATGGATAGCGCAGCAGGTAGCGATCCGGCCACAGACTGGGTAGGTTGAAACGTCTTCCATGTTGTTTGTTTTCCCAGCTTTGTACTCGTCCTCGTCCGAATCTTCTTAGTCTTCTTCTGAGGCAGATTCTCTGACGTTTAATCTCTCGGATGTAGCGAATCCTACTGACATGTGTTTTGCTTCAGTGCCCAGTATATGTTTTGCCGTTTTGATGGTAATTGGTTCAAGATGGACGGCTATGAGTGGAAAAAACGACGCGAAGGGAAGCTGATTCGTGAAGACCACATGAAGTTGAAGGTACTCAATTATTCATGTTTTGATCGCGCTTTCTGGCAAACCATGAATGCGCTATTTGTTTTCGCATTCTTGGTGTACGACCGCATTATTATTGAGAAATTGCAATGTTTTCCGCTGAACACGGAATATTGTTTAATGCCTGTCTATGAATAAATGCAAACAATCGATGAAATCCCGAGAGGAATTCCAAAAATTTGTAAAGCGGTGTCGAATTTGCTAGTTTTTCTTGTCGGGTAACAATGGTTCCAGTCGTGTACAGAATTTTTATCAGTAATCTTGGCTTTTGACTTGCTTATCCTACGAAAATGTTGTACTTTCATAGATTGCTGGGTATAAGGGTTATTCATTTTCCTGAGGCTTTATATGTTTATTTATTCGCGATCATATGCATTCAATGATTTTATTTTGTTATTTCTTTCGGGGCATTCTTTATGACTGTATAATTTATTGTTACTGTTTCTGGATGTGTTGAATGGCTTCGGAAACGGTTCGAGGTGAGATAAAGCTAAATCCATACCAGATCTCTCTTTGTAAGAGCTGCAAATGAAGCTTTTCTATACCATACATGAAGATATATGAGAAAACCAAGTCTCACATTTTGAGAGTCACATTTAGCCCATATCCATACCTAATTATGGTCTCCTGAAGACATTGTGTAGCATTTTTGATCTAGTTCTAACGTCGTATCCACATCCTGGCTATTGCCTCGTTTGTCAGTGGAAAAGTTTTTCGAGAGCAAATTGGGTAAAAAATCACTCTCACGGGAGTATGGAGTGGCCGCAGTTTTCCCCTCCCTGCTCTTAATAGTCCTCCTTTTCATGAAAAACCGTTAATACCATGGAGAAGAGCACTTCTTGCGTTCTCCGAATTATATAGTCATTGAAACTCTCCTTGATGAATTTGTGTATTTAGCAATTTTGCTGGTAAAGTATCCATAGCGACTCCCATTTTTCAAAAGTGAATTCGAAGGCCAGCTGCTCCAAGAGTAAGGCCTCCCGGCATCATCTCAAAAGTACAGTCCTTGTCGAAAGCATAAGCGGATTACGTGTGCGGTTTCATAGTGTTGCTGCTGCAGAATCGCGGCGAAAACTACTCCTAAAAACTAAAAGACTCCCTAACTTGGAACATGCTGTCCTTCCATCAGTCGTCCAGGTCCCGCCGCGATTCTTCAGCCATGGAATCCCTTTATCCTTCTGAGAAGGACTGTACTTCAGGCTTTCTCCCATTTAGGAGATAAAAAATCACAACAAAGCGCGGGTTTCAGGCGAAGAAATATCACCAAGTGAGCAAACGTTATGTAATAAGGTACGATCCTGGTCACATGTGGGCTGTTCCAACATTAACAACCTCGTTTTTTTTCTTCTCGCCCTCAGTTTTTGTTCCATCGTTCCACTCTCTTCCTTATTTGGAGTTTACCCTATCTCATAAGCAGTTGAGTTCGCTCAATGTACCGGATGTCTTTCGAGCCTGGGAAGTGCATATTACCATATGTTTTAACGAGCTTTTTTTTAACACTTCCGCTCAAAATGAAATATTCGCCTATATTAGTTGTAGGTTGATGGTTTTGTAGAGGAGAGTTGTCTTCATAATTAACTATTATATTTCTTCTCATTGAAAACAGCTCCTTATTTATGTTTAACATTTATTCACATTCTTCACACAATTTTTCTTAAAAAGGGAATAATTGTACTCGTCTTTGTTGAACTGATATTGGTAAAGCTTGAAAAGTAACGATAGCACCCTTCATTTTTAGGTGAATAAGCAAGAAATTCTTTCTGCCAACTACGCACACTCTTCCGTCGTCCCAACCTTCCACAGAAGAGTTTATTGGTTAACAAGTGTGAGTTTTTGTTTCATTTGTCGTTTTTCACTTCCTTCTGTTGTTTTCTGTCCTTACTTTGGGTATCTTAACGCAATAGACGAAGGGCAAGGGTTACTAATGGATAGTAGATTTGATACTCGTGCGATGTCACTATCTATTTGTCGTACGATAATGATGTGTGCATCAATTGCACGTGTCTTGTGATACTTTAGGACGGGACAGACATAAGAGCTGATGAAAGCAGCTTGACGGGTTGTGTCTGAGACAGGGATTAGCTGTCATCTCTATGCCATTCGAGAAGTGGTGCGAGTAAGCGATGATTATGGGCAAATTCGTTCGATGGGCGTGACATCAAAAACGAAGTGCGATGCATGTTTTATTGTGCACTTCATAGGTTCAGCGGTGTGTGTTATTTGCGAATTTTTACGCAACACTGCGCTATCCTATGGCATGAAAGTACAGGGTGGTCCAAAAATATGGAGACACTCCAAAAGTTTTATATCTAACGTTAGAAAGCAAGTTTGCAGCTCTGTTCCCAATATGGTATTTTTCATTCAGTCCTGAACAGAGTATACTATCGCATTTCACTAACTCTCCTAACACCGGTGAGAAAAGACACGATGAATTCGAACTTGTCACTTGCTGTGGCGCGGAGGGGTCTTCCTCGCGGATAACCCCACGTTTCTAGACGCCATTGCTCCGACGATTAAAGAGTTTACTGGGAGTAAAATCAGTTTTTGTGCTTAGATGAATACCATAACGGGTGATGTGCGCGAATGATTGCTAAAAACAGTAACTGTAAGGAAACGGACGTGAATTCCTGTGCAAAAACAGGGTGAAATGCATGTTAGGGCTGTTTCCGGTTCCTTTTTCAGTGCTTAGATAGCGGAATAGAACATATTAGGCTTGCAAACATCCAATCTTGAATTTCTGAGGAGAATTACTCCCATTATACGATTACTCATGGGGATCCGATTGGATAAGCACGTTCAAACCGTGTAGGATATCGGCGAATTCGCACCAAATCCCGGATATGATAACCAAGGTAGCTGGTCGTTCACAATCGCTTTGATGTTTTTCTATTACCCAAGCCTTGTATTCTTTGATGCACTGGTAAGTGACCCTCTTGCACAATCTTACACGTTGACATTACATGCGCGCCTAGAGTACACAAGGTTGTAATTGGGTGATGGAAAGAAATCTTGACTGACGGCCTAGTTCTCGTCAAATTTCACAGCAGTAGGGATTGTTCTGTAGGAACGTGTATGACTTTGACGTGTTTGACTAATCAGATGAACAGCAAAAGATTGGATACAAAGTGCCAAGACACGAGATAAGTCGAGGAACGCGCATCGCAACCTTGTCTCCATATTTTTGGACCACCCTGTAGAACATGTGAGCGCAAGTTGTAACAGTCTAGTGACGCTTCGTTGGTTCTCGCGTGTTCCATTTTGTTGGGTTCCCAGGAAACTCAATATTGGGAAGCGGACCTTCTGGAGCGCCTTAATTAGGGGTTATACTGAAGCAACGTGATGATTCCTCGGTATGTTCAACATTTGGGAAATATGAAAAGTCTTGTCATGATAAGATTGGGTGGTAGCGATAGTATTTTCTGCGGCCGAGAGGTGTTTTTGTTTGGGCGAGTGACGGATACGTTTATTGCTTGAGAAGGAGTATCGGGTTGCACAGCAGTGGACTTGGTCATCATCGCGCTTGACCCTGGGTCAGACGCTAATCTGCGACAGAATTTATTGGCAAAAATTCAGTAATTAGGTGAATTACTAGCTTTCATGTTATCGATCAAAACCGCTGGAGATAAGAGCACGGTTGTACGTTCTATGCAGACTGCCTGAATTTTCTTGTACCTGAGCGCGATGAGGTTTAATCTCCGTTGCAAATCACTCATTTGCAGCGCTCATAATTCATGCATTTGGCGTGCGGTGACTTCATAAGCTCCCTACCACGCAAGGTCAAGGATTTTTTTCATGTTCTAGGTAGATCCGAGCTCGGGCATCACCAAGCCTGGGTGTTCCAGGAATCGCTTAGCGTTCGAGGTGGTAAGAGCGTGCATATGAAAGTGAGTACACACACGCCATCTTCCTCATGAGCGCTTCATAGAGTAGGTGGTTGCTGGATGCAGGGGTCTAGTAGAGCAAAAATATGGTAGTCTTAGAGGTGTTTTCAATAAGAAGGATCGCGTAGTTGGCTAGTGAATGTTGGCCATGAAGCTGCAGTTGAATTCACTGTTTATGCTGCTGGCAATTCCACATTTGAGCTTGCGACTAACTCTCAAGTAACTCTGCAGGGCCTTGATGCATCATCGAGACTACCCATGGTAAATATATTGATGTTCTTTCTGGAATGATAGCCCCTTTCTTCTCAGCGACGAGAAAGTTATGCATTTCTTCTGCATGCTGTGTTTTTAGCAGTGCTTCAGAGCGTTATCACTTTCTGTTTCAGAACCCAGAATATGCTCTTGTACACTATCTTAACACGGAAACTGAGACTAATCTGAAAAACATCATGGACAAGATCTCAGCATGTATAAAACTAAACAGTTTGAATCTCAACCAACAACAACTTCTAGATCAAATCTCTCCAATATGTAAGTTTATTTTCGCAAAGCTTTATCATTTTCTTTTTTTTTTCTTAGCAGCCTTGAACCAATTACTTTTCTCAGAATGTTTTCAATTAAAATTTACTTTTGTAGATGCGAATTTGTTGAATCAACAGGACATCGCTTGTATATGTGAGCAGTTATGTAGTAGCCTTAGATTCTCGCCTCCAGTACATAATGATCTCGATGCAAAGGTGAGCTGTCTTTGGATTTGTGTTTTCGTTTCGAGTTTACTGTAGAAAATGCATTTGCAACACATGTGTTCGAGAGTCAAGTTCCTCTGCTGACTGATTTTTATCGTATAGGTAGACTAAAATGCCCTTTAAAGGTTTCCGCTATTTCTTATCGCTCCAATAAGGGTCCTGGTTCATTTTTGAAAGATTTATGCACCGTTGTTCCATTAGTTCTGCAATTTCAGCGGCAGTGCGCTTGCACCGACAGAGGTACAAAAAATCGAAAGAACTGAATCCTATTAGAGTCAACGAATCGTTACAGCTGTGCAGCGACATTTTTGTTCCGGGAACTTTCTTTTTATCTACGAAATCGTTTGAGCTTTGGAAGAGACCAGCAGTGGGATTCATTAACGTTAACGGGAAGTTATTGCTTGGCTGATCTTCTTAAGTGAAAGAGTTGTCCATGCAAATAGTGTGGACTTTGCCCATCCCACACGTCTCACACAGATATAGCAAGTATTCATAGGGATAGCATAGTGTTACAAGGTATTTCACATTATGCGTGGGAGTCTCCCCTACTCTGTATGAGCAGAAAACCTACAACTTCCCCCGGGAACAGAACTTCGTTGATCTCGCCACTAAACTTGAAAATTGCTCTAATTCACTTGGAATTTGGTTAAATTTTTTGTCTGTTCTGTAAGCACAAGTATACATGGAAAAAGAGGATGAGAGTAACTTCTAGGTCCCTTCTTTTCTAAACTTGGGCATATTTCATGGAAACCTTGTTGGCTTAGAAGTAGAAGAAATCTCCGAAGATGAGAATTCTTTTTCAATTGTTTACATCAAAGGATAGGTGAAGCCGTACTCACTTACTCTGCCCTAAGCTCACTGCTTTCATTATTCCTTTGTGAACAGGTCAAATTTTTTTCGCGTTCCCCTTTGTGGAAAGGCGGTTCCAGAATGGATCCTGTTGCTCTAATGTTCTACCCTAAGGATCTTCCCGGATTTTAGGTACAATCGGGTATGCCCACATCTGTTGTGGTTCAGCAGAATCATGTCACGTCCCACGTTCAACATGGATCTTCTCATCACCTTGAACGGCGGAACTCGTGCAGTTCAGCTTTCCGCCCTGGCTTGTCGTCGTTGATTCTGCGAAGACAGCCTTCGACTTTTAGTGATTCGGTAGATGTCAGTTATGGTGGTGGGTTCCTTTCATAATCTTATTCATTTCATTATATGTGATGCCATCAGCTAAAATTTTTTTCTCACATAAGCATCTTTGAAGTCTATTTTTCAAGTCATATTTGTCCATTTACTCGAATATTTTAGGTGCTTCAGCCATTAATGGTATGATGGATAGTATGCCACTTAGAGAAGTAGTTAATGGTTATCAAGCAGATTGTCGCTCGCACTCTGGTGAGACTCATCGCAGCAGCAATCAAGATGAGGATATGGTGAGGACTTCCAATTCGTACAAAAAGGGCTATTTTATCTGATATATTCTAGTCTACCAGTCTCCAACCATCACAACCAGCATCAGCTTCTTCGTACCCGCCAGATAATCAGCCGCCCACTTGTCTTGCTCCAATCACGGATATCACTCCTAATAACGGCTGTGTTAAGGTGAGTTACACGATTTCTACAATTTCCAAATGAACTTGTTCGATTTTGACGTGTTAATATGTAATTTTTTTTTCAAAAATCTTGTTCACAATATGTAATAATGTCCTTTTTATTTTGTTCGTTTTGTTTTTGAATGGATGCAATGTGATATGCTTGGGCTGTTTTCAGTTTCCATTAGCCATTCATTTCTTAGGGAACTAGTTATTCTTTGGTTTTGCATCCATTGTTCAATCGTAGTGACGGCCAAAAGCAGTGCTCAACCTCAGTTTATTAGCTCTAATCAATAAAGATTTGTGAGACTCGAGGGAGTTTTGAAGAAAGTGAAATGTACTGTTCCTTAGTTAGTCTTAGAAAGGCGCGAACTCCAATTTTTAGTTTAAATTAAGATCTATATCGTTATAAGGCTTATCCAGCGTTATGTTGCCAGTCATACTTGAAATCTGCTAACTGGCTGCGAGAAGCTCAGAATTTTGGTGATTTACCTCCACCCACAATCGCAGACACGTAGACCCTCAGGCGTCGGTTTTTATGCTTAGGAAATCACATCCAAATCCTCGAATCTCACTCACCAGTTTGCAGCACTTTCCACTCAGCCATTCGGGTACATTGGGGGACTCGCATGCCACCATGTTGTCCATTTGCTCTTCACATTGATGTAGTAGGTACAGCAAGCGTTAATGGTGGCGCGTTTTTCGGACTCAAGAAGCACGTGGCGCGACCGCACAGCTTACGCTGGGATCGTCCCCGCAACGATAAATTATTGAATTTTCTTGGTAGTCACCTGGTTTTCTTGATAGTTTACACTTGTTACAAATTACCAGTCTGCCCGTCCGGCTGACGCCGGACTTCCAGACTGCTCCTTATGCTCGCTTCGCTCGCATGAGTTCACCTCCATCCTAGTAGAATTGTGGTCATGCCAATTTTTGCTCCGTTTCCCCTCCCCATAAAAATGGACTGGTCAAAGAGGACTGCTTGCGTCTCTTAGAGCAGTTTTATCATTCCCTCGAGCGAAATAGCTAATTTTAGCTATATGTAACCGATTCGATCTGGAATGAACACAGAAATGGTTTATCATTCTTTGTTTGTTGTGAGTGATCCATTGATAACAATCAGCTCAGACATATAAAAGAAGACGATTCGGTGTGCTCAGACACAAATGAAGGTAGAAGACGCAAGAGGGGACGTGATGTGGGCGGAATGGTATGGTATGGGTGGCATAATAGCCACTGCTGAAGCCGGGCGTTTAGTACTTTAGGCTGAATTCAATTTAGGCTCCAGAGGACACTTAGAACGAAGATAGATCTGAATAAGAGCAATTTCTCGCTAATTGGCACCTCTTCTTCATCTGTCGACCCGTTCGCAGGCGCTTACCCATTTTGGGCGCCGGCGCACCCTCAGCACAGCGACGGACCCGTCTCCCCGCCACTTTATGCGACGGCGCAACTTTAAAACAGCGCCGGAGCCGTCTCCTTGCGCCGACCCACTCTTGCCATACCCGTTCCCATTCTCAGAAATGATTGATATCAGAAGAATACAGTATGCATTCACTACCACTGACCAATCAGGGAATTTCGTAACGCTCTGACACACACACTCACAAACACACTTACTTACAGACTAAACGCGTTATTGTAAGTCATCATACAGTTCGTAAAACTTTTTTTCAACTGCTCGAAGGTTTTGATCGTTGTCATTGGCTGATCATAATTTCAATCACTTTATATAATGTATAAATTCCTCACTATTGATACCTACTGTCACCCAGTTTAACTAATTGCAGGGTGGTACCAAAGTGTTGGTAATAGGTGGCTGGTATATGAAAGGTCACGACTACACGGTCATGTTCGGTGAGCGACGGGTACCAGCTAGGTTAATTCAAGTTGGCGTACTCTCCGTCATTGTGCCCCCAAGTAAGTTTCATTTGATCTTTGTCGAATTGTTGCAGTATTTTCCGTATTTGTTACGCTAACAAGAGGTTTCAATCGCTTCAATATCATTTTAGCTTCGATGAACGGTGTTGTCCCTGTACGGGTACTCTGCAACGGTCAAGTGGTTTCATCGAGTAGTGAATTTACCTATAATGAAGAACAGGATGAATTGGCTACGACTGCGTTGCGACAGTGCATGGTAGATCGGCTTCATATTGTAGTCCATGCGTTTGGAGCGATGGAGAAGTTGCAGGTGAGGGAATGACTTTGAAACACCTTTGAATTATGAAATATCCCGCTTGAAGTTCACACTAAACATTTTTTAGTGGGTTTCATCCATAGATGAGGACTCTGTCCTTTCATTACTTCAAAACCTGGCTGGAAGACGTCTGTCACTACCAACTCTTCTCTCAGCACATCCTACGCTTCCCTCTAGGACCATACTGCACATAGCAGCTGCCCTGGATTACCACCGAGTTATAGAGCACGTTCTGGCATGGAGGTTTGAGGGTTTTTCTTCTTTTGCAAGGTATGGAAGGACACTCCAGTATATATTTAAGGCGGAACCTGCCATTCAGTCGAGAGTTTGATCCGTTGGCTCGAGATGGTGAAGGACGGACACCTCTCCATGTCGCAGTTGCAGCTGGTCATGTCGCTTCAGCAAGGTTTCTCTTCGGGATGTACCAATATTTGAACAGTATTTGTACATATGGGTTCACAGAGTCCTTGTACGTGCTTGTCGAACCACAGTCGACGTCCTGGATGACCGTGGAAGAACTCCTTGTGATCTTAGCTGTGATGAGCAGATGATGCGACTTACAGCTCGAACAGCTGATCGGGATGTCGACGAACAGAGAACTCTTCCTAAAAGTGGGTAGTTAGGGGTCTTAGGGTGTTGTGCAGTTATGTAAGCAGGAATGTTGGCCAACTTATCTTGGATTCAATGGATTTATGGATTCAAGATTACAATGGTAGCCTCGTTTAGATGCAGAAGACGTGGAACATGTCACTTCTACAGCGCTATGGGTACTCACAAATGGTGAGACGGTCACGGATGAACACTTGCTCAGGGATCGGCTTCCACCTGAAGGAGAGGTGAGTTTGTAGTGTTTTAAACTGGAGCGTGGTGAAAATTTACCTTTGGCTGAGGCGGAGCTCATTGGTATTAGAAGATGAAATACATGACATGAATGGCTTGCAGCAGTTGAAGAGGATGAGAGTTACTGGAAGTATGTTGGAGAGCCAGGATATTACTTGACATTTTTAAGCACCGGTTCGACTGGCCGGTTTTTCACACACGGGCTTGACCTAGAACGGAAATGTGGGGTCTGTGGTGTTATTCATCCTTGCCGGGTGATCAAGTTGACGCGTCGATACAAAACGTAATTTAAGGAGGGAGAAGAGAATTTCTGAAGAACTCACAAATAGAAAGTTACACAACCAGGACACAAAGTGGACACATCCAGGTGCGAAATGGTAGACACATCCCGGGGTGTGCTAGATGTGTCAACTATTTTCCGCCGATTCTAGATGAGTCTACTTTGTTTCCCGGATGTGTCCACCAGCTTGGACTGACGCACCTCCATGTGTCTACCTTGTGCCCACCATGTGTTCACTTTGAGTGCTGGTAGTANGTCTCCCGCCGGAGCTCCTGATTTTGTCCCGAAAGTGATAAGAAAGCTTTTTGTCAGGCGGGACTCCCGAGCAAATGTCTGAGAGAAGAGAGCAAACTTATCGTAAGTAATATCATTTTTAACTTTTGTTTACGTCGTTAACGTTTTATGGCTATTTTAGTCGGAGGGGAGAACATTTTATTCATGTTCAAATAGGACTTTTTTTCGGTACACATATGTTTGAGTTTTTTTGATAAGATACTCAAGATATGTATCTTATCAAAAAACTCAATTGGTGTTGGTGTTGATTTTTATTGTCTAGTTTCTTTTTTTCACTTCTTATCAAGTCCACTGTGTCTTGCTTATTTCTGGTATATAGCGCGTTCTTGTAACGTATTACTAAATAAAAAATAAAAAATATGTAAGAAGCAAATTAAAAGCCTGAGAAGTTAAGAAGTATAGAATGAAAGAATAGAAACCCGGAGGATTTAACAATAAGGATTTAATCTTAGGAACAAGAGTTTGTGAAAAAAGCAGTGTTGGACGCAGAAGTGGCCGTTTCGAGAGATAGTGTGGGAAAGAAGTGGCGCCTACGGGGACGCGGATGGAACGACAAAAATGTTACACTTGATAATGTTAATTTATAAGAATGTGAAGCCAATGACCGGTGAAAATTCAGAAGAAAACTGGAGGATCTACTTTCCCACAACTAAAGAGGATGAATATGTTCCCGAAGTAACGAGTAATTTAAAAGAAATGTTGTTCAATTCCTAAGAAGATTCTTCACTGAGGGAATGAAATGTTATATATGATTGAAAAGCTCTTGTTGCTAGTTTTTTGAATGGCCCTGGAGCAATTCAACAGTTGTTGTAAATGGTTATTGCATAAAAATGTAGAATACATGGTTTACTGTTGGTAAAATCTTTCACAGAAATCCAGAGCCGTTCTCATCAAGGGGAATCTTTTGAAGTTAAGCCGTGTTCAAGTGGATCGCTTCAGCAGATGGTGAGTTGATGGATAGGTCGACCTTGTTGTTTAGTAAATCAAACAAAAAGTAAGGAATAAATGTTCACGAAATTGAAAAAAATGGCGATTTAGTCGAAACGTGATGTTTCCGATAAACGTTCCGTTTGACCGTTAGATAAGGCTGCGCACTAAACAAGATCCAAGGATAACAGTTTTGTATCAAAATTTCCACGTTCTTCTTCTATAGAGAAGGTTGTAGACGCGTTATACGTGAATACTCAAAAAAACCCCGAAAATTACGTGGTTAAATATTGCAAATAAATAGAGTTACTGCAAGTATACGGGAAAAATCAAGCAATAGAATACAAGTGTTCGGTAAATCACTATAACTTCTCCCGAACATACATTTGTGCTCATGACTTGTCGATTTTAGCTAAAAACAATGTTATCACCTCGTACAACTGGTATTGATAACTAGCTACTTGTCGCTTTTTGGAATTCTCTGACCACCCATCCACAAAGTGGTTACCAAGTCGGAAAGAAAATCGGACTGAAGTAGGATGGAAAGGTCAAGCCGAACAAAAGAAGATGGTGCATGGAGCGCCAAAAGCCTATCGGAAAGCGTCAATACTGATTAAAGGTCGCTAATCTCCTTAGCCAACAGAATAGCCATTTCATTGCGTTTTCTGCACTCCTCACGGTACGCGAAAGTATGCGGAAGGGTTGCTCCGCGACATTTATGTACCACATCATGTCGTGTCTTTCCACCAGGTGTTTGAAATCAGAGCTAAGAACTGAGAAAAAGAAATCCATTGTACCAGGCATTTTCAATGTTCTGCCTCGGCTACCTAGTGGCTCAGCACAACCATTCGTTCAATTCAAAATGAGAAACATCAGAAACATTCCACCAACAGGACAAGTTAGGTTGTGAAATGCAGACGGGAGAGTGGAAAAGTGGGGGAGGAAGCTCAACTTATCGTATTGAGTTCGCATATTTATTTCTCACCAGAAGCCCGTCGCACAGCCCTTTTCGTAGCTGACATGAGGAGATATTCGAAGTATTAGGTTGTTGCAAAATCAATGTCGGAGTTTTGAACTACGACATTTGGACTAATGCTTTAAAATGTGAATTGGTGCTTTCCCCATATGTTTTGGGCTCATCCCAATGCCCATTCCCTCCTCTTTCTTCATGTTCATTTTTATTCAGATCTGCTCACTTTTATTGTGGTTTTCGGACTTGAATTAACATGTACTCTTCCGCTAAAATTCGTCCCAAACGGTTTCGTGGACAGGCACTCGATAGCAAGAGGGTGGTTTGGACATGGAATACAGCCAGCCTATGCAGGAAGGAATGCTCAACAAAGTGGTAACCCAGTGTTGGCCCAAGTCGTCTAGTATTGGAGACAGGTGCCTCAAAATCATGGACTAAAATTCGATGACGTCAACACCGTTTTGAGAGCACTGCTGGAAACTATCACCAGGAGACCTGTGCAGTATCTCGGAGGTAGCCTTGAGGTTCATCATTCTGTTATTCCTGAGGTCATCGGAGAAACGAGCATGGTGGAAAAACTGAACAAGTGGATTCATCCTCTAGTGTTTTACAGTGGCTCTAGACCACATTTTGCACTCAGGACGCTCTGGAAGTAGATGCAGAGGGCGATCAAGACTCTCCCTTGATTGCTTTTTTCAGAGAACTGTTCCCCTACAGATCACCACAAATTCAAGCGGTGGGACCCATCCTTGAAGGAAAGAATAAGCCACAAAAATACGATAGCTCAAAACGATCATCACCGCCGATTTTTCTGGGTCCGAAAAGCTTGGCCTAAGGCCTAGTAGGACTTAGGAAGAAAAACTTAGCAGGATGATGGCAAAGTTGTGGTGATCCGAACGAGTACCGAACCGGCAGAAAAGGTTCGGTTTTTGCCCAGTTACGATAATTCAAGGTCAACTTGTCGAGATCCGACATCTACATATTTTGCAACAACCTAGTACTTTACACACTTCACAGCAGTTTTCAATTCATTCTCCTTCCGATGTGGAAGATGGTTGCAGATGTTACCCAATGACATCATGAATTTGCAAACGTTGCCACTTTCCGCAATAAACTTAGAAGAATAGGTCTTGTCAAGGAGCTTAAGATCAGGGAAAGTTGAGCTTTTTCTTCAATTTCGGTAATTCGTTCCGCGCATCTCTTGTATGAAGTGATGTTCATTTTCCAGAACAATGTCATGCAGAGATGGTCAGACGTGTGGATGGAGTATTTTTTTAGCTTTATTCCCTTAGTTGGATGTTGCCTTCCTTCTGTTTCCTACTAACACGTCTCAAAACTTTTTGCATCAGTTTTGCCACCAGCGAAGGGAGCCCTCCATGTTCCAGTCCAAGCTCTGGTGTGTGCTACTGACCATGACTAGACGTCGTTAATTTACTTGATTAACTATCCAGCATGCTGGTTCCGCAGGGGTTCAGCTGGCATACCTGCGTGTCAAAGTGCCAGCTGCTCCAGGCAGCGCCATGAACTCCTGGGCACGTGGCCAAGTGGTGTAGATAGTGGACGATTTTCTCTCTCTGCTTAGTGATACTGTTCGGCTTCGCATGCTGACTCATCCCTGGTTCGCTGTTCATTTTACACCGGTCGAAGGCACCTACCCTAATCTGTTGATTAGAAGTTCGTTTTTGTCGCTTTTTTCTTGAAATCGAACACGTTCTGCTGTAAATAAAACAATTTGGTTTTATGTTGGCACACTGACAGTATCAGTATATTAAATAAATAATAAATAAAGTATTCCCGTATTGGAGACAGGAACTCACTTCATTTATGAGCTTTAGATACTACCAGACTCTGGACTGGTATCCGGCCGTGCGAGGGAAAACACTTTGGGTATACACTCACTCCCACTGCCTTCTATCCACTGCGTAACTCACACGGCAACATACGATATTCATTTCTTGGCGCAAGCGTGGCGTCTTGACGAAAAACAACAGGGAGTGAACATGGGGTCGAGCGTAATTTGCAATCAAGGCGAAATCAACAAAAAAAGGAACAGCGGAGCCAAACGAGTGAATTCGCACATCCTCGGATTTTTTTTTTTGGATAGAAGACTCTTCAAACCACAATAACTGATTCAGAGCGCGTTTATCTGACTGTACAGGGTGGCCAAAAATACGGTAACAACATCCATTTTACCCCAACGAAACGTGTTCCCCCCTGAATTTAAACATACCTGAGATGTCCTTCCGCAGCGTTTTGTCGCGGTAGGGCTTCGGCCCACAAGTCACATCTGGTTCAGGACTGGGCAAGAAATATCTTTGGAGATCTATTGGTTTGGTCGAGCAAGCACCCGGGTGTTTCGATTTCATTCAGTTGGGTCAGTATGTTTTTGTGATATCCGGAAGCTAGGCTTGTTCATAACTTCTCCTGGATTAGGATTAGCTATGGAAGAAATTTAAAAAATACCGGATGAGTTGAACCTCAACCAGCTGCGCGCCGCCGGCTGCGACTTCACTCAGAGTCTTCGAACCTGTATCGAAACTGATGGAGGGTGTCCTGAAGGGCTAGAAGGGCTGCCATTTATTAGTTGTGATTCAGTAAAATAAATCCTACGACAGTGTTCTGACTACGCACATATTCGTTTTTTGGGGTGCATATTTCATTGTTACCATATTTTTGGCCCATCCTCTATAAATTGAATATACCGGGGCCCTAAACCTATTCAACATGTCGGAAATGGCCGATAAACTGCTCTACATATAAAACTACGGCTTGCCTTATTTACTTTATACACGGCAACAGCAAAGTCATTGGAAGAACTTATTTGCGGGTGATCTCCACCTACTACCGCACATGATCCATTTTCTATTAACAATAACAGTCGGCTTGTTGGAGAATCTGTGAATCAAATATCTGCAGACTTGTAGGCGTCAACGTTGGTTTCCCTCAGCTCACACAAAATCCATGTGCTTATCCTCCTCCTACCAACTTCCTTCATGTGACATAGTTGGATAGTTTCCCGTAACGTCCTGCTCACTTTGCCTCGGGTCTGATCTAACCTGCTCTTTCCTGGCGCTTTTGTGAAAACTGAATTGGCGCTGCAGTCATGGAGTATTTTCCAAGGTCTCATCTCGACTTGGAATTCCCAAAGACCCGCAAGTTCTTAGCATTTTGGAAGCGATACCTACACAAACACGTTGTGAAAGCTAAGGGTCGCATCTCTACCTGATCGTTTGGACTTGAATTCATGAACCAAAATTCTATGAATTTGCTGATGGACATAGCATTAACTCTATACCTATATTTCTTCAACTGTCTCGCCAAGCAGGTTGTTATAAACACTTTTATTTGCCAACGTTTCGGCAACACGCCGTTTTCAAGGCCTGAAAGTGAGTCAATTTTCATGGATTTATGTTCTATACGGGCGCGTGTGGCGCAGTGGTAAGAGGCTCGCTGCGCACGCACACGGTCGATGGTTCGATCGTGCTCCCACGGCCAACCAATCCGTCCATCCCTCCGGGGTCGGTAAATTGGTACCAGAGGAGTCTGGGAGGATGAAGCACTGACTTGGTTCATCGGATGCCCCCCGCAAGTCATTGTATAGGGCACATACGCATTCAACGCCTCTACGATGCTCAGATGAAGTCGAATGCGTGGCGCATCCCTCGTGACGGGATTGATCAACGCCGACCACTTTATCCTTTTATCCTTTTTATGTTCTATACTACCGAACGTTTCCTCTGAACTGTGCATTCAACTCATTCTGACTAGTCAACAGTGAACGTCAGACGTGGGAGACGAACTCACCAAAAGTTCCACCAACAGGCGGAGAAGTTATTCGCACCGCACTACGCGATTGTCACTAGCGGATGAATGAGCGTTGCTGAATGAGTCAACCATTCTGGCCTACCAGCGTACATATAAATCTTTTTAGGAAAATCGCAACTATAAGAAGCAAAACCATGTTGAGCAGTGAACTACCACCAACTGCCACTAAACTTTTGCACGCACGTAACTCAAGATTATATGTAGGATGGTGTGAAAGGCATCAACCATGAAAGGGATCTCAGTTCGAACTCTGAAGTTACCTGTGATGAAAGTGAAAGAGAGAAATGGGCATCAGAATTGTCGTTCTACGTGCTGGCTCCCGAGCCGACGCCCACGAGCATTTCACTAATATTCGTTAGGGTTTCTTAACAGAGTTCCTTATCTTCACTCAGAGTCTTGGAACCTGTATCGAAACTGATGGAGGGTGTCCTGAAGGGCTAGAAGGGCTGCCATTTATTAGTTGTGATTCAGTAAAATAAATCCTACGACAGTGTTTTGACTACGCACATATTCGTTTTTGTCATTGTTTTCTTGTCATTTACAGATTCTCCAACAAGCCGACTGTTATTTACAACTACAAAATGTTATTTACATTAATAGAAAATGGATCATGTGCGGTAGTAGGTGGAGATCACCCGAAACTAAATTCTTCCAATGACCAATGACAATTACCATATTTTTGGCCCACCCTCTATAAGTTGAATATACCGGGGCCCTAAACCTATTCAACATGTCGGAAATGGCATTTTTCTAAAAAAATTTTTGGTATATTTTTAATACGAATTCATCTACTTCTTCGGCTGCTGTTATATCCTGACATGATTAAGAGCATTAGTCGTTACTCAGCACCGGCTCACCTCTTCTCCATCTGTCGACCCGTCTCCAGGCGTCTCCCTCCGCTTTTGGACGCCGGCGCGCCCTTATCACACCGTTAGACCCGTCTCTAGGCATTTTCTCGCTTTTAGGCGCCGGCGCACCCTTATCACACCGTTGGATCCGGCTCTGAGCGTTTACCCCTTTTTGGACTCCGGCGTCCCCTTATCACACCTTTAGGCCCGTCTCTAGGCATATCCTCGCTTTTGGACGTCGGTGCACCGTTGCCGTAAAAGTGGACCCTCTGCATAGCATTATCACCCCTTCGGGGCGCAGGCACAGCCCTACAGCGTCACCCCTCGTCCGTGTCCTTCTTCGCCTTCGTGGCTCCTCCTCTTCGACATAAGGAGATCCTACCCATCTCTTCCCTTTTATAGTATTTGGGCTTATCTCAATTCATTCCAACTGTGGTAAACACAACAGCCGGTCCTACATGTTTGAACATGACAAAAGTGGCCCAAAACACCTGTAAATCAAGGTAAAAATCAAAATTTGCAACCTTTTCGTACATAACTCGACGCGCTGAACACGATGGTGTAGGTATTTTCCGTTTTTGTTGGCTGGTTCTCGTGTACAGACTCACATACACACACATGAATTGCCAATTAATAGATAAGTAGATTAAGCATGTAATTCGTGTCAAAATGTCTGGTAGCTTAAGAATGAGCATTTCCTGGTAAAATTATTGGCGGATAAAAGTTTTAGAAGAATTCGAACAGATATAGGATCACTATAACGAACACTCATGATTCATTAGAGTTATTTCCAGAGAAACAAAAGAGCTGGTGCGATTCCATACGTTCATGCTCTTGTCCTCCACTCGTGGAAATCTGTGCAGTGATCCAATCCATTCATAGTCGAAACTGAACGAGTGATGTTGTTGACGGGACTATTGAAGAAAAATCGTAGGTGTTACACGGCATCTTTTTGGAGGGCTCGCTAACGCCTGCTTGGTAGAACTTAGTTGCTATTCTTCCTCTCACGATATATTCCCATGGAATGAAGATGCGTTTCTTGTGATAGTAACAGCATTGAATAGATGAATTAAAGTAGTACAGATGAGTGGGATATTAGTTGAGTAGGGCAAGACCTTCGTACTCTACATCTCACAAGGGAAGGATACTTCATCAGTATCGCCTTTTGTGGCGAGGTGTATAGTGCCTTACGCAGCTCGCGACGCTGATTCCAAATCTGTTTTCATCTGTTCCTAAAAATGTCCCTGTGAGAAGTTACCCGTTTTTCCATGTCACGCTCACGTAGGGCGCAAGAGGTCGGTGGTCGAGGTGAGCCGTGGCGCAGTGGTAAGTTTCTTGCTCTTCAGGACCAACATCGCGAGTTCAGTTCCCCTCACAGTCTGGTGTTTTGCATTTTCCTTCCACGTACTATTTTCCTTTGAAAATCCATGCTATGCAGTTCTATAGGGTTTTTCACCTGCAAAATTATCTTTCACTATTCCACTTTCACGGACCCAAAATCTTCAAAAAAACCTTTTTGGCTGAAACTTTGCGTAGAGGGGTTATTTGGGGTGCTGAACACAAATATCGTATCCATTTTGTACCGTAGTCCAATTTTTTCAGGGTTACGGTGGGTGTACTGTAGGCACTGTATGTCTTGAAACTCTGCCTAGGGAGGTTATTTGAGGCGCTGATCTTGTTTATCAACATTATTTTGCGTGCCACCTCCGTTTTCTACCTGAAATTGGCATTTTATCTGAATTTCCTACCGTATCCCTACAAAAATAAGGTTGCGGTACAAAATGGACACGATATTCGTGTTCAGCACCCCAAATAACCCTCCTAGGCAAAATTTGAGAGTATTTCGTGATACACGGTTTCCACAGTATACCCACGGTAACCCTGAAAAAATGGCGTTACAGTACAAAATGGATACGATACTTGTGTTCAGCACCCCGAATAACTCCTCTACGCCAAGTTTCAGCCAAAAAGGTTTTTTGAAGATTTTGGGTCGGTGAAAGTGGAATAGTGCTAAAGATAATTTTGCAGGTGAAAAACCCTATAGAACTGCATAGCATGAATTTTCAAAGGAAAATAGTACGTGGAAGGAAAATGCAAAACACCAGACTGTGAGGGGAACTGAACTCGCGATGTTGGTCCTGAAGAGCAAGGAACTTATCACTGCGCCACGGCTCACCTCGACCATCGACCTCTTGCGCCCAACGTGAGCGTGACATGGAAAAACGGGTAACTTCTCACAGAGACATTTTTAGGAACAGATGAAAACAGATTTGGAATCAGCGTCGCGAGCTGCGTAAGGCAATATACACCCCGCCACGAAAGGCGATACTGATTAAGTATCCTTCCCGACAAAGTATCGCACCCATGCGCAGGACTGCTTCAGGACACCCGGAGGACTTGGTCAGGGGACCCGGTTGTGTTACAGAGCGCAAGTCCTGGTTTAGTCCTTTGCAAATCCCGGTTCCCTCCTTCGCACGTCCCGATATGGGGGCTTTGAAGCAAAACTCATCACTCCCTTCATCCCTTGGAAATTGCGAGCTGACCCACCCATCATTTACCAATGCTCCTGGATTGCGTCCCAGTCCGCTGCTTTGCTTCTGCTCCATTCCTGCCCACATCGAGAGACTAGTTGAGGCATCGACCAATGTTCTTATCACAGTGTATCTGCTAGTGGAGAGAGTGTTGCAGACTGCGATTTACCCCGATCAGGACAAAACGTCGAATACGTAAAAGTTGAGTACGTATCATTGTAGGCCTATGGAGGTTCTAGCGAACTTTTAGCTAAGAAACTATCGATTGGTTTATCGATCTCAAAGATTTCCGCTACTTCGCCCAGGGAGTGCTGAAGACATGTTCCTTGGAATTGTTTAATTTGTACACTGAACACAGTACTTTAACAACTTGACGTTAGTTTGCCCATTTATTGACTTTGCCAATTGTTCCACTTCTGATGAGGAGATAACAGTGAATACATACCCACTGGGGTTTTGGTATGTCCTGACAGTTTTGTCTGAGTATTAGGACAAAACACGATGGCTCGCTACTCTGATATCTGTTAAGAGTCAATGATTATTTATGTTCTGAACAGCTCCGAATCGTGGAGCTAATTCCAGTTGATATCATTTCAAGCGGCTGTGCGGTTGCTTTTTACTCAACTGCTGCAACAAGTCATAATTGTTGTTGCTACCAATACATCTGGTTTCAGTAACCTTTATCAGGATAGTCATTAAAAGAATCAACAATGGTGAGTTTGGAAGAGCTAGTCCTCTTGTCAAATAGTTGTGGTTCTTCGCTTTCCGGCTTTCCGTCATGTTATACTTAACCAATTTGTCCACCTCGCTAACGCCGTATTTCCGGAGTGTTCCTAATGTTCGCTCCGCTTTCATTGATCTATCTCGTTGGGTAAAATGGAGTTGGGGCAGGCCCCGGCACGAGGTCTTCCCCAGGCCAAAATCAAAACGAAGCCACCTTTGAAAAACCAAAAATTCACGAAGCCCCCTTTGAACATAAAAGTGCTGGAGTCCACTAGGAAAAACACTGGCGGACGTCAAAATTCAAAATATTTATTATAGTAGCGACCCCTTGGGTCGCTAGAAAGTTTGCATGCAGCAGCCACTTCACTCGCCATAACGAAGAGAGAAGTCTGAAATTCGCACGATCATAGAAAGCGGCTGTGTGACAAGACGTATGTACGCCACTGAGCTGTGATTGGTCGATTCATGTGCGCGTCGCGGCTGCAGTCTTCAAGCGTACGAGCAGCGCTGGGGAGAAACAGACAAGTTTTCTGAGCTAAGGTAGGACAGATGAATGCCATCGGAGCTGAAGAAGTGTAAGGAGGTGTCCAATGGTGTCATTGAATGCGTCAACTTTTAACGAAGAACCTGGATTCAGGGAGCATACACGTACGGCGCGGTCGCGTCGCGGCGCGCGTCTTGACCGCCTCGCTATAGAAAGCAGAGTTCATCTGTCACAATTGATCGGTGAAACCTTCCCGCCTTATACAAGACGAAACGCGTTGAAACTAGTCCGCGGCGTTGTTCGATTGGAGCACATATTCCACGGCCTTGGACTCCGTAGGATTTTAAGGATTCCTGCGCTGTGTAAACGCAACGGAAAGAATTGAAATCTTCAGTGGCAAAAGAACTATAGGGGTAGTACAAGTTTATGCTGCGAAAGCCCAAAAATTATGTGAATCAAAAAAGTGTATGCTCCTTATGTATTTGAATGCAAAATTACCTCGAGTTAGCAACATTCCGAGAACTCCTATGAATTCCATACTTCATGGATAGAATCCATCAGGTGCTTAAACGATGGAGCGGATTCTGAAGAGAAAGAAAATAGCTGCAAAAGGCCAAAAATTTTGTGGAATAAAAAAGTGTATGCTCCTTATGTATTCTGAATGCGAAATTACCTCGAGTTAGCAACACTCCGAGAACTCTTATGAATTCCATACTCCACGGATCGAATCAATCAAGTGCTTGAACGATAAAGCGGGCCTTGAAGAAAAAGTGTACGCTGCAGAAGCCCAAAAATTACGTGAAAGAAAAAAGTGTATGCTCACTAAGTGACTTAGGTCGCCCTGGGCGACCTAGAGGGCGACCTGAGGTCTCCCTCACATATATCCTTCGAGCTGTACATCGTTTCTGGCAATACTAAGCATACAGTTGTAGTGCTCCCTTAGATCTCCCCATATTCCAATTTTCAAGCCCAGTCTTAAAGTCTAGACTTCGCAGCAGCTCCACGAGATTTCCGGAAAAAGGTTTTTTGCGTATATCTTCCGAGCGGTACATAAGTTTTGGTCGTTCTTTCAAACAGCTGTGGTGCTCCCTCAGTTCTTTTGTTAGTGAAGATATCATGTCATTTGGTTGCGTTTAGACTGCGGGTACGTAGAAAATGTGCTCCAATCGGAATACTTGGACCGGACAGTCGCCTGGCCGCTTACAGTATGAGCAGCCTCCTTGAAGCCATTTATCGGCATACATAAGTCGCCCCTATTGCGCTGCTCAAAGAGCGAGCAGCCTTATTGCAGGCTATTTTTCCATTCGTCTATATTTTTTTCCGGGGCTCTGCCCTGGACCCCGGTACGAGGCTCCCTTTCCTTTTCGGCCTTTTTACGAAGCCCAGCTTGTCCCCGGGGAGACCTGTGCTGGGGCCTGAGTTGGGGGGGGGGCACCTGGTATTGGTCGATAATATGACCTGTCCCACACGTTTTGACGTGTTTGCATTTCAAGTAACATTGTACGTTAGAATAGCAAACAAGTCAAAGCGTTCTAAATGTGTCAGCTAACAAGTCGGAACGTGTAGGACAGGCAAAGTTATCGACTTTTGTTAGGTGCCCCCCCCCCAACTCCAGTTTACCCATCTCGTTTTCATTCAAATACATGTAGATTCGTAAACATTATTCAAGTAGAATCATCAGCACTATTCCACATTAGGGCCTCAAAATTTTCAATTTTTTCTCATCGAAACTTCTCAGACAATTCCGGTGGCGAAACCCCGGCAAATACCGTTCGGAACGAGCGGGGGACGAGGGTCGGAACGAGCGTTCAGTCCTTTCCGCCCGATAATTATCGGGGTTCAGGCCGCTATAGAGCCGCAAACATGGGAGCTTCCATTCCTATAAGCCCGAAAAGCCGCGTTTAGGCCGCAACTCATAAAGGTTTGAGCCCTATCCGCCCAAACCAGGTGATCACTGATCCTGCTCTGCCACAACACAAACGTGTAATTTCTCCTCAGAAAAAGTCACTTTTTGCAATGTCCTTGCATCTTTTCGCAGTGTTAGCTTTCTTCTACCATCGAGGGGATTCGAACCAACCTGGTCATTATCACGATTGATTGAGACTCCGCTGCTTTATCCACTCGGCCGTGCTGCTGACCCCTTTCACTCCACTGACTCCTTTCTTCATTATCATCTACTTTCACCAATCAACACTCCCAATCTTACAGTCAGAAGGCAACGTTGGTCGATTGGCTCACCGGTAATGGGTCATTGCCTTCCCCAAAATGCTGCGCAAAAAATATCTGCGTCTCTGCGTTAAAGGCAGCATCCACGGAAATTTTTGTCATTGAGGTTTTAGCGCAATCTTAAGTTTTCGACATCGGTGGGCAGCGGTTATATCGGTCATTTTGTCAAAACTTTCAGAAAAACGATTTCTGAATGCCCTTATTTCGCTGAGTTAGGTCAAAAATGGCCGAGTTGCGTGAAACCGATCTGACAAAAAAGTCGATAAGGCTGCCTCTGTCGTCACGTAGTTTTTTGCCGAATTTGAGTATTTACCCGGATTTGCAGCTTTCTCGAACAAAGAAAAAAGCAGAAATAGGGAAACAGAAGAATGGAAGCTGCACAGATGTATCTGTGGAGCAAAAATAAAAAAAAAATTAGGGCAAAGGACAAGAAGAAGTATCGCTAATTTAGAATTTCAAAAACAGCTGATCCGTGTCAAGTGTCGCTCCAATGCTACGTTTGGAAAGCAGGACATCTTGTACCAGCGCCCCAAAGTTGAAATGTTGCAAGGGACTTGTACTGTAATATATCGAGTAGGGCGCGGTATCCGACAGCGGTTCCACTGCAGAATTGTCAGGACTATGCCTGAAGTTCGAAACCACTCAAAACCTCAAAGACGAAAATTAGCGTGGGTGCTGCCTTTAAAGATCAAGATCGTAGTCATGATATCGGTCTATTCCAACCTCCTTTTTTGTGAGATAGTACATTATGTGAGTTAGAAAAGATTCGGTACAGACAAGTATAGATGAAATAGTACACTGCCGTGTGTGGAACGCATCGGATCTACCGCTTCCCCGAAACGAGGAGGCGGAAGACGCGGTCGGTGATCCGATGGCGGCGCGGCTGCGACGTATGTTGTGTGCTGTCATGTGCTCACGTCACAGCCGTGCCACATCTAGATCCCCGACCGCGTCGGCGGTCCCGCCGTTTCGGATAGACGGTACCTAGTTTGGCAAGAGCCACGAAAGGGGTCCACTTATCTGCACAACAGACAAATGCTGGAAGTGGGCTGGCGTGGGAGAGTGGTGTACCGAAGTAGTTGTAGTTTAATACTGCAGTTAAAAAGCTTAGAATTGAGCGCAAGATTGTTCTGGATTTCTCGTCCTCTACCCATCCCACCCTCGTTAAGCCGAAATATGTCGACGTTTAGGCCACTATTTGCAGATTTCATTCGGCGGTCGGTGGCCGTGAAAAGCGAGCCGATGCCCAACACTCTTCTTGTTGCGGGTCGAACCCCGATGGTCGTGCATTTTAGCCCCGCTATTGGCCCGATTGCCCGTTTGAGCCGCATCATGCGCGGTTCCGCCCGCAATTTGCCCACAATGCTCCCTCGTTCAAACCTTTGATCGGGGATTGGCCCGCGGATGGAACGGAATTTGCCCCCGGAATTGTTTGAGTTTGTATAGGGGGGTTATTTGAGGTGCTGAACACGAATATCGCATTCATTTTGTACCGTAGCCCATTTTGGTAGGGTTACGGTAGGTTAACCCGAGGTACGGTACCTCATGGAATTCGCTCAAATTTTGCCCAGGGGGGTAGGGGTTATTTGAGGAGCTGATCACGAATATCGTATCCATTTTGTACTGTAACACCTCTTTTGTGGGGATACTGTAGGTATACGGTATGAAATCCAGAGAAAATGCCGATTTCACGGAGAACACGGAGGTGGCATGCAAAATGATGTTGATATTCGTGATCAGCGCCTCAAATAACCCCCTATACAAGGTTTCGGCTAAAAAAATTTTTTTGAAAATTTTGGGGCCCCTAACAAAGGCCCCTGAAAAACTAGTGCCAAATCTTCGACTTCAAATAGGCAATTTATTTAACAGTCGAAAATCATTTCAAAATTTCATTTACAGTCGAAAATCAAATGAGAGTGCCATAAGGTGCGCCGAAACAATGCGTAGCATCTACTCGTTGCGAATTCGCTTGATTAGTCGCGAGCTTCGATATGTGCTAGAAATCTTTCGTATTTTTTCCGTTGCTCTGTTCCTATACACTCTGCTCACGTCATTTATTCGGTGTATTTTTACCATGAGACAGCCCAATAGCAATTGTTCTATTGCCATCGATTCGCGCTGTGACGTGGTATAGACACGCGTTTTGTAGCCATTCGGAACTATGCAGAAACGTCTTCCGTCTACTGATACAAGGCATCGAGACTAGGGCAATTTATACCAGATGCGACTTATAAGACGCACGCATCCATTTGCGAAAGATTTTCTATGAAGTCGCGAGGCCGTGAACGCTTGCGACTGAGCTGCGACTGCGATGCGACTGGCCCCTATTCTTCATCATATAGGCGCACGCGCGTGCACGCGAAGCTGGGCAACAGTAAGGTGTCGTCTTTGGACTTCATACAGGATAGCTGAACCAGAATCATGGCGTTTCACCGTTTAGGACGCCGGCGCACCCTTATCACACCGTTGTACCCGTTTCCGGGCGTTTCCCGACTTTTCAACGCCGGCGCACCCTTATCACACCGTTGAATCTATTTCCAGGCTTTTCTCAGCTTCTGGACGCTGGCGCAACATTGCCGCAAAAGTGGACCCATTGCGTAGAGTTATCACCACTTCTGGGCGCTGGCGAAGCCCTACTGCGGAAGTGGACCCGTTATGGTTGCACATGTGCTAGATCGCCCCTCATCCCTAACATTGCTCCCCCTTCTGACTCCTTCTTTTCGGCATAAAGAGATCCTACCCATCTCTTCCCTTTTATTTTGTCTAGGCTTATCTCATTCATTCCAACTGTGGTAAACACAACGGTTGGCCATTAAGAGAACTTGACATGCTTTAACATGACTAATGTGGCCCGAAACACCTGTCAGTCAAGGTAAAAATAAAAATTTACCACATTTTCTTACATAACTCGACGCGCTGAACACGATGGTGCTGTTAGTTTTTGACGACAGTCGCTGGTTCTCGTGCAAAGACTCACTCACACACATACGCGTGCAAGCCAAATAATAGAAAGTATGATAATCTGGGCTCGTAGCAGTCCTCCATCACAACTCTCACTCCAAATTGAGCGGTTAGGCGAGTTTTCCAAAATGAAGGCACCTTGAAGTGACCATCGCTTTCTCTGAAGACGTGGATTTCCGATTTTTCTAGTATCTCATCTTTTCTCACTGCAGGGCGCCGTTGCAAAAAGGACGCGTCGGCGCCCGATAGTGAGAAAAGGAAATCGTCCCACCAATTCACCCACCAAACGCTGAGCCCCATTTGCGGGGCCTTTCAGCCCAGGTCACGTTAACCCGTCACTATACAGATCAACTCAGCATTACGCAGCACCTACGGAAATTTTGCTCTCTTAGATTTTACTTTATTTCTGTGTTTCTCACTAACAACTCATCCCGTTGAATCGTTGAACTATGTTTTCCCCCCCCCCCCATTTCTTGCGAAAGCTGATGCCTACACCGGTGCAACTTTCGTAGAATTGTTGACACCATTGCTAGGTATTCAAAGCGATCAAAATCTCGAACAAGAAAATTTCCGTGGATGCTGCCTTTAAGTAGCTCAAGAGGTGACCTTTCATTTGAGCTCACCTGAAGTTTTGGGGAGGGGATTTACAACGGGCCCTGGTTTTCCAGAACAATCTTCTGATCTTCCGCTTGATATAAATATATCGATTTTGAATTCTTTCAAATAAGAGGTGCGTAATAAAGATAGTTAATTTAAGGGTAGAAGGGTGAAAATGAGCGATTTACAAAAGCTGGCGGCTAAACGAAAAGATCGCGAAGCGCTGCGAGCAGCTGTGGCTGTAGTTCATGGAAGGAAAATGACGAGGTTGGTTTTTCTAATCGCAAAAAAAGCATTTGACGTAAACTCACTCCCACAACGTATGGATAAAGATATACTGTCTATTCCATTAATTCTGCTTAAAGGACGAGTTCCAAGATTAGGTGAGTCCAGAAACGTCATAATATTTGTTTATTCATTTATTGTACACACCATCAAGGTGTGCCATCACAGCAAACAAAAGATGAGACAACATGCATCAGAATAGATACAGGCGAAAAGGAAGTTAAGAAAAAAAACTAAATCAAACCAGTCTGAACAGCTGTTTTGAAACAATGGATTGATGCCAACACAAACTATAGAACATACATGAGTAAAGTAAGATTCCTCATCATATTGGACGTGAGCCACCAATGCAACGTAGCAGAACCTAACTCATCGTGGACCTCGTCCAATACGCGAGATTGATGAAATGGACAGTATGTAGGCTCATCAGGTTCATCCTTGTTTGTGAATTGAAGTTGAAGAAGCATGTACCTGATCTCATTGCTGAAGGGGGGCAGGGGGACCTGGACTATGCAAAAGAGTAGAGAAGCAGAAGAGGCCTCGCAACGGGGCCGGAGGCGTGGCCTAGTAAAAAGATAGAGTTACTGTTAGTTTTGAGGGACAGATTGCATTTGTAGAGGCCAAGGAGAACAAGAAAGGCATGAGTATGATCGTTCATATTTTGAGCAGCTTGAGCAGCGTGGCCATTGAGGAGGGAAGTATTTGGCTGTAGCAGATTTTCTACAGATTTTGACTCTCAGGAGGACTCGAAAGACTTCCGTGCAGACCAAGCCCCAGATTCACTTGAAATTACCGGAGAAGGGAGTAAAGAAGTACACGAGGTGTTCGAAGAATCAGCAAACTTCACTGCCGAAAAAAGGATATATACGGGGAAGAACAGACTTTGGCTTTGAAGAAACCTTCAATGGTGTCTTGCAAATTCCATTCTTCAAAGATCCTCCCAAAATCACGTGAAATAAGCGTCCCAGGGTAAAGGAGCTTTTAAAAGAGAAGTTATGTTGACGGAAAAAAGTCTATGATCAGTAAGCGGTCCGGGTCTTCCAGAAAGAGCTCGGGGAAAGCTGAGGACTTCCCGCATGTATCTTCCGCGCCATGCACAAATTAGCGCTAATTTTTCGAGAACTCCTAGCACCTTTTCCATCTCTCTTCATTGCGGATTTGAAATCGACATACAGTGAGTTTTACAGGTGTAGACGCATCTCAGAAAATGCTGGTACACCGTACTTTCAAAGACCAATGATTTCACAACTGGATCTGCCTTGCAACAGCAGGTTGATGGTTGATTGGCTTCATAATTTAAAAATAACCCATGAAATGTGGATTGGCACAGAGTTTTCCATCTCGCCCAGCAAATAACTATGGAAACAATTCTAGGTACAGGTAATAGATTTTTTTATGTTTGATGTACCACTGAATGTTCAATTCCAGCCATACATGTCATTTTGAGTGATGCCAAAGGGATCTTCCATGTTGTTAGTACCAAAAGACAAATACTGGCGTCAGCTAAGGATTCTGAAAACACTTTTTCCTTGAACTGCCGTTGCCGGCAGTCTTGTGTCGGACCCGTTTTCTGAAAAAGGACAGCTTTGTTCCCCTGTTCACTGGAAGAGTTGACCACCAAAGGTGTTTTAGTGCTTTGAGGAGTTCAAATATATAGAAATGGATATAACTTCGAGGACGTTGCCAAGGTAGAGACCATCTCCAACCTTTGCAGCGCCCACCTCCAAAAGTATTCCTTCTCAGAGAGTCCCGCTCTCCATTTATACCCTTTCAGAAGTGTGCATTGACTTCTATGCAGCCCAAATCAGGCTTTTCTCGCCCGGAAGACGCCCATGATAGAGCTTTCAAAAGTTCCAAAACATGGGCCAAGTTTTTGGAGTTTTTCAACGATCGCCATGTTCCCTGCATCAAAGTGAAGCCGCGACGCTCTTAGGGACAAGATAAGCCTAGTAGCTCTAAGATGGTGGCGTCGCATAGCCTGCTTAGATTAGACTCAGACAGAGTCTAATCTAAGCAGGCTATGCGACGCTGTTTTGGGAGTGATGCCTCCTTTTGCATAGCGAATTTCTTCCTTTGATGTGTAAGAGCCGATAACATGTACACGTAGATATACCTAGAGGAACCCCACTGTTTGCGCAACAACCCTGCTATTTCTTAAGCCTGCAGCATGTAAAAATTTACCTATGTCGAGCTTGCCTCAAAAAGGTGCGATCGGTGCTGAAATGAAGATTTACATCGTAGACTCTCATTTATTCACCTATTTATTTGCTTATTTAAGGGTGTGCGCATAAGTTTGAAAAAACAAGTAAAAAACAGCAGACTAAACAGTGTAAGAAATTCGCAGAGACGAGGCATGCATTGTCTGACCGAGTCTCTATAGAAAAAGAACGTTTAAACATAAGGTTCTGACTTTCCCGCAGTGCTTATTGAGAACCTCGTTTATGGAAGGATTAGCAAACCTGGTGCTAAAGGTTACCTGACAGCACCCCTTTCCGAAAACTTTAGCCAAGCACGTCCGAGGAAGAAGTCAAAAACAATCTGCTATAAACATGAAGTTGAGAAATGGTCTTCCAAGAAAATACCAATGTCAGACAAGCAAGTTCTCCTTGGAAGAATGATAATGAGTGATCACTGGAAAAAGTGTTTCTGGAATGCATCTGGGAGGAAAGGCTGAGACATTGCTAGTATGACTATCAACACTACGGGGGGGGGGGGGGCATAAGTTATTGTACATCGTTTGCTGGCTTATTACTCTGTGGTAGTGCAATGTTTTTCGACAAGCTAGGCCTCGCTTGATAGAGCTGGATATCCTCTATTTTCTGATTACGAACGTGCCCTGGATACTCGGGATATGGCGGAGAAATTTCAGCGGAAATATCAAACTCGGTTTTTTGGTGCCGCCAGATGCACTGATTCAGCCCGCAATTCCTGAGCGAAACAGCCACGAAAACTGTTTTTGACAACGGATTTGAGTGGGACAAGAAGTAGTCTCCCACTCTTGAAGCCTATTTTGAGATTTATGTGCAAAATCCACCGCAGATCGGGGTTGATAAGAGCGCAGAGCGAGGCTGTTTCAAAAATTGCTCGGATGAGAAAAGCAAGCTTTAGGTTTCGAGGAGCATAACTGGCCTGGATCTGGGCCTATTGATGGGGCTGCATAGCCATTCTGCAGCATTTTTACTCTAGTTTTTAGATCACATACACAATCTGGCTGATGTCTTTTTTGAAGATCTCTTTTGAAGCAAAATTCTTAGAATTCAAATTTGGTGTGAATTGGCCATCACTGGTGGCATGGAGTAGCCGTGGTTTTTTGCCCGCATATTTCTTGGACTTCGCTCTCTTGAGAGATCCTGGACATGGCTAGAAAGAGCATTTTTTGCTCTTCAAGAATCATCTGGCATTAGAATCCAACTCGAAGATTTTGCGGATTTCCTAGAGAGAATTGTCATAACAACCCACTTTCCTCAAAAATTTGCTTCGAGGCCAACTGCTCAATAGCCAAATTTTCCCGGAAAACCGGATCTCAACTCAAAAATACTTTGAACCTTTCTCTATTCTGCAGAGAAAAGAGCGGAACAATGCATGGGTTCCTGGCGGAGAAATAAAGGATCAAACGTTGTACAATACCTTATGCCCCCCCCTGTATTTCACTGAGCGAAATATGGAAAAGGTATGCGGCTGCTCCTGAAGGTGGAGCAAATAATTGAGCTCGATTCTCCGCAATTCACTACGAAATGCAGTGCTAGTGCCTCATTGGTTCTTATTGAAACCATCAGCCCGCTTTTTTCCGAAAAATAGAGTATCAGCATTTTCGAAGGTGTGTCTATGAGTCGTACACATACCACCTCCCAACTGCTCCAAAGTTGGGCGCGAGGCTTCCCAGTTTGACTCTCTGGATCCGGAGCAGATGGAGAACTGTGAGTGGGAGCTGCGAACGACCTCCCAACTTCAACTTCCAACGTGGTCTGCACACAAAGTTTTAAACTGGGAGGCTTTCGCCGCCAACTTGGGAGCAGTTGGAAGAGGTGTGCACAACGCTCTATACTTGTGAAATGCACTGTATGTATATGATGTGTGGATTTCGTGAAAGTGCTTCGGATCCTTCCCGGAATCAGAGCCTGTAGAACATCTGCTCTAATCAAACTTTTCAACCACAGTCGCGTCCATCGCTCTGCCCAAAACACAAAGAGTCACCCTGTATCTTTTTCTTTGATATCAATTATTATACATCTTGCTGTGAAAATTTTTCGTGCAGTTCCTCATGTCTTCATATAACATAGGCGATATTTTTCTGGGAGGTAATCCTATGGGCTGGGCGTAGATTTTTGTTTTTCTATTTTTAATTATATAATTATCACTGGGGAAAATTACACCATAGCTCTGGAAAAAGTAGCGAACAATGAGTAAACACACCACCAGCATAATGAAATAGTGCTTTTTGTATTACATACATTTCATTGTGTTCGCTCATTCAAACACCATTGCTCAGCAAACACTAACAGAAATAGAATTTAAATATCTCAAACGTCCACCATATTTTACCGGTTAGTTTTCCGAAGAGTAACAGTTTGTTCAAGCTCATCATCTCTCAGGGTAGGAGAGGGTAACGTTTTAATGCTAGTGCATTTCCTTAATTTGCTTAGGCGGCAAGTCAGACGTGCAAAATTCCGTCAGGATAGGTATATCTTTCTGAAGTCACTCATGGTGACAGTAGAGGTGAGGCGACGGGTAAAACTATATATGGACTGTTCATGTTTCCATCATCTTCATTTACAGACAATCAGTGTCTTGTTTATATCCTTCATGGGGATCATTACGTTTTTTGAATTAAGAAATGACACGGAATCGTCTTTTTATGCCACACAACTCTCTATCGAGGTAAAATTCAAGCAGAAATCTTTTATACTTGAAAGGTCGAGTAAATTCAGTAGCTGTATTGTTAGCTCAGAGTCCGACCCGAAAAAATTTGAATGTTTAAACTACATAGATTCTATGTGCCTGCTTCCCATTTCTTAGCTATTGCATTGCTTCTTCCCAAGCACTCGAACTAACGACTCATTCAATATGAAATTTTTTAATAAGAATACATACATTGCATTAATTGGTCCTAAGGATAAAGTCTTATGTCTTTACCAGAGACAGCTGTAGTGTTATTGCTAATTTTAGCTGGTTCTCCTCCTCATCGTGATATCTGTTGTAAACTTCGAAAGCACGTGTAAGTTCAAGTTTCACTGTATTATTACAAGAGGCTTAATGTCTGATTTACGCTCTGTATTTGGATCAGGATCCAATGGGATAATGTTTGATGATTGATCAAATGTCCCGAAACACAGAAATATGACACCTTCGGTAATCGTATCCAACTTGCGCCTTCTCGCAATATACTCGAACAGTACTTTTTTGTTTGACGACAGATTTTAGAAATTTGTGACCATGAACGTTGCTCAATGCATGTTTCGTGCATTTGGCACTTGTATTCTTTTATTGTCCGTGATCGGCATGCTCCAAAACTATAATAGAATGAAAACAAACCAGCAGCAGCGACCGAAAGCAGTATAATCTTAACACATTCGCGACCTTACGCTTTTGCCACGCGCTTTTGCACAAGTAGGACCCGTGCTCAACCACTTGAGCACCTGGTCCCACGCGGTAGGAATTTTTCCTCTGCTACATAGTACTTCGAAAATGCGCGATTTTGAGTCAAAGCAAAACGCAAATATGCACGAGCTTGAAGATAATTCTAGAAGTACACCTACTTTTACTTGTGGCTTTCAACCACGCATTAAAGAAGTACGAGAGGATATCTGCTCTGCCCATCGCGTGTATAGATCGCTTGACCATTTGTTAGTATACCACTGTATAGGAGTTCGCTCATTAAGATTGCTTCACAAAAATACAACTGTGAAAAGGGCGTGCTCACCCGGTTGAGCACGCGGTCCCACGCGTCGCACCATGCGTGCTCAACGGGTTGAGCACATTGTCGCGAATGTGTTAAACGAGTATTCCAGTGGACTGGGAATCAACGCTCTTTCTGATGAGCTACGCATATGCGGAGAACTCTAAAGTAACCTTAATTGTTTTTTGCAAAGCATGCCATTCGTGTTACTGACTTCTATCGCTACCGAAGTGTTCTAGAGATCTAGCAGCACAAGCACATCATCTTCTTCCTATTTGATTTTCTTCCTGAGGTTTCGCTATATACCTTGGTTTAGCGTTACATAAACACAGTGATCAACTTTACACACAGTAATCAATTCTGCAAAATGACGCGAGTAAGGCGCTTTTTATTGCAATCGGTTGAGCTCCTTCTCAAATGATGACTGAGTTGCTCGCGCCTGAAATGGAAGGATGGGGAAGCCAGCAAGTTTAACCATAATTCCGATAACTGGGCAGCCCAAAGGCAACACGAACGCGTTTCTCCAGCAGTAATACCTCGGTATCAAACCCTGTTTTGAGCGTGGTCTTTCTCCCGATTGCTGCTATCCTCCTCTTGATTGCTGCTTACGTTAGATAGAGGAGGGCGTTAACGGCAGCACATAAATTTAGAATGACAGCAATATCTGAGTTGGAAGGCAGCTATGTCCCGCTTTAGTCCTGCCATTACAGTGGCAAGAAACGAGGCGTAGATGAGTTCGTCCTGCTGGGCTGGGTACCCAGTGATTTCGTGGTGAAGTCGAACGCAGACCGAACACGTCTCTACCGCGAGGTCAACGCTTATTTTGTTGCCCCACGAGCTGCGTTCCACCTAAACGGCTGCTGTTCTAGAGGGAAGGGGGGGGGGGGCGAAGGACAGGATAACACGTCGTAAGCCTGAGATAGCACCTCGAACTGGGCAAATCTCAGACCTAGTTGTGTTCCTAACGCGATTCTTCAAAAGTGTTCTCGAACGGATGCGCGTCTTCCGCTGCTGCGCTCGATGGGCGCAGACGGACCTCCGCATCCGCACGTGTCCGCAGCCCATCATCTCGTCTGGTCAATTGTTGTATTGGGCCATGGTTTTATCCGGGCCTGAGTGGGCCAGGCAAGCCCCCGTAGAACTCGCCTACGAATGGAGACACAACTGAGTTCTGATGCTGAACGACCGGCTTATATACACCTTCCAGGGGGCGGTAGGTCACGTGATAATGAGGGAAAAGATCGCAGGAAATGAGGGGGTTGAGCGCAGGTTCAACGACACCACACTGACCGGTCAGCAGCCTGCCCCCTTAACGCAAGCGAAACACAGGGTGTGCTGCTCTCATAACTAGGAACGCAGCAATTCTTGACCATGCAGCAATGCCTGCCTTCCATTTCTTGGAGCATGGCTCAGCAGGTTCTGCTGCGTTTGCCTCAGTTATCGGAGAAGAAATCAGATTGGTTGCAAACAAAAACACCCATTCATATCATGCTACAACTCATCCAGTAAGAACGTTGGATTGCAAGTCATTACTAATCCTAACTTATGAGAAAGCGTTCAGTCCGTGTGTCCGAGCGCAGACGTTCGAACCAAGCGAGCACTCTGCAACGACTGTCCGAGCGTTCCCAGCCAGTGCGGGTCGTACGGTCATCGCAGACCAGACAAGATGCTCGTGGTGTAGTTTTGAGCAGATGCGGCGTGGATGCGAACATCCGCGTCGCTACAGCCGTCCTCTGTGCGGCAGAGCGTTCAGCGCAAGCGGGATGAAAGAATAGTAAGCGTATTTTTGCAGCATCATTGTGTGGCAATGAAAAATGACGTCTAGCTCTTATCATCACAGCGGCAGGGCAAAATCAGCAGTAAGCGAAGCTAACGCAGCAACAGTGCTGACTTTTCCATTCAATGCGCAGATGTTATGCGAGGAAAAGCAATGTAAGGCTGAACTTCAAATGCAGCATTGCCTAGGAATGGGCCAGCTAGGTGACATGTACTAAAGGTGAAGGTTGAAACACCTACAAAGTATGAGTGAATTGGGGCAGTCCAGGGTATGTACTAGCACGGCGAATTAAGAAAGCCATAAGGCCCAAGGGGCGCCAAAGCGTGGCCAGCCATAAGCTTATTGGTGTTATTCCCATTTGCTTGTTCACATACTACTCAAGAAGACTGAAAAAAATGTCTTGAACTCAAACATTTGTGGTTCAAAAACATACGGATATTCAGTTCCGATTCTAATATTTGCTCTTTAGCAATTCGCGTCCTTGCAATTCTCGCATTTATTATCGTGTTACTGTTGAATGTTGTGCAAATATTTTACTTCATGCTTTTCGATAAACATTCACCGATATGCTCAAATATTCGGCTTTTGTTCGGGTTCGTCCTTTTTTTTTCTCAGCAGTAGCTCGTAGGTTACACCTTCATCACTGTGTAATAGAGTATTTGGAAGTTTTCGAACCCTTTTTTCAAAAAAAAAATTTGTTCCTCCCTCATGATTCTTTCACGTGGTGAAGACGTAGGAATGAACATCAGAGGTGTCATCAGAGGGTTGCAAACCAGCCACAGCTCAGAATGGCCGCGTGCAATTGCAGACCGTGCACCTACCGCAATCTACGCCTAATTTTAATGTTTTTGAGGTTGCCAACGACCTTTCATAGGTTTCTAGGTAGTTTTTTTGCTTGCTAGAGCACTGTTTGAGTGACTTGTGAGCTTTTTGTGAGATTTTAGTCCTACATAGCCAGTTATCATCTTATTTGAGGAGGTATATGAGTAATTAACCGTGGTTTAGTTCATGGCATAGTCTTAAACGAGCCGATTCCTATTAGTCTCACGAAATAATGATGTTAGCCGAATGCACTCAGCCTCAACAGCGGTAATCTTCTTCTTTAATTGAGCGCGGAAACGTAGTACAGATAGTTCCTCCGGACGGCTTCCGTAGATAGGCGCGGATCCCAGCTCATCAGGTTGAAAAGGACTTTCTTAATTGAGACTCCTGATTTTCGTCATTCACTGACGATGACTTTAAAGGTGAGATGATTGCATAATTGAAAAATGTCAACTCTGACATCATTTACGAACGACTCCAACAGTTCGGTCGTGTTATTCGACATATTTGTATTTGAAAAAAGTTTCACACAAGGGTACACAGAATCTCATCTCTTATCCCGATGAGGTCGAGTATACTATGCGCATACTGGAGCTATGAAGACAACATCATTACATATAAGTCCGTGAACTCCAAGTTGAACTTGAGTCGCCCGAGTTTACAACATTCGGTGTCAACTCACGAAGCACATTTTAGACAAAATTTTTATTTACCTCTTATGTACAACAAGACGGTGATCCGCAAGTTGGCTATACTTGGTGGAGTACTCCGCGCAAACTTAAGGAGGTTTTCTGGGGCGCTGAACACGAATAACGTACCCATTTTGTACTGCGACCCCATTTTTGTAGGGTTACGGTAGGTTTACTGTAAGTACCATATCTCACAAAATAATCTCAAACAGTAGTGCTACCGTAACCCTATAAAAACGGGATTACGGTACAAAACGGATGCGATATTCGTGTTCAGCACCTCGTAACCCCCCCCCACCCCTTAGGCGAAGTTTCAGCAAGAAAAATTTCTTGGGATGTTGGGCAGGACTAGCCGAATAGTGCCGAAGCAGTTAAATTAGTGTATGGAATTGCTGTGCGCTCTCAAAAAAAGGAAAAAAGTGAAATGACTACAGTGTGTTCCCATCTCAAACTAAGTCGCGAAACAAACGAAGGTTGGTCACTCATACACCTGGTTGAATGAGAAAATAAACACATCTGTACGCCTTCTATCTTATGAAACACTCGAAAAGTGCTCTAACAGACAAAAAACTACAGTGAATCCGCGCCGGCGAGGCCGTCACAGCGGTCGAGGATCCAGAGGCGGCGCGGTGTTGTTTTGTTAGCTTCCAAGTCGCCCACGTCACAGCCAAATCATTGGCTGATACCATGAAGATAACGATGAAACGTGATAAGCAGATTTGAGATGGTGACGTGGAGTGCTGGCAAACGTGGCCGTAGTGCTGGCAAGCGCGGCCGCCTCCGAATCCCCGACCGCTGTGGCGGCCTCGTCGGCGCGGATTCACTGTATCTAGAAACCTACGAAACGTCGTTGACAATCCCAAAAACATTAAAATTAGGCGTCGATTACGGTAGGCGCGTGGCCTGCAGTTGCACACAGCCATTCTGGGCTGTGGCTGGTTTGCAGCCCTCAGAAGAGTTGAGCCGAAGCTCGGCTAAGGTAGGATAGAGGAGGGACAGTGCTATGTAAATATATGCGAAATTGGTGGTGGATTCAGAAAAGAAGCAGAGAAATGAAATTTGAAAATTTTCATTTTTTTCCGATTTTTGGGACGAATCTTCAGGAGAACAAGGGCGCGCTCCACGGATCTGTGATGTGCCTGGTAATCATCAATGACAGATTAGATAGAAAATAAGTGGCGATTTGGAGCAGGTCCCTCACGGGTCTGGCTGTTGGCCGTGGAAAATCCGGAAAAATAGGTGCATGTTGGAGTTGGGTCCGCGCCGCGGCCCGCTACGCGCCAGGTATTGACCGTTCGTCAGAGTCGCGGTTGCCTGGAAGGAGAGGAGGGTTTTCTCTATCGAACCGTATACAACACTCCCATATTCGGTCGCTCCTCNGCCGCCTCCGAATCCCCGACCGCTGTGGCGGCCTCGTCGGCGCGGATTCACTGTATCTAGAAACCTACGAAACGTCGTTGACAACCCCAAAAACATTAAAATTAGGCGTCGATTACGGTAGGCGCGCGGCCTGCAGTTGCACACAGCCATTCTGGGCTGTGGCTGGTTTGCAGCCCTCGTGTCATCATCGTCCGGGCAAGTTCAATTCCAGTGGTGTCTTATGTATATCTCCTATTATTCCACTGCATCATCACAGCTCCTTCGCTGCTGCTCTTCTCACTCTCTTACACGCCATTCTCGTTGTCATAGCAATAGTAAGTCCCTACTTATCACTTACACTAGAACTATCACAATGGAATAGAATGACTACATACTCCTCATGCATTATTTATAAGCGGAGAACTTTCTTAGGAAAGCGATTTTTCACTGTCTACCAGAAGTGTTTCCCCGAAAAGCGCATGTTTTCAGGCTGTAGCAACAGCGCACCAAGGTTCAATCAGTGAAATTGTACAGAATACGGACCCATCGTCTATCGCACATTTGATGTCCAGAAGACAACGGGTATGATTACCTCGTCTTTAGTTGTCGTTGCTGAGCGGCTGCATTTGTAGCACCATGTGAGGAGTCGCAAAGGGTCGAGGCGGCGTCGACGAGCTCACCATCGGACAGCCGATAGTGGAGCGCTTCGTTCGCGGCAACCCCAAAGACCTGACAGATCAGCTGCCACTGTTACTTCTCAAAACTATTCTCGTTCCATCGTACAAGAGACGTATGTAGATTTGCTCCGCGATTTTTGTAGAGACTGCAAAACCTAACATGCAAATAAATCATTTAGAAAGGCGCCCAGGTCTCCAAAACTTTCACGGTATGCCAAACTGGTAGGTGTGTTTTTCCTTTTCAATGGAAACGTTTTTCAGTGACACTTTTTAGGATATTACTAAACTTCCGGATGGAACCAGGTTCAAAACGGTTCGGAGTTTTCGAGCATGCCGACAATAGTCGCTTAATGATCGATCTCATTCAGGCTGATAAGAAAGGTTTTCAAATGGAGTATTACGTTGAGGATGGTGTTTTTGTTGGCTCAGGCACTGAAAATCTGAGCAAATCGGTAAGATTTTGAAACATTCTCATTCCGAGATGGCGAAAAGGGGAACCGAACAGAAGTCGCCATCTTATAGAGAGGAAGATTTTGTAGTAGTGAAATTTAAAAATTGCTTGCTGAATTCTGGTAATATTGCTGGTTAGAATCATCTTTTCTAGCCTTTATAGCAGCATAAAAGTACATTTTCATCGTAGTTACAATCAAGTTAGCAAAACCAGAACAGGTCTGGAGGGTAATCAGTGGCTCATGTTCCGGTATCAGCAGTTTCTCAAGGCTTTTTGTGCTATCTCAGCTCACAAAGAGAACAGCACAAGAACCACTTTTGCTCATTGCTCACGAACTTCGGCATTTGGCGTCTTACTGTTGTTGGGTGCAAGCGAATCCGATGAACGATGATGGATCTGTCTCATTACGTCTTCCTACGACTAGTTGCCACCGCACTCTCCATCGGTGCACCCACGGCATGACATTTTATACACTTCAAGCCACTTGCGCATCCGCCGTATTGCAGTGGACGCCAGCGAACCTTTGCCGCGGCGTTGAACTAGTCTAGTAAAGCTTACCCTTTTTTGAACGCTGGCATACCCTTGCGTAGAACCTGCAAAAAAAGTCATCAAACGCAACACGGCATCATACAAGCAATTATGAACGAAGGGATACCAGCGGTAAAGCATATGTACATGTACACAATATACAATGTCATTTCATGCAGGAGGGAAACATCAACAGTAGCGAGGTAATGCATCCGCTTCTACGTCCAAGTTAGTCTGCACCTCATTTTATCACCAATGATATTATATCAGGAATTACGGAGGATTCTGGAAGCCAATATCCTAGTGATACTTAAGCCTGGGATCGATCTCAGATGACCTTCCTTTAAGAAAACCTGTGAAGAGAAGGATGAAGAGACGCTGATGTCCACGCACAACTCTTCTGTGATACGTTTTCGCTTCAATAACACTAAGAAAATGGGGACTTTCAAAGCTTCAGCGATAACGCTTCGTTCTCCGTTCCTTCGCTGGATCGCTATCATAGTTCGGTAGTCCTTGCTCATTATACAGAGTTTTCGCAGCACTTGAAAGTTGATCGAAGACTTTCGGGCCACCCGTGCTGTACCGGCTATTCGCAGCATTTTCTCAAACTTCGTCATGGAATTCAGCATGATCCCCTCATCTTTGTCCGTGTTGGCGCATAGACCTTGATCACCGAGACCATGGTCTTCCAGCTGCGATTCCAGATCACCGACCCTGTGGGAAGGGAAGCATAGTTGTTGAATCTCCGATAACAAATGTGGTGCGACAATGAAACCAACCCCCTCTCCGAAAGATTTGTCCTTTCATGATCCCAGAAACACTCCAGCTCCAATGCTCCATGCACAGCTCCAAGGGTTCCCCTCTTTGTTAGATGAAGGTGGTCGATTATATCAAATTTGATTCGCTCGGTTTCCATCGCCAAGAAACTCATCTCAGCTTGACTGCAGATCGATCGGCTGTGTTCCCGACAGTCAGTTTAATAGTGCATGTTTGTGATTGTTTACAAGATTTTCCATGCTTCGTTTTTTTTATGGTGGCTTAATTTGCCCATGTAATTCACCTCGTGTCTCTCTAACGCAGCCGTATAATCGATTGACGGAGTGCAGGAAAACAAACTAAACTAGGAAAACAAACTAAAACAGATTCTATACTACCTAGTACGAGTGGAGTTATTGTTTTACTCATTATGGGCCTGAAAGTAGACGCGGCGTATTGACCAGATGCGTGCAAAACTCATCGCAATAGGTGTAACGGTGCTCTCTCCCAAAGTTTAGTTTACTGAAGCGAATTCAGTATAAGTTGAAATTCTAACTAGAAAAGCAACCTTTTGAGCTATCATTACGGAGAATCACTCACCTACTTACTATCTCCGTGTTAGCTCGCGAACGTATGAGTCGATGCTGTAGGTGTCACAAGATCACGTTCCGTAGTTGTCTCCCAGCAGTGTCTGTCCATTGCCAAGATCTTCACTTGCTACAAGCTCATTCTAAAAACAAAATATCTTTTTCCACTTGTTTCAGCCAAGTTTTCTTGGGGCTCTTGTCTTTCATGCAAACCATTTCAACCTTCGTTTCCTGATCATGGCCGCGGTAGTAGACTGCTCATTACCAGGGTTTGGCTTCATAAAGAAGAATAGGTAGTATCAGAATCAGTCCTGGATATCCTCAGCCTCGTGGATATGGCGATGTTTGGTTCGCTGCACAAACACCATGTGAGCGATCCGAAAACAGTAAATTCAGCGCCGATGCGACTCAGGATCTTCATCGATGATGCAACTTCTTTTTCTGCGCAATGATTCGTAGACATTTGAGGTTCCACTTCCACTTGTTCCACTTCCACATTATTTGGATACACGGCTCTTGCTGTTTGCTTTATTGTAAGGATCTTAGTTTTCTACGCGTCGATAGTCAGACCGTATGGTTTTGAATTTTGTCGAGAATGCTCACAGCTTCAGCTTCATCGTTTGCGGCTATGTCGTACAGCTATGACGTCTGCGTACATCAAATCGGTTATGAGCTGCCCCTGACTCAATTAGACTCCAGCTGTGTTTTTCACGACTGTCGTCATGTCAGCATCTAAGACGGATCAGCGCTGCATCTACGTACGACCTCATTTCACGTATCTCTTCTGGCAGACCGTTACCCTGGGCCACGGTTTCAACCGGACCTAAGTCGTCCAGACAAGTTCAGTCTAGTCACCGCCGCCTCGAAAACAAGGCTGAGCTTTGAAGCCCGTTCGCCAGCTACACCTCTCAGAGGACGAGGCGCCACGTGGAAATGAACAAACAAAAACACGCACAGGAAAGATAGCATACTCAGCAAATGTTGGTGGTCCACTCGCGACTACCTGCTATAAGTCTGCATCGGCTAAAAGTTCGACTGTTGTCCGAACGCGCGAAAGTCTGAGCAAACACTGACTGATGTTCCATTGTATGACATGCAGGTAAAAAGTACAGGAGCACTCTACCATAGAGCAACACAAATTCCCTCTCCCCTCCACTCCTCCAAGTTGTTGATTTACTTCAGAATTGTGACCACAAGGTATTGTAAAAAAAAGTTTCCAACCCTAAATAATAAATAGGCTTGATCATATCGCTACAGTGGGCGCTGTAGTTAATAAGATTATCACACTCGCTAAGCCCATTAATTTGCTCAAGAGCAATCCTCCACTCCATTTTTATGTTTGAACCATTAGCAGATTGCAGACCTTCTCGACACATGATTCCAGCGGCATAAATCGAGTGTGCAGAAACGATCTTCAAGCCCGTTTTCCAGGACGGGGTCTACAACGAGTATGTAACTGCTTGCTGAACCGAATTGACGTGTGAAGTGGTTGATCGTATCGATCCGACACGTCAAGACTTGTTAGGCAACATTGCAGCCGTGGTGGGTAGCCGGCACACGCGGACCGCTCCTTCCAAGTGGTCCGCGGAATCTGCACTTCAAGAAAATTGCTTAAGAACAGGGCTTCCGCTACTTGTGAATTTCGAAGGACATATTTGAAATCATCATGACGAG
Source organism: Ancylostoma ceylanicum (assembly GCA_000688135.1). NCBI lineage: Eukaryota > Metazoa > Nematoda > Chromadorea > Rhabditida > Ancylostomatidae > Ancylostoma > Ancylostoma ceylanicum. Next base: position 736,745 of record JARK01001360.1, on the reverse strand, counting down.
GAGGCCAAGGATCTGTTGATATCTCCACCATGTAGATGGTGTAGGCTACGCAAACGACGAGACAGCACACAAAATTGTATCAGCGATCAGCCTAAAAAACAATATTTCTACGTATTTTCAGATAAGCATCTGTGCACCAGTCCGACGTCAATATCCCTTAGAGGAATCAGAGGTGTGAAACAGCTATCTGGTTTCGAAATACTGCAACAAACGCTAGCAAACTGTGAAAAGTCGGTCTTTTCAGAATTCTTCCACACAATAACAGTGTTCCTGAAGCAGTTAAGAAGAACATTAGGAAATTTGAATGCATCAAAAACATAGCTACTGGTGGATGTGTTTTCTTGTGCGCATCTATCCGAAAATTTTTGATGGTATAAACTTTGAAAAAAGTGTGAGCGTAGTTGTGAACAACAGGAATGTGCTAAGTATCCGCTATTCGATTTTGTCTNGACTCCTGGTTGTGTCTACTTTTTAGACGTCGGCGAGGCCACGCCCACATTGAGTCCTGGTTGTGTCATGGCGAAGTTTGCGAGAATGAATGTACCTAGCTTCGCCGTCAGGACTACCGCGCTAACAAACTACATTTTCATTTTTGCCGGATCGAAACAACGCTTAGTGAAAACTCCGTGAAATTTCGGTGCGACGCGTCGACTTTTCCGCGCGGCAAGCGTGAGTAACGCTTCTGGCGCTGTAGGTCCTTTTATCGTTCTCAAACGCGACGATAGTTGAGTATTTGTGCATATTGCTTGCTGTTCTATTCATCCTCTTTACTGCACACTTTTCTCCTCTCTTCCTCTTTTACGTCTCCCTTACTGTCTTTACTAGTGAAGCGCTCCATATCCAGCTGAACAAGTGCGTCTAGTTTGAGAAACGATAATCTTGTATTGCAACATCCTCCTGTTGTAGAATATGCTACGCATATGAGGACACGCCGAAAGGATTTTCATAGCGTGTATGCGTTCCCGCTTTTCCCTCAATAAGATTGCTAAAATAGTGGTTTGCTGGCCAGGAAGTGCATGGGAGCAGTGCTCTAGAGCATATTTCATTTTTTCTTCGATTTTTCCTTTAAGGTAGCATGCAGTCGTGATCATAATCATTTACTGTTGATGGAACATCTGTTTTTACATTTGTTTTTCAACAAAAGCCATAGCATTTGCGGTAGCCAATGTAAAGCAGTGTTTTCTGCAAGGCCTTAGTGAAATGAATGGGATTTCTGAGTGCACCAGTGAGAATACTGGACATTTCTTTGGGAAAATGCTTATACAGGGTGGGTTAAAAATACGGTAACAACACATGTTTTGTTGAAGAAGCATATTCTGCCTTGAGGTCAAACTCAACTGGGAAGGTGTTTCGAGATGTTACCAGCAGAGAGCTGCAGCGCTTAGGTTACGTCTGGTTCAAGACTGGGAACAAATAAATTTCAGGACCTGCTGGATTTGCAGTGTGGACATTCAATTGCCCCGAAAGCAATCAATTGGGTTAGTAGGTTTTCGAGGTAATCGAGACCTAGGCTTCTTCTAGTACCCATAGAAATCCGGAATCTTTGAAGAAGCACTTCGAAAACGAAGGATCAATTTGACCCTAACCACTTGCGCGCCGCGGTTCGCGACTTCAATGGATGTTTCAGGGTTTCATTTCTAGCGAATGCAGGATATTTCTGGAGACCGTCTGGGTTTTTAGTCAGTCGGAGGCAATGAACATAAATCATATGACAGTGCTTCAAATTACAACGAAATTCGTTTTCTATCTGCCATTTTCTGTATGCCGTATTTTTGGCCCACCCTGTACATGTGGTTTATTCTCAGGCTATCGCACGTGTATGCAACCAATCTAAAAGAAAACTGGTCCTTGCATGATGGGACGATTTTTTTCTTGCCCGGAATCAGATTCTCAGGGAATTTGTATTGTATCGAGTTGTGTTCTCCTTAGTTTTTTCTTGAAAGGCCTGTCATTTTGCGATTTATAGGATTCAAGCTCTTCGATCCTAAGCGATCCTGCAGAAGATGACCACGATATGAATCGTCCAGGGCCCAGCAGAGTGAGTACTTTTGTGAGTAATTCTATACTGGAGCTTTTATAAAGATTTCGAAGCAAAGAAAGGAACCAGAACTTGAGGAGGGTGGGAATGAGCGAAGAAGGGCGCAGTTGCCAATGGGTTAAAGATTTTTCCACTGAATATCTTTTCTCGATGTCGCTCTACAACACATAGTTATCGTAGCGTGATTGGATATTCTGTTTAAGGCGAGATGGTGCGACGAACCACTTCATGTGGAGATTTCGATGGACACAGACGTTCACGTGCCAGATTCCCCGAAGATGGCCGATCTGTTTGAAGCTGTTACGAGGTTCCTGCTTATGAGCCTGTTGATTCTATAGTTTCATCGAGAAACTTAAAAATTGTCAAGTTCCCGATAACCTCAGTTGCTTTTTGAAGAGGTGTATCGTTTGTAGTCCTGGCATGATGCTCAACGATGGTGTCCGTGCGAAAATGGCTTTGCTAGCTCAGCAGATTATCGATGCATTGCCAGATCGAATAAAGGTAATTTCTCATTCCTTCCCGTGGTTGTCACATCGTAATGACGTCGTTTTGTAGAATGATGCTCATCCTCTCCTTGATGAGGACTCGATGTCAGCTGACGTGAGCGCGCAGTCGTCATTTGCATATCCGGAGCATAATCCTTTTCTTTCACATCTTTCGCATGATTGCCCGGCGGACTGGGAATTCCAGCAATATTTCGCCAATAACCATTACCGGTACGTTCCAGAGCAATGGAATCAGGGGAGACAGGCCTACGCTTTTCATAGGGTTCAGGATATTCCTTTGCAATGGTTATTCCATTCATATTCCCATTTCATTTTCACTTTCATTTCCTCTAGATCTATTTTTTCTGCGTTTTTCCTTGTCTTTGCCTGTGGAGCTGTAGCAGCAGCACCGCGGATGGTTAAATTTTCATTATTAGGGGCATCATTGCTATAAACACGGCAATCTTGTTGACGTACCCAAATTTAACTTTTACCAGGCATCTGCCAACAGGTATACCCATGCGTGACATTGCTCTACCCAGGTGCTATCCATGTTTGTGAGATTACCCATCCTTCTGATGATGCATCTGGGTGAAGGTTTCAGTATTACTGGTATAATGTTCCTATAGATCAGATCTTTATTATGGATTGTACATGTATTCCAATGAGTCTGTAGTCTATTTGGCCTCCGTTCAAGCTGAAGACGGGTATGGGCTGAATCAAGCCGAATCCAGGAAGAGCTCGATCTCCCTTCAAAAAAAAAATAACGGAAGCTTTCTCAACTGTAACCATTAATCATATCGACCGATCATATCTTCCATCTATATTTTTTCTCTTTTTGATTTTGCAATTGCAGCTTGTCTCTACTTGTGCTTACATTTGTTCAGGGGTATGACAACTGTTCATTGTGGAGTATTTCTCCGTGCTGAAAAATGCTTTGTTGGCGGTCCGCAGAAAGACGTTTCAGAAATTTCTTGCTTTGCTGAAAATAGATGTTCTTTAAACTAGCCGATTTCATGAGAAGTTTTGCATTCTAACAAGTAAGGAGACTCAGGGGAACCTTCACAATTTCAGGCAGTAATGAAAATGCCAAAGGAGCTTTGACAGACGGTAGAATCTTGTGAACTTGCTCCGTACTCTTGCGGCTAGCATCTAATTCGTTAAAACTTGCCCTAGAATTTCTAGGTAAGGGAGTGGGTTGGTAAGCACCGATCATTTTTGGGAAAGAGGGTTATCACGGGACTCACTTGAAATTTGTATTGGTTTTATGTCTTGTCTATCCTTAAACACCACATTAAGGCGGAAATCTATTGCTTGGGTCTTTGACGCAATGGAAATTGTCTCATATATTTTTTTCAGTTGATTTTTTAATTGAGCCACTCAGTCCTAGTTCGCTAGAGTGCTATAATTTCAAGTAAATCGTGTCCTTTTTCTCCTATTTTTTTAAATGTCGACCTTTGTAGGGTAGTACAGTCTGCGTGACCAGCTGAAAATAATGTCATCCTTGAAATGTCTTGAAAGAATTTAAACAAAGTTGCATACTTGAAAGCTTTTCTGTTATGTTCATGGCATTTCTCTGGATTCCTCATGCCTAAGATCTTATTCAATCCTTTTGGTGTCAACGATTCTTTATTTTACCTGAAATTTATGGAATAAGGCCCAGCCTTTATGGAAGTTTAGAACTTTTGTTTTTGCTTGAATATTAAAAGACGTGTAGACAGAGATTGTTCCTACTTCAATACTGGTATTTCAGCGTACCGGATAAATCGACTGAAGATGTCCTTTCGTCGTTCTCAGGCCAGCCGTCCAGTCCTTCATTCGATCATAATCATTTATACCCTAACAAGGTACAAATAGTCGAAACTCCGTATACAGTTGCCGCTTGTAACTACTGATTTTTAGGCTGGCAATAGCTCATTTGGGTCGACACGGGAGAATACGCTGGAGAGCACAAGCTTTGATTTTGACAAGTGGGTTTTCTGTTCCAGCTTTTCGTTCCTTGACAATGGTAAAAATTTTGTCCTGAATTTTCAAGTGGTTTTTCCAGAGATCTAGGCGAGTTCTTCAACATGCGGGTTGATGGTGAAGAAGATCCGATACGGCAGCGTCTAGGAGATCTGAAATTGTCAGGTGAGTTCATTGTTTTTATCATATTTTTATCATAGCAGCAGGTTTTCGTTCTTCAAAGGGTTTTTTACTTCCTCTATAACTTAGGACTTGATTACTGGCATGAAATGAACAGTTTAGGGGAAGCCTTATAAGCACATGTAGTAGTCATTTTTGTCCGGTTGCAATAGTAGCTTCTGGACATCGCATTCGTTTTTATTGGATTCATGTACCTTTCCTCGTTGACCATCTGTGGATAATCAATATGACTTATTGTCAAGATCCCGAAAATGCTTGAATTTCTACTTACCTTCTTCCTTGGGTAGCACTGGATGAATTTGGAGGAGGTAGTGGAGTCAAGAATGGATCGACAGTTTTGTAAAACCACCTCAGAAACTGAGCCCAAGAATTGCTCAGTCTCTTTTTAGTTTCTTATTATATCTCCATAGTTCCTTAGTTTGATCCCAAGGTTAATTCTTCCGTGACTTCGTGTCCGTTTTTCTGTGGAGTTGACAACTTTTCCTTGGAAGTAATGGTGCAGGCCAGGAAGGCCTCTCTCTCTCTTTGCTCACTCTCACTCATCTGAGTTGGTCACTCATCTGAAGAATAGTTTTATTTAAAACATGTTCTTGTTCATGAAACGATCTTTGTAAGCACAACTTCATTTCAAGTGATTGAAGAAAGAGAAAAAATAAAACACAACATATCTTTAGTGAAGATACATTTGCTAAGGAGTTGTGCCTAGAAATGTCCCATGTAAAAAGGGAGTTCATTCGCAGATTGGTTTCCGATTTGTGTGTAAAGACCAGCCCGCAAAGAAACGCGATCCCCGTCCTGTTTGACGTAAAAGAAGCGAAGATCTGTTCAAAAACCAGCACGGAGGAGGCAGAGGTCAAAGTGAGGTTGGCGTCAAATTGACCTTTCATAGTGCAAGTGGGTATACCAGAGCAGCTGACTGGAAGGCGATGGAGTCTGAGGAACGCGTTGTCGGTAACTTCTGCACCGGATGTGCGTCACTCAGCTATTTTTAACTCATTAAACAGTCAGGTGGCGATTGAGCACCGCGCGAGACGCGCGGGTACTCGCTGCGTGCGTCATTTGGCCGAAGTACTTGAGTGCAGCGAGGATGGAACTGTTTGCACCAACGTCTTTTTTCCCGCCCAATTGGAAGTATATTCGTTTTCCGATTTCTCGAAGAAGTGACTTAGAGCCCAAGTGATTTCCGAAAATCTACGTGACCAAACATTTACTTTGAAGAAGAAGAAGCGCAGAGAGGATAACATCAACAGATAAATGTATATTTGCACAGGAGAAAAGTTTGTTTTGAAAGAGTCTCGAAGGAGTTTCGCGTGCAAAATAAGCAGTGATCGATCATAATTGGAAGTTCTCTGGACCGTTGATGGTCTATGGTTTTAGGATATTCACGATTTTGGTGAAATTATGTTCTTAAAACCTACTTATTGTGCATGTGCTAATATTCGAATATTTTTCATTTTGGATTAAGTACAGTGCCCAGGCAAGTTCTTTACCATAATTATGGATTAATGCTGCCCTCTGACCACTTTGGCTATGGCATGGGATGTGACGTGCCACCTACAAGCCTAGACACTGTGCCGTTCTAGTGTTTGAGACGTGAACAAACAGTGTCTTGAGAAGTGAATCGGCCCGTGCATAGATCAGAGATCAAGAGTGTGCTTCCAGGATCATGTTCTTCCGGTTCAAGGGTCAGTAGACCATCTTTTGGGTTGATGAGGCCGTTTTTGTTGTGCTGGAGTTGAGCAGTATTGGATTTAGCGTTCAACACAGGACCTGATTGGGGTTAAAGACGTAATAATAGTGATAAACAGACTATGGATCGGTTCCAGAATTTGTCTTTAATCTATGTGCTAGTCGTAGGAGCAGTTGACTACCTCGGAGGCTCACTCTTTCTCATAGTGGACGTGAGCGAAACCCGGGTATGCGGCGTTATGCCTGGAGAAAGTGGGGCGGTCAAGCTCAGTGATTGGTCAATCCACGCAAATGGCCAATCGCAAAGCTCGGTCGCACCGCCTTTTCCAGGAGCCGTATGCATACCTCTCCCCGGGCATCCCCACCGTGGGCGGGGATGAGTTGAGACTAGACCAATGCGTAAAATCATCGCTCCAACGCGAATTAGTGGGCGAGTTTCTTCAAGAGGGCATCCCTGGAGATGTGCGTACGAGTTTTCCCCGACCATTCCCGGCCGAGGATACTTCCCGGGCGCGGATGGTCGGGTATCGGGGATGGCCGGGGAGAGATATGCATACGGCTCCAGGTATAATGCTCTACACCCGCGAAGCGCAAGTAACCTGGGAGTACTCATTCTTTCCCATTCTAAAACATACAACTCAATCGCATGAGCCTACTTGCTGTGCAGTCTCTAAATCGCGGGCAACAAATTCGGGGTAAAGCTGAACTTCACAATAAAAAGTTGTGCAAGTGCGAGGAACGCAGAAAATGTTCGATGTCATTCGCGCGAACGATCGAAAAGTACGTTCTTCCGTAGTGCAAAGTGATTGAATGACATGTTCTTTAAACTAAAATCCTTTGGTTTGAAAGATTAGCTCGTGAGGAAGTGCAGAAAGTAACGGATACATCCTCGCCGACAAATTCTGCACAATTTTCTGGAATTTTTGGCTATTGCAAAATCTAATGTGATAAGTGATCTAGTTTCAAGTGGGCTTTTTTTTGGGATCTCCGTATCTTGCCTAATACACTTCTGAACGAAACCTCCTAACCTGCGGTTATATTATACTAACACATTGGCAAATGTCGTTTGGAAAATATTGCTACCGAGACTGAAATTCATTTTTGCACTGCATAATTTTGAGTGAAAGGTTATACAGTACAGAGCAAGAAATCCCACATTTCACCACTTGCTAATTGCGCGTGTATTGAGACTATTTTTTTCTGGATTTACTATTAATTTATTGTGGAGCAGTGTACTTGAGTGTTGGCACAGCTGATAAGCAGTATTTTAAATTGAAGCGAAATTGATTGATGGCCCTGGGCGTGATTGTTCTTTCAGCAATGCACTTCCGCTCAGACGTTTGAGATATGAGCTCATGGAGATGGGTGAAGTGTAATAACATGAGGTCAAATGTACGGATAATGACAAAGCTTTCGGGCTGATCCATCGATTTAGTAGACAAATGACTCTCGAAACCTGGAAGTGAGAAGATGTGGGCTAAAATTGAACTATGTAGAGAACTGAAGCAGTAGGCGAGGATAGCAGCTGTATTAGTGAGATCAGTTCCGGAGGGTTCTTTGTTTATAACTGCTCAGAGCGTTCGTTGACGGGTTGGAGGTTCTCTGCTCTTGTTTTTTGTGCGCCGTTTGCGACGACACACGAGTGAAGAAGTATTTGATGTCGTCGAATATTCCAGTGCTTACGTCAGTAGCTGGATTACTTTGTGTCTATGTGGACATTGTTGCTAGCAGTATAAAATAGTAGGTACATAGTATGAAATTGTTTCAAAAAATCATCAAAGTTACTATAGGTTCTGCTAGGTTTTCCGACCCAGGTTCTGTTCCAAAGTTGGTGGTTTTAAATGGAATTTGTGGATTTCCGACAGGTTTTTCAAGTGATTTTTTTATAGTTGCTTATGTTTGGACGTTTTGGACGTCACCAATAGACAGATAAGATGGATTTTATGCATTTGTTCCTCGTCAGTTACAAGAAGAACCCTTGAAACTCTCTAATTTTGGACCACCTTGGAACCTTCCGACTATCTACTAAAATTATCTTTTACCCACTATCATCCTATACAAAGATTTCCTCTCAGTACGCTCTGTCGAACCGCTGTGTCCCTCATCACCACGCTAGTGAAGTGCAATTTTCCCATCTGCCCCATCATCATCTGTTCGTGGCCATTAAATTCCGACCCGTTAGGTGGCAAGCACACCTGATCGCGTTCGATCACCTCCGCCCGATGGCGTTCAGAGCTGTCACTGCAGGCGGTGACAATTGCGTAATGTTTACGCATTGTTGTGAATGGCCACCGTCGTGCTTCCGCTGAGATCTGTGCTGGCTTACGAGCGAACAAAGATCGAAGGTGGTGGCTGTTCTTTTCTGGATCTGACTTAGTTGTACAGGGAAAGTTTCTGTGCAGGAAATGCACTCTGGCAGTGAACTTGACCAGGACCCGGTGCTTTATTGAGATTACCCGTGGTAAATATGTTAACGTGCCGAAATTCACTTTTTCCGTTGCACCGATCGACATGTTTACCCATACATGACGTCTATACACATACCCTTGGGCATGAGATGGCCTATGCTTTTCATGGCGAATCCTGTCCAAGAGGCATTTAGAGCAGAATGGAATCATTTCTTGGGGAAGAGCATTAATATTGCCAGTAGGCTTCTAGGACCGCGTGCATCGTTAAGATTGCTCAGGGTAAGCGTGTTAACGCCACACAGATTTACCCATAACACGGGCGTCAACACGTCCCCCTGGGTAATCTCAGTTATGGATCCAGGCCCTGAATATTGGATTACCGCAGTATCCCGGTTGACTCTTCTCTGGTGTTCCCTGACGGGATATTTTCTTGGCCTCGTACCTCAAACAGGCTTTGAGGGCCGCGTACATAATTGGGGTTACCCAAGGTAAACGTGTTAGCACCACACAGATTAACCCGTAGCACGGGCATCACCACGTCCCCTGGGTAATCTCAGTGCTGAATCCAGGCTCTGAGGTGTACACCTTGATGTGATAGAGTAGGCTCTAGAGTCTGTAAGGGATTAAATATGAAACCATTCAGCACCGAATTCAAAGTACAAAGCTTTTAGCTTTCTACTTTGAATTCGGTGTACAAGCTTTTAGCTGCTACTTTGCTGAGAAATACCGCTTTGCCAACACGTTGACTTCCTACAGCTCAAAATTTGGCACAAATCGCAAATTTTTCCGCATACGTACTTGTCAATGTAATGGACTATGGTACATTGAGATTTTCTTCTTTTACTGCCACCATTATGTCCTCATTGGAGCAGACAGTCTAAATATAAGACGGGATTAGCTTTTAAGTATTCCCGTTTCCTTGACCTCTAATCGCGTCCTTGGCTGAGCAGAATGAACTCCGATTTCCTGGTTGGTCTTCGGACGGGCTGCTGAAAGTCAACTGATTTGTGTTCGCCCAATCGCGGAATCGAATCGCGTCGGTAGAACAATATCTAGTTCTCAAGTGCAAGTTGCTCATAGGTTCCATATCTGCTTATGATTCGTTCTAATATTCGATAAAGAGTGCGATGCGATTAAAACAGTCACTTGATTGCTTGATAGTTATTGACATCAAAATGTAAACGGGGTTGAAGTACACTATAGAAGAATTAGAGGGCAATGTCCAGATAACACTAATTAGAGTTTGTGTCTCATGATCCGGCTTCAGTTGTTTTCCAGGAAGAACATGATTAGATTCCAAATGTGCCAGTCTCCTCTGAGTCCAAATTTGCATTGCAGTACCAACGAGTGTTGATTATAATTAAACAACTTAATTAATAATGAAACATTTTTGAAAGAAAAATTCGCCCCGTTATTATTCCGAAGAGCAGTTTGAGGGTATAGATCAAAATATTTAGTCAATCAAAATATTTAATATTTTAAATGAAGAAAGACGCATCGCACATGTTTTAGAATAATTTGAATCAATTCTAGTTCTCAGTTAGGAACTTTTTTCAGGACGGAGAGAGGGGAGGGAAAGGGTAATCCTCCGTTTTCTCCATTCTAAGGATGCTAGGACTTTTAGATCAGGTGCTTCCTCCAGACTGAAACATCTTTTGAGCTAATGCTTTTTCGAAGCTCCTGAATATTGGATTACCGCAGTGTCCCGGTTGATTCTTCTCTGGTGTTGCCTGAATGGATGTTTTCTTGACCTCGTACCTCAAACATCAGACGCCATGGAGTGTTTTGGTGACGAAGGATCTGAGTGTATCAAAGCAACATCCGTTAGAAATCAAACATTTCATCGATTTCTGGAAGTATATTGAAGTGCTGCACAGCAACAAAGAAGCAGGTTTTCTATTGGGTTATGATTCTGGATAAAGTGCTGTTTTTCCTGTGACTTGCAGAATGACCCTGTGAAATTACATGAAAAATTAGAGGACTCAAAGCTTAAATTAAGGAATTTTCCTTCCTTCGCAATTAGCAGGGCGGCTTTTAGCAGAAGGCCAAGGTTTTATGGGTATTTTACAGTAGGCATTTGTCTAGCCGGACTCGATTCGATTTTCGAACATTCGGTGTTTAAGTGAATAGAATTTCGAGTTTGTGCAAGCAACTACTGGTAAAACAACCCGGTGAGTTTTGTGTTAAGGTGGTCATCTAATGAAAAAGGAGTTACTGGATTGACACGGTGTGGATATTTCGACATCGAGTCAGATTTCTGTTTTACTGTCCACTCATTTGGAATCTCATAGCTTATGGATTAGTAATATGCTATTCATGCGTCATAGCATCCTTAGATTTGAGGTTGTGGAATCATGGGGCTCAGAAAAGATGGAACTAAATATTTTGGGGCAGTACGTCTGGCTACTCTGGGTAAAGTTCAAGTAACTACGTTTTAGCTAACAAAATAATCAGGAGATTGTTTCCTACTTCTGTTCTGATTTTTTCAAAATCTTTTCTGGGTGGTCTTCGAGAGACTTTTATTGCGCTGAAACTCACCGCGTTTAAACTATGCAGGAAACCTAGCCACTTGGCTGATAATGAGATCTACGCTGCTCATTTGCCTCTCTGTAAGCACATTCGGCTTTTTTGAGTCCTTCACAGACATCTGCATCTTCGAAAACGTGAGCCTGTGCCTACCACGCAAAATTGCTCACCGCCGACGATTCTGAGAATCGCCAGTGTCTGAGACTTTTGTTTTGAGCAGGTGTGAGCAATAAGTGCGATGGCGCTCCCGTTCCCCGCATTCCCGTCGCCGCCTTTATGATGTCGATAAGTGGTGTCGTAAGCGAATGTGTCGTAAACATATTCAGCGTTTTCTTCACAATTCCGCATATCTTTCCGAATTCTCATTTGGTGTTTGCTCCTGCAAAATCCGTAGTTTACTTGGACGTGCAGAAATAAACATCTGAGTGGAATCGAATGCTAGTAAACTTTGGTTGAAGAAACGATCGAAGATACTCGGATTTGAGAAATTTCAGTCTTCGAAGAGCTCCACGCCAGAGCTGTTTTTTTTTTTAGTAGGGAAGAGTTCCATTCACGCGTAACAATCATTTTCGAATATAGCGAATAAGCAAGGAGCCCGAGATTTCCCTCAAGATCCAGTTTAAAAATCTGATTGTCTTGGTGAAGTCCTGGTCTTAATGAAATCCTAGTAGCGTTGAATTTTGGGCATTATTATTGCAAATACGCCGGTGTATGTTTGCTAGTGCACATTTAGCAAGAGGCTCGCTCTCGTTCACAGAGTCGAAGGTTTGATCTCGCCGCGAGGCATCCATGCCCTCCAGTCCCCCCCCCCAAACCCCTACCACCTCGGGGTCGGTAACATAGTGGCAAAGGAGTTTGTGCGGGTGAAGAGCGGACTTGGTGCATTGCCCTCAACTCCTCTCCCTCGCAAGTGGGTGTAGGGCGACATACCTGGAATGGAGCCACTCTGTGATTGGCTAATTCGGTGGATTGATCATTCACAGAGCTCAGCCGCACCGTCCTTTCCAGGTAACGGTAACGCTCTACACCCCCGCAAGTCAATGTATACGCATTCGGTGGCTCTGATCCTAGGTGAAGTTAAATGCGTGGAGCATCCCGCGAGCGGATTGATTAATGCTGACCACTTCATCCTCTTACCGTTCCATAGTTACCCAGAAGTTCCTTTGTCATCCATACATATTGTGGAAAACATCTGAACGATAAAAATAGAAAGAACGCATCTGAGTGTTTTTATCAGCAGGCTTCTCTCACCGCCCACTCCTCGCCCCACTTTTGTTGGGTAATGCGTTAGTACCTAAACATGTATTAAAAGTCATAACTTCAGAAGTCTGCAAATGCCTATATGAAATGGCATCATTTCACCACTTTCGCAGATGATTGAAGTAAAGTACGAGTGTTTGAACAGCAAAAAGCAAAATGACTGCGGCGAATTGACATTCTTCACAGTTGCGGTAGCAATTCAGAAAATGTAGTAGAAGAACAAGGAAGTGTAGTGAACTCCGGCTAGGAAGACTATGAAAAATGGATCGCCTCAGCTAATCACAGAATTGGGGTGTGGGTCATGATGGGGCAAAACTGAGCGGGTAATGTCTATGATTGGCTTACTCAGAAGGCTGGCCAATCACAAAGACATTACACGCCCCTCCTTGCCACTTCATGACCAGCACCTTCACAACTGGGCCTGCATGTATAATTGAGACTGCCCAAGGTAAACGCGTTGAGGCCAATGCTAACGATTTGTAAGTTTGTGGGGTGTTTACACGGATACCCTGGGTAATACAATGAGGCATGTGGCCTCCGCGGTTTTACTGTAGCGAAAAAAAATGTTTACCGTTATCTTTGCCTCCAGCTGCATTAGAAGCGTTCTTGCCTACTTTGGTACTATGTGGCGTTTGTCGTCTTTGGTTAACATGTAAAAAATGTCGGTTCACCCACGGTGTTAAGCTAAAGGGTAGGGATTTCGTTGTACTAACAGCAATGGCGATTCCCTTTTATCTCTGCGATGCGTGGTCATTGCAGAAACGGCTTGATTATTGGCATCGGTCATGCTGTGACTGCATTTGAATATTCACCATGGTGAAGCAGAATCGCTTGATGCAGGAATATGGTTTTCCATGGTGATCCGGATTTGCTTAAACCTCTGCACTTTAGGCAAATTTGTGACTTTAACGTTGCTAGTACAATGACGGTGGTATTGGTGGAATTTGCATTCTTGAAAGCACAAATCCCTGCCGATGATGCTTTGATACATATCGATTTCGCGCCGGTGACGCTCCGCCCTCAATCGATATGTATCAAAACAAGTGTAGCCGCCGCCACATCCAACGAAAGCGCTATACTTCTGAAGGAGTGTAACAGCAGCATAACGAAGCCCGTAACTTGCTGAAAGGTTCACACCTTTACGACCTTACGCTTTCCACATCGTGTGCCACGTGGGACACGAGCGGTCCGTTAAGCACGCGTTTGTGACCAACCGGTTGTGCACGCGGTCCTACGCATCAGACGACGCTTGTCAGCAGGCTGAGCACATTGTCGCGAATGTGTTAAAGTATCGCTCAATACCAACCTGGTTTTCCTTTCTCTTATCCGCTGTTGTTGTTTGCTTGCTCAGATATACTGATTTTTATGCGGCATTCAAATACTAATTTTTGTGCGTTATTAAATTTTACTTACTCGTATTTTACAAACTCGTCCATTTGCTATTCTTTCTGCTCTAAATGAGGTTTTTTCGTCGCGTTCGAGCGTTTTTTTTTTGAAGCTGAAACTGTTTGAAATATCTGCTTACCTGGCGGCTTATTTCACGTTTTCGGATTTCTCCTAAGCTCTATACTTGAGATCGCTCGGAAAACACGAAGAAACAAGAAGTAATCCTTGCTAGGTTTGCGTGTCGAGTCATGCCCAGCAAACTTCCGGTCTCTTTCCCACCCATGACGTCTTTGATTTTCATCCGTCGTCACTGTTTCACTGTCCCTGATCGCTCCCTCGAATTTATAGTACTTATGAATCATATGTATAACACGTCTGAGAACGACGCCCGCGTTCGCGTCATAGGTCAGCAGAGATCATTGATAGAACGCTGGAATGGTTATTGTAGTAGGGTAACTCGGATTAGCATAGAATTTGCGGGGGTTGTTTGCTGGACAAAACAAAATAAGCTGGTTGACGCAGATCTATGTAAATGTGATGTTGTGATTGAACTTTTCACTCATCGATCTGTCGGAGGCAGCGTTATTTCGTCGGGAGTTTTGAGCCGCGGATGATGGATAAAGTGCGGGATAGGATGACGGATGGTGATGTTGATTTGATAAGCGAGGCAATGGTGAATGGGTTGTTTATGGGTTTCTGGATTTTTCCAGAGATTATTGTACATCCTCTGACCACATTGGCTGTATTCATATTTGCGTCAAAGCGTATTGTTAGTATAATTTGCATGAAAATGGAAGCACAAAATAAAATTCAGCGCAATCGGTCAATGCTGTGGTCTGAATGCTGCTCATGAATCATGAAACAGGCTGCTTTTTGACACGCCATCCTGTCTCGGCAGTAAGAACCATTATGATTCGAATTGGAGCATATTGTAGAGGCGAGGCCCGTCCCGTTTTTCTTTAGGGATTATATTCCACAAGGTGCAAAAAGCCTTTATATTTGCGCAATAACTACATGGGTGAATCACCATGTCATCTTTATTGAAAGGTTAACAATGAGTAAACCTGTTCTTTACAATTATATTGAGGTGTTTTGTCATGCTTTCTTAGTGGGCGCTTGTTTATTTGGACATCCAGAACAAAGCAGGAACATGAGATGGAAAGCTGTGAGGCTTGTGGTCTGGATATGAGCTCAGCCATTGCCGATTTGAAAGAGTCTAAGGACCCGGTGAACCTACAGGTTAAAAGAAAGAGAGCCGAGCAGTTATGGTGGCGAACGAATTCCCTTTTTTGAGTTAAAATTACGGCACATCATTCAGTTAAGGATATCTGGATGAGAGTCTGGATTGGAGTACGCCCGTTCATTGTCATTGTGGGTTCGTTGTAGCTGTTCCCGATGTATGGTCAACAAAGCTTCCAAATTAGATTTTGGCAAACATGTTATTTGCACTTTTTGATGTGATACACGCTATCTCCATTTTCTGCTTTGTGTTCACTGCTCGGCGTATTTCTAAAGACTGGGTCAATAAAGGATGTTTGGCGATTACTAGCTTTCCACATGGTCGTAGATCCGTTTGTACTGCAAATAGAATTGTGATTGAGTTTGAGTGAGTCAGCGTAGGGTTTGCGCTGAGTTTTGGAAGAATAGTTTCGGGACCAAGGATAGGACGTGGATCATGTCGTGTGCGAGCCTCCTTTCCCAAGATTTCAAAGGATTCTGAATCAGCTCGGTGATATCATGTCATCAATGCTGTTTTAGCCCATCCATTTTTACCCAGTCTGGTTGTAGCTTCCGTGTTCTGAATTCGGTGGTGGGATCCATGACAGCTCCTGGAGAGGTTACAAGATTGCCATGAATCCAGTTGTGGGGACTCGTGAACGTTCCCGGGAAAGTTCTGAGCTTCCTGCTGATTTAGAGTGGACGGGTTTGTTGAGCAATATATCACATATCCGGTTATCTCGACTATTATTTGTAACTGCTCATTGCGACATGCCATTTGGCAAAGTATATCCATTTAAGCCTCTAAAACCCGTCCAGTCTTGGTAGGTAAATAGATCACTACCTTACCGGGATATTCATGAATTTCACCATTAGGTGGACAGGAGGAAAACTATACAGATTGTTTTTTTTTTGTGTCAACAGTTTGTTAAACCACCCATTAGGCAAACCGATCGCGCAACAAACAAAAAACTTGTTCTGCTAAAGAGAGCAAGAAGCGAGGACCATACAGGGAGCATTGCGGAATTCCGGTTCCTGTTTTTTTTTTTTGTTGATATTTCTGGCTTTTATTTGTTATATCTGCAGCGGTTCTAAACTCCTTTTGATCCCTGCTATGAGAGCCTCCAAATTCCTTGCAGAATATTCTGGGCGGGAAGTCAGTTGTGTGATTTTTTCGGTGCGAACTTGTTTAGGTTCATTAGTGACCTCATTGTCGTTCCTTTTTCGGGCTCAATCGTGGATGAGGGGGCGTTTTCCTTGATGGTCTGACTGGTTGTCCTTGATGATTTCATACATCTCAGGTGTTTCACTGAGCTGAAGGACGTGCAGTTGGATTTCCACGTGGCTCTATGTCTCTAGATTGAGTGTAGAAACCTTTACTTGGCTCTCTGACTCTAAGATTGAGGGTAGCTTTCCAGAATATTCTTTTTTTCCGTTTGTTTTCAAATTGGTGGTAATTACCTACCAAATGAAAACGTAGCTTCTCCATTTGTGATTCTTTATCTTTAAGTGTTCGGAACTGCAACGAAAACGCACCGATGTGCAGAAAACAAGGTCTTGCTGGGTGATGAGATAAGAGCAGCTGTGCGCTTGTTGTATTTCGTGGAATGTCGTCGCCGCGACAGCAGTTCGGTGGTGTTACGTCATCAGCGCCTTAGGTCGAGCACCTCGTTCCTCTGCGATTGTCGCGCGCTCTCGCACTCGCTCGCTCGCATTCGTCGCGCTGTGGCACTCAAACGTCGATCGCTGATCGTGTGAACTGAACGCAGAGTAAGCGCCCCGCCCCATGGTGATCGGCCGGAGCCGCACGTAGTTCTTCTTCTTCTCGTCATTCGCTGTCCTCACAGTTGATACTCTCGTCTGAGTCTGACGCTGACGCTGACGTTGAGCAGTGACAATGGTCGTTTCAAATATTATTACGGGTCGTCATTCATTATTAGATTCCAAGGACGATTTACTCTATACGGGAATAGGTGAGCAATGTGAGGATTGCATTCTCTCTTGTTTTTTCTTCATTTTTCCTTTTTTTACTTACTTCTTACTAAACTAGTACCTAGGCGTTTAGCTAAGGCTTCCGTTCAACAAATCCCGCGCAAAGCTGCTGTACAGCGTCAAAGAACGTTTTTCGCATTACGCTATGCACTTCACTGACATCACTTTCTGTGTGAGCAATGCAGCGTTTCGCTTTTGCTGGAGGTATCCAGAAATGCCGTTTGAAAAAGTGAAAATTACCATCGTTTGCATATAATTGCAGGAAACTGTGGAATTGCGTTTCTGGAAGAGTTGACTTTTCATTATTTGAAGTGACTCAGCTTCGTTTAGTGAGGAATATGTGACAAACTTGACCTTACTAGTGATATGGTGACTTCTTCGATTTGCTATATATGCTATAGTTAAACCTTAACATTTAGGCATTTTAACGAAATTCGAGGTAGAAGAGGCATATCACACATTTTGCTATTGACCAGCTCACTTCTCACTTACTTTACTTATCCTCCTTAGCTCGCGAACGCATGAGTCGCTGCTGTAAGTGCCACATGATCTAAAACTTGTAATTTCTATGCGGGTAAACACCTTGTTTTAAGATCCCTCGGCGGGGGATTAATCCTCCTTCTTTATCCGGGCTTGGGACCGGCAATAGAAAGCGTAGGCAGAGTTCGGCTCAATTCAGACCGGTAGAGAGCTTATAAACAGCCCTCATAGAGTTTTTCACCCCCTGGGTTAAAATGTCGCGGGTGGAAAATACTGTAGGTGTAACACAACTGCTAGATGAACACTAACGTGACTTACCTGCTGAAATAACTCCAGTCATACTCACGAATCCTGAAGCCCTTTTTGAACTCACACCTTACGATGCGCCAGTTTACGCTGCCTGGTCCTAGCCATGTGCGTGCATTCTGGTTAAGTTCTAGCATTTTTCTTCCGTCTGTGGACGCGTACCATTCGCACGCAAAGCGTCAAGCCGTTTCGTCGTCTTGAACATGGGAGGAAACAACCTAATATCGTTCAAAAAATATGCTAACTCACTCTCACACTTTGTTATTGGTTTTAGGTTAATGCTGATCTTTCCCGCTTGGGAAAAGACCGGAAGCTTTTGGTGTGCTCTTTCAAAAGGACGTGACGCACGATCGTGCTAGGTGTCTGATAAACTTTTCCTTTCATCGTTGCGTCCACTAACGTCTAAGGGGTGCCCTTGCTCCTCGTAGTTAAACCCAGTGAAAAGAGTACCTTGATTTCGTGGATTTTTAGCTTGATTCGCGCAATTTCAACTTCGGATTCGAAGTCCGTTCCTAGTGAAACCCTGAAATCCGTAAAAATTGCGAGCTCGAAGTTACGGACACGTGCTCTTGTTAAACCTTAGTATCACGCGTTCACCAACGTACTGGTTGTATAGCTACACCCACATCGTTGAATTGTAACGACAGAATGATGCAGGCTACGTTTTCATGGAAACGTAAGAGCGACTTTGCTCGAACCTTGTCTCTCCGCTTTAGTTCGGCTATAAATCGTGCTTGAATCAATGGGATAGAAGAGCACCTCGAAATAGAACGCTTTTTGTAGTTTACCATTTGAGAAATTAGGAGGAATTTTTGGTTTAATGGTTTTGTGGTCACGGAAACACACCGGTTTCATTGCCAGCTGTCTTCCTTATCTAGCCCAAATACAAGCAGCTGTTAATTCTCAATAACAGGTTTTTTTAGTTCACGAGATTATTAATAGACTGTCATTTCCTCAGAGATTTGCTACGTGACAATTTCTTTCTGTTATTCTTCTCGTGGTAGATGTGATGTATGCTTGCTGCTGTTGGGTACTTCAACTGCAGGCGAGCTGTTGGGCACTTTTCGAAGTGTTTGATGAAAATATGCAAGGAGCTCAATGTACTTTGTAATAAGACTGGAGGCAACAGGTGTTATCACTCCTACGTTTCTTACATCACTAAGGTCATACGTGCTTTACATGCATGCACGTTTCATGTTCTTGATATAGTTTGGATTCTAAACTCTAAGAGCTGAATGGTGTGAAAAGTGTAGGTTGAAGCGATCAAAGACAGTCTGGGATATGTTGTACGTGAAAATGGTTCTGTTATTGCGCTAGTGTCAGTTTCTACTGTTCACTGCTGGACCATTGGGCTAGCGTGTGTCCTGTGGAAGGGCATGCTTAATTGAGGTTATCCAGGGTAAGCATGTTAACACCACGCTTGTTTATCCGTCTTTAGCGCGGGCGGCAACGCATTTACCCTGGGTAATCACAAGTAACCAGGCCATCATTTTCCCAATACATATGTAGAAATCGTCTATCAGAAGTGAAAGGCGGTTTTGTAGTGAAATCCATTCGTCGGCATCGAAATGAAGCGCAGGAATGAGGGAGAGGAGGGGGTGAGGTTTTATCATATTGAAAGTTCAGAAAAATGACCGCTTGTGGCTGTCTACCCTCTTCTCTATTGCATACTAACATTTTCGGTGAGCAACAATGATGCAAACTTCTCTTTATTACTTGCATTGTATTCTTTAACAGTAATTCCGATTCTCCTGTTTAAGCTGTTTCTCTCCACCCCAGCCCCGTAGTACTATAAAAATAAAAAGAAGAAAAAGAAAAAAAAACTGTGCTGTACATACGTGCATTCACGAAGTAGAAATCACTTTGTGCCATATCACAATTTGATTTCCGCATTACACACCATGGACTGTATTTACCTTCGATAAGTGAGTAGGTCATTTTTTGTGCGCTCCAGCAAACAAGTGCAAATTACACGGAACGGAGCTTTTACGAGAATACAGGAAACTTTCATTCACAAGCTGTTGTAGCGCTGCCGGAATCGCTTCGTTTGATTATACTGATTCTGCCATGACCCGAAAGGTTTTGATATCCGAACAATGTCTCAGACATATCAATAATATGCATTCAAGTGAAGGTAGACAGACATTTGAAGTTTTGCAGCACGCCTTTAAAAAGTTGAAAATGGGTTAAATTGCACTTTTTTGCATTTCGAAGAAGCAAATACATCTCCAAAAAATACGTCTTTTTACTAGTGTGAATTGTACTTTAATGGCGTCTTTCTTATAGATGGTGAACAGCGGGAGGTGTACGGTGCGGCGATGGTTATCCAGCGAGCATACCGGGAATATCGAGCTCGAAATACTAGCCGGCGGCAAGCAGACGCTGAGCGAAGAGCCGCAGTTACTATTCAAAGTTGTTATAGGAGATATAAACAGGTAACTAAGCGTCATTCGTAAATTTTATTTTTTTACCAGGGTTTAATAACTGAGATTACCCAGGGTAGACATGTTGACATTCGTTACTGGTGTGTGAATTTCTGGGCTGTTACGCGTTTACCCTGGGTAATCTCAATGATGCATGCGGTCTCAGAATTGTTCTCCCCTTTTTCCTCTCATGTTCGAGATTGTCATCTCGATTTCTGAATCATTGGCTGCATTAACATTCCGTCATCATAACATGTTCGCTTTATTGCCTAGATGCCATTGCTTTTTGCATCACTCATCACACCCTCGTTCGCCCATTCTTGCTTACTGTGAAGTAATGCCTGGCGACTCTATCGCTGACAACCTTCTCTTACCTTTGAAGTGATAGTTTATGTCAATGTAAGGGTTTTTATTTCCAGTTTTGCTACTTCAAGAAACTCCACAACGCCGCGATTGTTGTACAGAAGCACTTCCGCTTGAAAAAGGTTGGTTGAATCTGTGATGGTGCCTGGGTGGAATCTATAAAGTATCTTTGCAGATGAACCAAACAGAGCAGTCGTCATGTCCAACAACAGAGGTTCCCGAACATCCAACATTGAATGGGCAGAGTATTAGGATCCAGGTAATTTGGCTTTTTTTTTCTTTTTGGGGTTTCGACAGTTTACATATGATTCCTGAGAGGGAGAGAAAATTTACTTTGTTTTTGAGTGTCTGTTCGGACTTCGAACTGATCTTCCTAATCTTTATTCACTTTTTTCTGTTTTTTTTTTCTGGATAATATTAATCCACTGCTCCCTAGTCTCTATTTGCCTACGTTTGCCTTAGGCCACCTTGTTGTTTCCAGGTGCCTCAGAACAACTCTACTTTGTTACGAGAACATCGTGCGGCCACCACCATCCAGTTGGCCTACCGCGGACATAGAAAACGTCAGGCGGCTGCACGAAAAATTCAGAAATTCATGAAGGAGAGCCGTATGAAGTGAGTTTATCCGCTTAATTTCCATCCATTTCTTTTTATTTTGCAATGGATTCCTGAGAAATGCAGGTGAAGTGGTAAAAAGATGCTGATAAGGTTTGTCTTGACGGGCTTGCGTCAGCATTTTGGTTTTTTTTCTGTCAAAGCAGTTCTCCGTTGTTATTTTAGCTTATCTTTTCTTGGCATAAATAGCTTATCCAAAGCCTAGGAAAATACCTTAAGCTTTTCGATTGAATCATTCTTGTACATCCAGTAACCAATCTGCTACTTGGTCAGGATCAAACGAATAAAAACGGAGAGGCCGTCGTAAAAGAGAGGATGTAGACTGAATCAACTACGGAAAAACTTAGGAGTTAGAAGTTGCATGCCTACGGATCTAAGGGGGAGGGGGAGGGTCGGATTTTGCTATCTGTAAGGTAAAGGATCATATATGGGTCTTCGATCATCACCATGCTTGTTCGTTTTAGCTCGTAAATGCTTTTGGAATTTCAAAAAGTCAGGATTCCTTCATCCTGACCTCAAATTTTGAGCGTTCAAAAATTATATCTTCATTTTCTTTCAATTTTCTTGCATTTCTGATCTCGTACATTTTTCTATTTATTTTTGTTTTCTACTTTGCAATAAATCAATATTGTCTAGCACTAACATGATGGATTCCGGATTCACGGTAAGGAAACGAACGTGTCGTGATAGTTGTGATTGTTCGTATAGTGGTGATGGTGCTTCCTGTGCTTCAGGATGCGAAGCATCGTGAGAGAGGGTGGGGCGGCGCTGCTATTGTATGATTGGTGCATTCGGAAACCTTTTCTCTTAGTTCAGTCTCAACTCGTCTTCTCGTACAGTCTCCTTACATGTTGAGGAATTTGAACGTGAATAGGGAACGAGTTGATCCAGAAGGTGGAAAGATGTGTTTTGAATGGACCAGTTACACTAGTGACGCCGCCCAGTTTTTTTTTTTGTGGCGATGTTCCACATCCTGTGCTTCTAGGTGATGTGCATGGTGGTTGTGGTAATGTTATTCGAAAGTTAATTAGCTCATGAATATTAGTTTGGCAGGGATAGAACATTACACCTGTAAAGTGTAATTCGGACGAGCTCTGTGATTGGTCAGTTTGTCCGACCGGCCAATCACAAAGTTAGTTCTTACCGCAGTTCCCTGCTAAAACGCTCCACAACTTACTGTTTATTTATTTGGAGAATTTATACGGTATCCGTTCGATTTCACATTAAAAAAATCCCTGGGTTTGTACTGGGAGCTGGGTGTGTATCATCGTGAGGGAAGAAGAGGTGTGACCAGGCGACTCTGATTGGCACATTCGGGCCTCTCGCCACGCCCACCTGCTTGAACTCGTACGGCGCTAAGCACAAATAAACCATGTATTACGGATTTGACACCGTTCGAGTTCAAACAGGTGAGCGTCGCGAGCTGCCCGAATGCGCCAATCAGAGTCTTCTGGCTACGCCCCTCTTCCCATCATGATGATGCACACCCCTACGAGCTCCAGAAGTATGTTTCTTTTCTTTGCATCCTGCTCAGTTTCCCATCAGGACCCGACTATGTTTGATCCTAAATCAATATGTATCTGTAGCTGGTACATACTTATATTTCTGGAATAACTACTGTCATGGAATCTTTGCACCATTTCTAAATTGTTGAATATTCTGAGTTTTTGACTGCATAGATCATCCGTGAGATATGTTGAATATCATGAGTTTTTGATTGTATAGATCATCCGTGAGATACTTTATCCTCAAACACCATGGTAAACCAGCTGTTTCAGGTTACGCAAGATCCAGGAGCTAAGCGACGGCGGTTTGGGTGCTCCGTTGACGATGCCTCAGCCACAGTCCCAATCGAAACCCCAACCACAGGTCACCACATCGGGAACCCACATGGTCACACAGCCTCAAATTGGAATTTCTTCGCATAACGTAACGATGATGGACATGAATGGGTAAGGATTACGCGCTTTGAATATAGAGATGTAGTGTGAGATCTATAGTGGAGCGTTCATCTGTTCCGGAGGTGATGAATTTGTGGATTCATGTGCTTTCGTATAGCGAGACGCAGTGAAAAGTGCACAACACCGCGGCGCACATTTATCTAATGTACGTCAGCGATTTATTGGCTAGCAGCCAATTTGTGTTCACGACGGAACTATGTGAAAAATGGCGAACAGATGTTTCGAATGGTTTTCCATGGTTTTCAAGGAATACTAGAGGCTAAGAGTGAAGGATGTAAAGTGAAGGAGCCGTTGTATGAGAGGACGGGGCATATGTGTACCGCAGTTTTTTTTTTTTGTTTTCCACAGTTTTTTTTTTTTGAAATTTTTGCTGCAGACGGAGCCGAAAAATGCCAGAATTTTTCAAAATCAAAGATTTACATCTGTTTATCTATTCTCTATGAAAAAATTCTGGAACTGTGACAAATGGATTTCCTGCTGGGCTTTCCTCGGGGAAATTCCTGGAAAGGGCGATTATCGGCTCTGCTTTTTGAGTCTCACGCTCTGAAATTTCACTTTTAATAGACATATCATAAAAAAGGAAAGAAGACTTTTCACTAGAAAAGGAATCTCTTGAGATCAAGAGCGATTATTTATCGATTCGTGCTCATAAGGGCCTACAATAGCCCTGTATCTTAATGTTAGATTTTCCTTTAGCTTCGTTCCTCGGAAGTCCCTCGAAATTCAGCTTTACTTTCAGGAATCGATGAACTTGCCCGGCAGCTGCCCCAGTGCGTGCTATTCAATCCCCTTCTCCTTCCTCATTATTTGCTTAATTTTTTTCTTTGTTTCCATTCACATTTGAATAGGTATCCTATGTCTCATTTATTACCGTTCGCCTTGGTTATGTCCCCCGTACTAGTCCATATCCAAAGAGTTTCATTATTTCATTATGTGAATTTTTGCCATTTTCTCATATTACGAGGTCATTTTTTCAAGTCACATGAAAACGCTGATTGATGTTGTACAGAGAAATTTTTAATTATTTCTATTGTGTACTAGTCTTATGGAATAAAATATATTTCAAGGGTTTTTTACGCATTTAAAGTTGGGCGAGGTGAGAAAGCGACACATTTGCCCCTGCTCATGGTAGTAGCGGGGACAGGAGGAGATTTGAGGGGAGGTACATAGCATAAGAAGGTTCTGCAGGGTCTCACTATGAATATCAAACTTTGTCCGTTGCAAAAAAGTGTACAAACCCACCATTGAATGTAACTGTCCATCCTTAATTGAGTAAAGTATTGGGGTGTGGGCGGGGCATTTTTCCCACTTTCAAAATCTACTATTATGTCTACATTTTAGTACTTTTTCACTTGTCTCCAGAGTTGAAAACATCTTGGTTCATTTAATGTCTAAAAAGTCATACAATGAGCTGATCAACTCCTCAAAATCGCTTATCTGTAATGTTCAATCGTGCGGAGAACAAAATGCAAAATTTAAATCATCAAACCATTTAATAAACTACACATGAATATGGGACTTACCAGTGAAATGGCCCAATTGGTTGAATGTACATAGCTGAGACATTCTCGGGGTTGGAGCGGCATGTCATCTGCGCCCCAACCCGTGAAATGGGCCGAGTTCAGGTACCATTCGGTTACTATTTGTATGTCTACCATTTCACTGCCATACTCTTGCTTCTTGGTTGCTATTCAGTTGCTTTTTGGCAACCGTTCAGCAACGGAATAGCTCGTTTTGCACCTCCTAGTGTTACTTACATAGTTTACACTGTATCTAAAAACTCTAGCCGTCATTGTTTTACACCGTAATTCCACGTATCCTAGCCCAGATTGGAAATTATAGCATAAGAGTTATATTTAAAGGGTCGTCATTTAGAATGGTACATTGATTAAAATGTGCAATGGCAGGTAAACCCACTTGGCAAAACACCCCAATGGCATCTCGAAGATGATAACTCCACTCTACCTGACTCATGAAAAATTCCCCTGGAAGCTTTATTACAGAGCAGCGAAAACACAAAAAAAGTTTTCTTTCAGAACTCTTGAGCTTCACATAGACATTGTAGTTAGGCCACGCCCATTTCACCCAATGGCCTAATGGCTAGTTGGTTTGTTAGTCTGGTTTGCTTTGATTATCAATAGCTAGCCTAGCTATGATCACAGGGTCAGTCAGATTCACCAATTGCGGGTCTGGGTAGGGAAAATTTTCGGGATTTCATGAAATGTGAGCAAAAATTCGCACTTTTTTACCCGCGCTTTTTCGACTCGGGTGACTATTAGAAGTTTTTTTCTTCCACACATGGTTGTTTTGGTAGAACTTTATTGACCATAAATTTCGACAAAACCATCGGTGTCAGAGGTCTGAAAGTAGCTTTAGTTGTAAGTTTCGTGCGCTGCACATGCTAAATTAGTCCGATTTTAATAAATTGAACGAGACAGTGATGTTATCGTTATTTTTGAATTATTACAAAAATTTAGTGACGTCATTCCTGATATCCAGACAACTGGAGCCCCGCATTTAGCTGAATTCCAACTTCCACGATCCCCACTCCCTCCCCCCGCCTTGAATAGAACCCCTGGGCTTAGATTCGTGAACACTTAGACAAGCAAAAAGGAGCTTGCAAACCAAATTTCGTGTCCTGCGTTTTCTAGCACTACATGGTCCATGCGATCCAGCCACGTTAACCATTTTTGGTTTACCTGGTTACAGTTTCATGAATCCCACCCCTGGTTTTAAGGTTGAAATACTCTCAGTGGCGTCTGTAGAACGCCATGTTGCCTTCATAGGTAGCGATTTCGCTGAATTTATTTAGCCGTAAAGTTCAACGACGTGGAAAATTCAACAAGCGCAAAAACAATGCCGTCAAGTCAACACCCACTTCATAAAATGCTGTTGCCCTTCTGCGCAAGGTCGTCTCAGTAGGCTCGTTTTCCCAGTCCGTGGACTTCCGACCGTGGAATGCTGCTGACGCCGTCGAGACCGGCCGTACGAGCTTTCGGGCGACATGATCAGGCGCCGGTAAATCAGCTGTTTTTTTTTTCCAAAATCACTTCCACCACAGCATTCTGAACGCATTGTTCGGTACGTGTTTGAACTTCCTTGGATATTCGACAATCCAAGAATGCAACGTTGAAACAATGACGCGGGTGCGCCAATTCTGATCGGCGGGTGGATTGTCGCCGGCGCCGCGCGGTTTTATCGCCGTACATCCGCCTATTTCCGCGCACACGCTCAGATCTCTTCAAGGCGCATGGAACTGAAACAATCAGACGGGGCGCTACGTCGCGGGCGCCGACTGCTAGTGATTATCCTGTTTTATGGCGATTTTCCAGAAAGTTCCACTTTCATAAGTTCAGACAAGCTTCAGGAAGCCTTTTCGGGGCGTTATTGGTCACAAGAGATCCGACTCCTCTTCCTTGCCTATTATCCATCATCTTCCGCCAAAATTTACTTCCTAGGCTTCGTTCTGGAGCACTAGTCATCTATAGAGCTCGTTTACCACCCACCCAGTTGACGTCTGATCTTTTCTTTCTCGCCCTGTCGTTCTGCCCCCACATCCAGGCTCAGCTAGTGGACTGATTCTTCACGCTGAAACCCTGAAACAATGTCTTGCGTCATGTAATAAGCAATCTTGATGGACGGTTTGCGAGTTTCTCTATGGCTTGTACCAGACATGAACGTGAGAATCGCAGCTTCCACTTCTTGCCAGCATTCCGGCTAATTTCAGTTTCTCCTATGTCTAGACGCTCAATCCCTCACACTGTTCTCCAGAAAACCTCCAGAGTGGAGCGGAACTCCGGTTCCGGAAGTCGGAATTTCCTTAATTTTGGCGTCACACGAGCATTCAACATCTAGATTTCTGGAGAATTGAAACTGGCTGATAGCTACGAAGTCATAGATGCTATTCTCGTCCGTTTAAATTTTCCTGTATTCCAAACTTCTCACAACTTACGACTTCTGGACCTACGTAGGACTTCCTCTCATACCTGGGTAGAACTCATCGTGAGAGACTAAAATCTCCGAATGTAGCCTGCTCTGATGCCAGTGTCTCGCTTGAGTTTAGGCGCATATAACTGCTTAGCGAGGTGTCTGAAGTAAAATCTTTGTTGTAGATTTGGTTATACTCTCGGAGAGCTGTTTAATAACGTGATTTCTTGAACCTATTGGATTTCCTTGAAAGAAGTAAACTTTCTTGCTTTTCTTGGTATTTCCTGGGCTGTATTCAGAGGTATCACACCTAATGGTCCTTTCGGTTCAGAATTAAGGAGTGACATAATGAATCTATCTTTGAGGCTGATCTCACCCGACCCTCAGAAAGACAAAGCGAACTCATTCAAGGAATCATGGCTACCATATATGTGCTTTGACGACAGTATCATCGCTATTGTATTATCCATGGGTCAAATCTGAATTAGGGTCTTCTATTTGGTAATTTATGTCCATCCATGGGTCTAGTTGTTCTCCTCATACGAATTCCTGCAAAACTGCCTTTTCACTTCATATGCAATCCTTTGCGTGAACAAAACGGTACATGTAGCCTCCAATTTACAACGTCCCCTCAGTAATGCTACAAAACACCTGCAGGTTTTTCAGCATTGCTTAATCTTGCACCTTCTGTTAGTCACAGTCCTTGAAGTCGTCCATAGCTTCTGGCAGTATCGGTGTTCAACCTGTTACTGTAGGTATCGGCCAAAAAAGCCTACTTTGGTTCAAGAACTTGCAAGAACACTGTGTAGATAAAGTCATCGTACCATAAATCTTGGACATGAAAGAAATGTCGTCTTTTCCTAGATAAGTGTGGTCTTGTTTTCAGAATTTTGAGAGGTCGATGAAGTCCTAAAAATTAACATTGTCGTCGCTCTGAACAAAACTCTGCTTTCCGTCTTCAAATATGCCTTCCTCTATTTTCTGTCAGATCCAAGAATTTTCTTCTCTGCGTCAACTTTACACTTAATCCAGTTAGTCGTTTCCCTGCGAGAGATATCAAATGCTTGTAGCTGGCTAGCTAGCTAGTAGCTGTATGGGATCATGCTAAATCCTTGGATTTCATCGAAAGATTTGCTTTCTTTCAATAGCTCCAACATTCCCTACTAAAAATGCAAAAAGATTGGAAAAATGTTACTGGTATATCAGTAGAAAGTTCTCCAAGAATAGCTCACAAGCCATGAAGGAAAGACAGTGAAAGTAGGAATATCTGAATTCTTCTCTTGAAATATTGCCTGCTGGACTAAATTGGTTCTTTCTATAACTTCTTTAGGTGTGGGCATATATACACGAAATATTTTTGAATATTT
Organism: Ancylostoma ceylanicum; assembly: GCA_000688135.1. Taxonomy (NCBI): domain Eukaryota; kingdom Metazoa; phylum Nematoda; class Chromadorea; order Rhabditida; family Ancylostomatidae; genus Ancylostoma; species Ancylostoma ceylanicum. The sequence goes on along the minus strand of JARK01001360.1, from coordinate 708,156 downwards.
CTTGGTGAAATTCGAGATATTTGGAACATTTAGCGTTTAGAAAGACTGCGTTTGCTCATTAAAAATTTCCTCTGGTGTTTATCATCTGCTCATAAGCTTGGTACTTTGCCATGAAACCTCACTGTGAATTTACATGACTTTCCACAACAGCTACATTATGAAATGTTATACTTCGATGTGGCAGAATTAAGCAGCTGCATCCTGGGCTAGAATTCATGAAAGGATAATCGCGATAACCAACGATGGCTAGCGGGAATGTTGTAGAGCATGTAGTTTTGAGCGAGGCAGCGCTTATTTATGCGCTCTTGAATTCCGGTGTCCTTGATATAGTAGGTCCTGAATCCTTGACATAGGTAGGCAGGCAGGCTGGTTAGAGCCCTGCCGAAAACGACAGCGCGCGTATTTCCACTTTCACATTTAAACAAGAATTATGTACATAATCTCAATGCGGTGTGAACTGTACTAAAATGACATGCTCGTGTCTTTTTGCCGTTCTTATGTACACTACTTACACGAGCCATTTATTTAAATGCCCTAATTAAGGTGATGTTCCGTCGCCTCGGTCAGAAAAACTATCGAGCTGAGAGTCCTGGCCTGGCGTCAAACGGATCAGTTTCGTTGTCAACTCGAAGTGACGTCACGATTCCGAACGTTGACTATACAGTGGTAAGAACACGATTTTTCCACTGCGCACCTCGTTCAGGTCTGATCTTCTTGCTTCAACTCTACCGTTCACAACAGTAAACCTTTGCTCGTTCTCTCAGTTTCTTCTCGGATTTTTTTTACCTAAATTATACAAAGTTTCGAAGAAATTCGGAACAGGCAAGTAATTTCCGAGAAATTTTTGATACCCTGCATAGTCACATCCGTCAGGCTGTGTTCCGCAACGGAATTTTTCATGTTCCAGGATGATGCGACGTCTCAAATCTCTTCCGAATTGGAATCTCCTTTAGCTGGAGGAGTCGAGAAGATATGCGAGCCAGCGAAAGATCATCGAATTGTTGAGAAACCGGAAATTGCAATGATTGAGGCGAACATCTGCAAGAAGGTGACATCGATTATGATTTTGAAGGTCAACAGGGGAACTGGCACTTGTCGCTGTGTACTTATCAGGCAGAAAAAGAGTTGCGGAACTGTTTCGACGTTTTCTCTGTTTCTTGTTTTTTAGTTTTAGAAAAAGTGTCAACTGCTCTTTCCAGGGAATTTACAGTCCTCTCCTTTTTCTCCTTTTCTTTCGTTCCGCTACTTATTAGTCAATAAACTTAACAGGTTGAGACATTAATAAAAGAAAGAAAAAGAAAAAGAAGGGAGCCATTTCTTCTATTTAGTATTTACGATAGTAATACGAACGCTAGGAACAAGGTACTGACCTCTTCCAGTCTTCGTCAGTACTGGGGAAAATCCAAAGCCAAACCAAATACAAAAAAGACGGGAAATTGAAAAAAAGTCACCAATGCATGGCTCTCCGGCCTTCCACGAGAGCCTTCCACGATTTTTGCAGTCTATATCACACCGTAGAAGTTGAATTGTTTGGATCATGTTTGCGTAAGCTAGAACGAAAATTTCTCCTCCAGGAGGATAGTCCGTACCTCGTTGTGGCGCATCCCAGCCTTGGACATGATTACATAGTTTATAGCCACTATAAGACCATGTGAGCCACCAAAAAGATTCATCTCCAGAAAAGTGAACGGCTTGACAACCCAATCGCCGGGAAGCCCGTTTTCTTCCTCAGTGTTACATGAGGATTTTGCATTTCAGCTAAACACCATCGTGAATCTCGTGCACGAATTCTCCACTGACGCTCTGGGGCTCCGAGAAAGCGCGGACGATCTTCTCGACGAGCTGCGGGTACAATTCTGACTTCCAATCTTTATTTTTCGACTTTATCAATAATCCTCACCATTCCACCTTGACTACTTCATAATTCATTCGTTTTGCATATCTGGGGATTGAAAAAAGGCCAAATTCCTCATGGGTAAATGTGTGGGGTGTGAGACGGGGGTAGGACAGTGGTGTAGTCCAAAGTTTGCTTCAGAACCCTCTGTGAGCATTTTTAGAGCGGGCATTTTTACACCACCTTCTTTCTGCTAAGTGAATCTCAGCATTTACGTTATAATTCTTGTATTTATTGTAAATGACGTACCATCTGTCATTGAAAATTTCGTTCATTAATACGCTGTGAACTCTTCTAAACATAATAGACTAAAATCCTGGAAGAGCAGAATGGTATGAAGGGGGTGAAAAGAGTCATAATTTCTCGAAAGCGATCGCCCACCTTCTACCTCAGTGAGTTTTCTGGGCCTGGATGCATCCTTGGGATTACCTAGTGTACGTGCTAACGATGGGGAAATTTGTGTAGTAATAACGCATTTGTCCAGGGTTATCCCAATGATGCCCCTGATGTACAAGAAACCTTCTCTGGCTATCTAGTGCCGTTTTCAAGTCACTTATTCTGTACATAAATTGGATAGGGCCTCCTTTTATTTTTCCTGGCTATAAAGTCGTTCTCCCTTGATTTTTCTTCCTTTCTACTCTTTTGCCAGGAACTCGCCGTCAAAACTTGTATTTTCACAAGGACCATGCCCAAATTTTTCCATTACCTGATCACTTTCTCTATCAGCTAAGATGATACGCTCGTCCGGCGTCGTCGCTTTCACTGGCGATCGCCAGCTGATCGCGTTCTCGACGCAACCATGCCACACCTGTTCCAGACGAAGATTCGACCGTATCTCATCAATCTGGACATCGATATGTCGTCAGCTGAAAGCATCCTGCGCTACAATATTGATCGATCCAATATCAGTGAGTCAAGGATCGATTGGTTGCTCACGTACACGAAGTACCAGGTGAGAGATTTCATAGGGGTTCAAAGTTTTTAGTCAGCGCTGTAGGGTGGGGCCTGAGAGGCAAAAATGCTGTAGTTCAACCACACCCCTTTGCAATAAGAACGTCAAGATTTTGTGCCGTCATTAACTCTGGGAAAAAGCACAGACTGTGGGAAGGACGTTCCACTTGTGCTTCGCAAATTGGCATTGAAAAAAAATCTGGTGAAAGTGGCGTAAAGACGTAGCGAATTTGACACAAAATTCATTCAAACTGGTGCAATTAAGAGTGCATTCTGCCGCTTTCCCAACACTGGAGCATGGAGTGATCCAGAAGTGTACTCTGCTCCAAACTTACATAAATTCTACAGAATGGAGGTGTCATTGGCGGAAACCATCTATAAAAAATAGACCAGTTGCTGCAAACATCACTTCCAAAGTGGCTACAACTAATCTCTAGAGGATTGTGGAATTATTAGTCTTTTACGTATTTTTGATGGTCTCCTTGTTTAATGGTACTTGAGCAGCGATATCAACTGAATAAAAACAAAAAAAGTTGGAAAACAGCAGCAATACGTAGAGTCAATAACTTCACAAACCTGAGTATGAGGTAAGCGCCAATTTGGTGATCAGAAATCACAATTGTCCAAATGTGAGCCAAAACAGAAGCAGTAGCAGAGATGCTCGGATGTGAATAAAATTCGAAAAACCGTAAACCTGTGGAGAGAAGGGCAAAATGCCCGTAAACGAAAGCGTGAAGTGGAAAACGAAGAATTCTCGAAAAAAAAACTCTGTGAGTAATGTTGTGGGGTTTAGAAAAATGTCGCGATGTGCCACGGTGTTATATATTTCTTGAATAAAAGGTCTTTTCTTTTGTGACTCAACTTCCATATATTCGGTTGCGTTTTCGTGCCACTGACAGTGCTTTTGCAGCCGCTTTTCCGTTTTGCGTAACACATTTTCGTCATAAAAAAGACGTTTAAAGGCAAGGTCCGGGCAAAATTTTGTCTCCTCGATTTTTATTTAATTCGTCGCCCACGGCGACGCCTTAGACGGAAACAATCGAGAAAACCCTAAAAAAGTCCCACAACGAACGGTTCCATCGACTAGTTTTGGTATGCCGTTTGCACGTTTGCAGCGGCCGTGCTTTCATATAACGTTATACGGCGCGCCCATATGTTGTCTATTGTGGCGTCGTAGGAAAAAAATTCATTTTCAAATTCAAATGAGTTCGTTAAGGTGTCTGTATCCATCCGCATAATCCAACTTTGTCTATTATGCACGCGAGCATCTTTTGTGAAATGGAGCGTGTTTTCCTACGGCTACCGTAATCCCCAAACGTCTGATCTCATATCTTGCGATGGAGCTCACGCCGAGCTCTCAAATTTGATATACGTGCTACACAGATTGTGTGGACTCCAAGAAACAGAAAACCTGGATGGGCAAGATTTTGGCGGGGCCTTGCCTTTAAGTGCTTTTTCTCTGAACGAGAGCTCTGTTTGCCCGATGAAGTATAAGCCCAGTTGTGACCCAGACACAGCTCATACGCAAGTGAAACGCGCGCGCTCGCGCACTGGACTTTTCGTAAAGGTAATGCAATATTTTTCCGGGATGTAAAAGCAGCGTTGGCCGGTATCCGTAGAAAATCCACATCGCACATAGAAGCGTGCATCTGACGCGCGACTAACGCACGCATCTAATACTATCTGACGCGCGGATGACGCACGTATATAATATCAGGTTGTTTTCAGGATCGAGAAATAGTCAAGTGAGTCTGTAGGGGACTATGCTCTGTCCCGGATCTCAATCATATTAGGAAAGCTTGTTAGATTATTCACTCGTCATTCCGCTAACATGTAATCATCTCCATTAGATAACTCATAAGTCTTTCTGCAAGCATTCAGCGTTCGTGAACCCGCTCTTCCAGTTTCTAGGTCGTAACCATCAGCGAAACGAGTACGCAACAATGCGTTGCGTGTGTTATTCCATGCGCGAAATGTTTTGTTCCACATAGCCACTAATCTGATGTTGCGACACTGACCGCCGACGACATAGTTTTCACGTAGTTCAGGAGAAAACAAAAACAATGCGAACTTGAAGAATCCATTGTTTCTGCGAGGACGGACGGGGGGGGGGGTAGATGTGGACCAGAAAGGGAATGGAAGGGGTAAACCTTATAGGTAAGTTCAGATGAAGCATTGCGGTGCCCAACACTTACTATGTATAGGAGACGAGGCTTTGAGGAAAACTGCTGAGTAGGGGTAAATCTTTAGATGGATAGACCACATAGTGGTTGCTCATATAGTATTTCTGTGGAAATTATGCATAGATTTCAGAAAGGTATGAAGAATAAAACCCACCTGCCGGGATCTAGCCTTTATGCTTTCCTTTCTTGATTTTCTAAATAGCCCTGTTCCCATGTTCCCCAGACAGTTCTAGTAATTTCATATGGACTTCCTATTCGTGTTCCCAATGGGAATTGTATTATAACATAGCTAGGGAAAAAGGGGCGAAGCTACGAAAATCTGATTGGCGCATTTGGGCCATCCTCCACGCCCACCTGTTTGAACTCGTGCAGCATCGATTTCGTACTACTTGGTGTATTTGTGCGTACATATGTACAGTCCTTCTCAAAAAGATGGACGGATTGCGCGGACGGTTTCTTAGCGTCGCGGCTCCAGAATTGTGGCGGGACCTACTCAACCCTCTCACTTAGAGCATGCTCTCTCCGTTTCCATCGTTCAGGTCCCACAGCGATGGTGCAGTCGCGCAATCAGTCTACCTTTTTAAGAAGGACTATAGTTCCATACCGCTTCAAACCATGTGGGTATAACGAGCGGCACAGACGCGCCAATGAAAGTAGTGCGGTCGCGCCCCTTTTTCTCTGCCGATGATACTGACTGTTTCCAATGTGACATTGAGAGCTAAATTACTACCAGGTAGGGCAACTGTGTAAAATGCAATAAAAATTCAGTTCTCTTTCCATTTCTTACAAAATATTGGATCATTTTTCAAATATACCCTTTTTATCCTCACACATGTGAACTCTCCCACATCCGTATTTGGGCTCGGTTGGAATAGAAAGCAGACGGTCGTCCTAATTCCTAGCCATCTAGAGGATGTCTAAACAAGAGCGAAAACCGCTCCGATAACATGCATAGTGGACTTTTTGCTTTCGACGACCGGACTCTTGTGTTTGCACCCCAAAGGATCAAGGTTATCGTTAAATGTGAAACTAATGGAAAGAGACTCTCTATCGCATATAGGTGACCACATTTGTAATTTTCTAACATAGAAAGTTTTCCTTCTTGGTGACAAATCCTAGAAAAAGCTTATCAAGAGATTTCTGTCAAAAAAAAAACGGTGATGCTGTAGGCGTCTGACTCTTACGACAATGTATACAATTGATGGGTCTACATCGGAGTTTACTGAGCAGGAATCTCAGAGGTACTTATGGCGGTCTGCCTGAAACTTGTGTAAGCCGAAATTTAGGACGGTGTTTCCTCTTAACTTTTTTCGCCAACATTTACTATTATATTTTCATGAAGGAGCGCGATCTTATAGCACTATTTATGTTAGCACTTTGAAATGTTCCATAAACAAGAGTTGGAAAAATCTTGAACACAACGAACTCAAAACAACAAAATAACTTTTCAGACCCCCTTGTCATCATCAGTTTTGTAGGGGATTACAGCAATCCAGAAGACATGATAGGTCATGACAAACTGCTTATAACTGAATCCATATTATCAGGCGATGGATTTCGCTGATAGTTACATGCTATGGTTTACGACACGTGCAGTAAATTGCTCTACCAGTCGTTTACCTAGGGATGAGGAATACGCTTGAAAGTCTTGGTGTTGTCTGCAGTGAGAATTCTTATGTTTTCCGCTTCCAGAAAGAAATGCGACGTGTGCTGAGTGAACTTGCTGGGCCGGTCTGTGACGATCTTGAAGACAGTCTTGAGTTGCGGAAACGAGGTGAGTGCTACAGGGGAACAGTTTTGAACTCATTGACGATTGCAGTGTGAAGCCTCAGAGCGTAGATCTCCTTATCTATGTTTACACAAATCAAATTTCTGAACGGAACTTCAAAAAATACATTCTGTCTCATAATACAATGTTTTTAAAGTTTTCTCCTGGAATTTTCCCGTTTCATGCCAAAATAAAATAGAAAAGGACGTGGTGCAATTCATTCTCTGCTCCTTAGTTCTATCAGCTCAGAGTTTAAAGAAAATCCTGAAGGCCCTGAGAAAGTGAAGGTTTTTTCGCATGGAATCACAAGACTGCACAACAATTAACGGTCGTTTAGGGTGCATTGCTCGTCGACCGTGCTCGGAAACCATTGACAACCTGCAAGAGATGAGACGTGGCATGCAGCGTGCAGTAGCGCTGCTGTGCGGTGGCCCACGTTCCGTAGCCTGAGGGTCACCATTTCCAGAAGCAGTACATTCTCATGAATTGTGTGTGAAGATATAATATCAACATTTGCTTGTATAGCTGGTCTGTACATTGTATAGAATTTCTCAGAAGCAAACATTCTATACATGAGTTTTTCTCCGATGTAGGAGAAAACGCATGTATTTTGCAAGCATTGTAAACTAATTTTATTGTACATTGGCATTTTAAATGTGCGTAGTTTAATGAAGTTTTCCTTACACATGATTACATGATTTGAAAGACATGAATATTATCTGAATTTACCGTCGTAAATCAGAACCTTTTCCAGATTTCCACAAGAAAATGATCTCCTGGAGCTTCTGATCACAACAGCACGTGATTCCTTAGAAGAATACCGAGAGAACTGCCTTGGCGAAACAGTTCCTGGGGAGCATGTGGGTGGGGCCGAAGGAGGGATGAATGGAAAACTGCAGCAGAAGAGAAAAATATAAACACGACGCGAAAAAAAAAACACTTAAGGGCGGGATAAGCAACTTTTGTAGAAGAACGGCAAGTATTCCTGAGATTTCAGGGACGGAAAACTAATAAGCTGCTTTGTTCAGAAACTTGCCCACAAGTGTTTTCTACTTCACTCAACACTGTCTGAGTATCCAACAACAGGTGCTACTCGAATTTTCGCAAAGAGAAAGATTGAACTCCTGCCTAACGATTCCAAATTATTCCAATGATCAACGCGAGGCACAGACTGTCGACTAAATAAGGTTTTTTTTCTAGGTTTTGGAACATTGACGGCAAAGTAATTTTGATGCACCTGGACTTAGTTCTGTACAGAATATATCACGATGTTGTTAGTTTGTAGGTGATAGCGACTTCCATTATTCGTCTTGGCTCGCTCCTAATTCATGTTCTTCAATGAACTTTTTTAGTTCTGCAACACGATTTCGCCGCTGAATAAAATCTGGAAATACCTTTTCTTCATATTTCTGGGAGTTCTCTTCGTCCGTGATAAGAACAGCCCTCTTATTTGGTTAGTGGTCATAAATATGTGGTATGGAATACTCTTCCAAATCGTACCCACTCGACTAATCTCCTCATTATTATAAAGATCGCTTGTTGTCCTCTTTCCTGATTGCACGCCCTCTCAATAAAATTACTGGTAATCTAATGAGGAAATAGGAAACCCGTTGCCTTTATTATGTCTATTTCACTCGATTTCACTCTGTCGGTATTGCAAATTCGCAAGGCTCAAGGAGATCATGGCTGTGAACAATTGTGTATTACAAATTGGAGGTTTTTCTTACTCTATGTTCTTTCACTAGCTTTTAATGCGTATTTGAAAATCCAACCATAACACATTTTCGGGGCAGTCATTGACGACAATCGCAAGGAACGGAAAAGTCTAGCTAAAGGTTGAATCCTGCTGCCGTATCCGGGTAGCCAATCTTTATCTATTAGAATATCCTCGCATAACATCTCCTATAGTGATACTTTTACAAGTGATGTTATCACCTAATCCATTTCGTTGTTCCAGCATTTTCCGAGCTACATATTCATGCAGCATATACATACTTCAGTAGACGATGGCGCAGAGGTAGGAGCCCCGACGTATAGTTAATCCCATAATTTTAGGTCTGTCACGTAGCTTAATGGATCAGGATGCAACGAGAATCTGTGCAGGACTACTAATACTAGTAGTAAGCAAAGAATTGTCCTCAGTAAACCAGAAAAATAATTTCACATAAATGACATTGGTTGCAGATTGGGCTGTTTGGCAGCATAGTAAACATTCATAATGTCATTGCTATGTACTACATGGAAGACTTCAGTACATCATACGGTTACCTTTGTATAGCACGAGGAATTTGCAACGTTGTGAATTTATCTGTATTTGTTTTCTACACAGCATCGGATACCATTTTGTGAGTGCTTCATTCTTTTATGGATGTAGGTTGTTGTGTCGGGAATGGGAAGGGTATGGTAGAGGTGTAATGCTCAAGTAGGTGCAAATAGGTCTTTGTAGTGCTACATATATTAGGGTAGAAAAAAATTAATACAAATGCAACAAGCCTTCCAAATAAAGGTCGATAAGAAAAAAGAGTTTGGAATCAGATAGTTATTTCTGAACTCTCATGGCAAAGATTCCATGAAATATTAGGGGTGACAAAGGGGCATTTAAGTGCCACGGCAATATAAAACAACCATTTTTCTTCGAAGTCTTCTTATATCAGTTTGCCTCAAAGTAAAGGCGATACCAAGAATATCTTCCAAGAGGTTTCATCCGTGGAATTTTTTCGGAAGCAGGAAGATCATAATGTGGAAAGTAGGAGCGTCATTTTCCAGAATTAGGCTTTCTCCTGTATAAGGCTTCTAAGCTTCGCGTCGCGATGCGATGATCGCCACGCATGTGGGGTGGAAGTTCCTCTGAGATTATGTAGTGGAATCTGGCACCAGCGCTGCCAAAGGCGCTTCACACTTGGCTCGCACCTCTAATTAGCCGGCTGTCAGGGTGAGAAACGCAACGAGTCCGGGCATTTACTGAGATGATTAAATGTATCTTAGACCTAAAGAAATATTCCTTGCTTTTTTGTCCCTTCACGAGCGAAAAAACGAATCTAAAAAATATTTACAAACGATTTTTCTCGATGCTGCTAGCTACAGAAGGATATGACAACCAAAACGACACGCATCTATTTCAGTGAATTCCTTCCCCCCGATGACGATGTTGGAAGGATAGCACAGTTGATATCTGGCGCCTTCTATGCAGCGATCCCAGTAATTCAACTGAGTATCGCATACAATCGTGTTGTCGCGATCTGTGTACCTTTTCGATACAATAAATTATGTACTAAAAAATGGGCACTGGTGAGTTATCACTGCTATTGGCCCGCGCAATCAATTAACTCAACAAGTCTACCCGAATTGAGGCTGTCATAACGTTAGGTTTATCCTATGGCACATTATTATCCCTTCATGAATTACTCGGTAAGTTGAAAAAAGGGAATTTCCTTCCTCTTGCGACAATTTTTTTGGTAATCTTAGCAAAATGTCGGTTCGTATACAACCCGTCTATACTATCATGGGAATATTTTAATTGCTCCCGTCAAACGCTCAAAATCAAGCTTATCTATCCTGTGCTATTTATCACAGGAACTTCATTACTATTGAATCTATTTGTAGCGGTCAGGATCATCACAGAGGTATCCAGTGTTTGTTTTGTTGTAGGCAGTCAGAAGAATGTGGGCAAAGTGATTAACAGCTCCTATTATTTGAATCAGCAGTAGAGACCGTAAGGAACAACAGGCATAGCAAATATCACACTTGGTCGGTACGACGGTTTCTCAAAGATCGCGAACAGCGGAACCAGACATGAATGGGTCCCACCGCGACTTTCACTACATCTATGCACTTATGATGAAACATCGGCCAACTATCTCGTCAGTAATAATTCCCATGTTCGCTCTTCTTTAAACCTGGGCATCTTTAGTAGAATTCATATAATTTTTCTTGTGCCAGACCAGGTTGTTAAGGTGGAAACTTTATTTCGACCTGACGTTTCGACAAATACCGTCTTCCTCAGAGGTCTGAAAGTGGTTCAGGCGTTCTTCATCTGTGCACTACACGGCCAAACGTCTCATCCCACTTTGCCAGTTCTCGACGTTGTCTCAGGCAAGATACGATGAGACCACCCAGAATCGAGATTTAACCCACCAGCGTTTTCCACCGTATTGCGGAGTAGTCCGCACAGCTCACGATCGTTCGCAGCGGACAAGTGAGTGTCACTCAATGTCCGGATCTTATATGATCTTCGCTGGATAGCTCACATAACGATATAAAAGGAAGAAGGTCACTTGTTAATGATAGACATTCATTCTTGTTGTTCATTCCCGGATTTCTGGTGAGTATCCAGGCCGCTTCGAGCGCCTTCCTTGCGGAAATTTCGCTTTCTAACGCCAATATCTTGCACTTGACATTGAAATCACTACCATTATGAGCCTCAATTTTGTGCCGCCCTAGCGGAGATGCTAAATTCCCTCTTCTCTTCGTGGCCATGTGTTCCTTAATACGCACACTCAGGGTTCTACCAGTTTCCCCGATGTAGAGGACATGACAGGTCAAGCACTCTAGTTCATACACGACTCCCACTTTAGCGCAATCTCCTACTTTTCCGTATGGGCAGACAATGCATTGCTCTGATATGCAATCTTTATCGTAGAGTCTGTTACGAACCAACTGCTTTTTGATGTTGTCGTTGGGAATGTTCACCAAGATAACATCATCCTGCAGTTGAGCCCGAATTATGCATTGTTGAAAAGCCGCAGTCACTCTGTCCGGAAATAATGGCATACAAAGCGGGACTTTGCTCAACCGAGGTGTTCGACTCCGATTAGCAGTGTGTGGTGATCTGGATTGTAATCGTGAGGTAGAGTAGCCGTTGCTGCTTGCAATCTCCGACGCTAATTTTCTTGACACGCACTGTTCTCCATCGCATGTGCACACTTTAGTTGCCGTTCTGAACATATTACGCACAATGGTACGTTTAACAGCGTTTGGGTGTACAGAAGTGGTATCATCCATGTGAAATGGTACCGGAAAGAAAGCTCCAAAAACATCATACTTCACGCGTCTTCTGCACACCCAAACGCTGTTAAGCGTGCCATTGTGCGTAATATGTTCAGAACGGCAACTAAAGTGTGCACATGCGATGGAGAACAGTGCGTGTCAAGAAAATTAGCGTCGGAGATTGCAAGCAGCAACGGCTACTCTACCTCACGATTACAATCCAGATCACCACACACTGCTAATCGGAGTCGAACACCTCGGTTGAGCAAAGTCCCGCTTTGTATGCCATTATTTCCGGACAGAGTGACTGCGGCTTTTCAACAATGCATAATTCGGGCTCAACTGCAGGATGATGTTATCTTGGTGAACATTCCCAACGACAACATCAAAAAGCAGTTGGTTCGTAACAGACTCTACGATAAAGATTGCATATCAGAGCAATGCATTGTCTGCCCATACGGAAAAGTAGGAGATTGCGCTAAAGTGGGAGTCGTGTATGAACTAGAGTGCTTGACCTGTCATGTCCTCTACATCGGGGAAACTGGTAGAACCCTGAGTGTGCGTATTAAGGAACACATGGCCACGAAGAGAAGAGGGAATTTAGCATCTCCGCTAGGGCGGCACAAAATTGAGGCTCATAATGGTAGTGATTTCAATGTCAAGTGCAAGATATTGGCGTTAGAAAGCGAAATTTCCGCAAGGAAGGCGCTCGAAGCGGCCTGGATACTCACCAGAAATCCGGGAATGAACAACAAGAATGAATGTCTATCATTAACAAGTGACCTTCTTCCTTTTATATCGTTATGTGAGCTATCCAGCGAAGATCATATAAGATCCGGACATTGAGTGACACTCACTTGTCCGCTGCGAACGATCGTGAGCTGTGCGGACTACTCCGCAATACGGTGGAAAACGCTGGTGGGTTAAATCTCGATTCTGGGTGGTCTCATCGTATCTTGCCTGAGACAACGTCGAGAACTGGCAAAGTGGGATGAGACGTTTGGCCGTGTAGTGCACAGATGAAGAACGCCTGAACCACTTTCAGACCTCTGAGAAAGACGGTATTTGTCGAAACGTCAGGTCGAAATAAAGTTTCCACCTTAACAACCTGGTCTGGCACAAGAAAAATTATATGAATTCTATCTCGTCAGTTTCCCCTCATCCACGAGCACTGCACATGAGCTGAACTCATGATGAGGGAATGCTAGCACGTACCGGTCCCCCATGTCTGCGCTCTCCTTGATTTTCCCATTCGATATATTTTGTCTTCGTGAAGTTGACCCTCTTCCGTTCTGTTTCAGCAAATTTTCCAATGTAGTGCAATTTTTTTCCTGTACGTAGTTTGTTTATCCTTCCCCATTTCTAGAGTTTCAGTAGCATTATGATTTTGCACATTCAGTTACTCTCTTAGGAAATACTTCTGTAATGAAGCTGTCATTGAAGTCACAATTACACATAGAACGGTGAGCTCGTAGTTCGGGAAAAAACACAATTCATATGGCAAAATTTTTCATTTTCCTTTCACATTTTTCAGTTATATTCCACTGTTGAAGCAACGTAAAATCTACTTTGCATCAGAAATAAGTATTTCAGAAAATTGGAGATGGGTCAACGTCACAATCAAAAAAGAAGAACATTAAGCTGTTCTGGCAGGTAATATGTCGAAGAGAAATTTGTTTCCGTTCTAGTTTGTTTACATACTCATTTTTCCAGGGATTCATCCAGGAACTGTTTTTCGCCAATGATCTGTTATGGCAGGATTTTCTCAGGAAACTGTTAAATACAAGGTTATGGTGGTTTGTATCGAGCACGTTGATGTGGGAATTAGCACATACTTGTGACGGGTGACACGATTTTCGAAAATCACAGTGGTTGTGCATGTTGTATATTCGTGTTGTTTAGCATCGTATTCTTATTCTTCGACGAGAAGCTACGAAACTCACTGCGAAACCTGTGGTACCAACGCTTCCGTCCATCCTACGTGCAACGTGTGCAGAAGAGCACCATTGGTGGCGTTACATCGTAGAAACACCGCCTCCATAAGCGTCGAAAACACATAAATAATCCGAGCAATAAAAGATAAAATGATTTGGAAGCATTGTCGTAGTTGAACGTCTACATTAGAAAGGTTCTCCGCACAATCTCAATTTGAGCGCTAACATCCACATGCAGTGGCGGCCACATATATAGCACGCTGCCAATTTTGGGCGATCAACTGATGAAAATATAAAATCTGTATCTCAGGATTGGAATGAGCTATCAGGATAATATTCGAGAATGTGGTAAGGCATCGTATTCTCCTTCCCGTTTCAACTTTGTTGCTCCAGGAAATGCTTCTGGATGGGATTGCACGCATTGAGAGCTAAAAATGCAGTGCTTTTGGAAATGTTTCAGTTTTTCTCCTAGATGACTTTATTGGATCTGGGTAACATGTGATTTTATTCTCTGTATAATTGCGTGTTTTGCTATAGTAGTTTCAATGAGCAGTTTCTCACCTAAGGGGAGATCGAAAATAATCAACATGAGTGAAAAAATGGTGAAAAAAGGATTGGCGGCGATTCCAAAGATAAACCAGGCATTTTCAGCCGCGGATTTTTTTCCGATTTGTGTTGCTAACAGACAATCAGATACTAAAAGAAAGATTCCGGGGCTTGCTTTATTAGCAAGATTCATAAAAATGAAATTTTTGACGAAATTGACAAGTTTGTTTCTGTCTCTGGCTCCAGCCGGTGCGTAGAGTCCGGTAAAAGCGTTCATAGGGAAATGTTGAAGGGAAATATACTCAATCTGAATCACCACTTCACTTCCTTCCATAGCGAGATGCACGCATTTTACACAGAATTCAAGAAAGCTGACGAAATTGAACTCTTATTTTTTTATCCAGTTTGAACGAACTCTGTGCCCATGGTAAGCAACAGAAAGGAAGCCCTCATAGTTCCCCAACACATACTCGAACTTGGTTTTGATTGCTCATCATAAGGCTGAGAAATGCAAAAAAATTCTGTCGGCCAAAATTGTGGGTGTGCTAAATATGTGGCCGCCACTGTACATGTCATGTACATTCAAATAAAATAAATGAAATAATCAGAACCTACATAGGAATACCTTAAAAAGCGCTTAGGTGCAAGAGGGGCAGGAATGGCACACTCTGGAGTTGTGGTAAAGGCTCGAATAACACGTATGAGCGAGAGAAATAGAGTTAATGTCCTCTAAATCGAGACGAAAATGTTCAGAAATGGTCCTACGTCGGCGCGCGTTTTCAATTGTGGCTCTTGAAGACGAGAACGGAAATGAGGTACAAAAGTAAGTACTGTGCCTGCAAGAGCTGCACCATCTTCGAAGAATGTTTACTATCTATCTACTTTTTTTACTATCTACTACTTTATCTGATACATATTTCTGTTGGCCAGACAATGGCCATCATCCCTGGCCTGTGAAAAAAGTACATATGTGTGCCGCGCCCAGTTGCTGTACATAACCACCCCCATTTTCATATTCATGTCTACTACTGCACCACTGAGTGCTAGTCGAGCAAATAAAGACTCTCACTAAATTGCGTATGAAACACAAGAAGGGAGCCATCATCCTCCCGGACACAAAACCTCCACACGTACAGAGCACAAGTTGCGTAATCAAAAAAAAACGTTCACAAATTTCTGGCTGGTACCTTTTCATCACAAGATCGTACTGCACGTTTAACTGGTTTTGCGCCAATGCTGCCAATTAGACCGAAGAATGAGTTGGTTTCCGTTCGAACATGACAACAATAGAGTAAGCGGATTATGTCCCAATCTAAAAAGCAGTATGTTGTTCAATGAAAAGAGGCGATTACTGTAGGTGTCACGTAATTCAAGGAACTTTTCTGTACACTACACCCACGAAGCAGCAGGCAAATAGGTGTTTCCACTGAATGAGCTTAGAAGAATGAGTGCACTTTCATGACAAACGTTTATTCAGAATACAACTTGAATAATATCATTAAATGTTCCATCTAAACTGAGAGCCATATATTTGCTGTCATGGCTAATAGCAGCTTAGCAAATTCGTCGAATCTATGACAGGCCTCACAACCTAGCAAAGATGGAATCTCCTCATTATGTCACCAAAACGTGGCGGAGCAGCCGTCAGCGAGCGCCAGGAACGTCCTTCCTCTCGCCCATCGAATCGGAGCCAGGCTGGCAACGATAGAGATTTCAGCCGCTGAAAGCATCAAAAATTGTTTGCTCAAAAGCGTGTTGACAACTTGTCATCTCCCTTCCCAAGTTCTCGACCGTATAAACGTGTTGACAACTTGTTTCAGCTTGTTCTCGCCGACGTTTACTCGGCCATACAGCCTATCAAAAAATGTTAAAAAGAGTATGTGTTCTTTTGCCGGCACGTCTTCAGAAAACTTTGACAACTTGCTCTCAAATTTTCTCAACAGGGCTGTGTCGACCATAAGACATACTCTTTCCTTCTGCCACACACCTGCCCTGCCCTGCTCATTGGTTGTGTCGCATATAGGGCAATTTATACTGGATGTGTGCGAGTGACGCGCGTGGATCTATATCATGAGGGATAGAGGCTAGTCGCATCGCAGTCGGCGCACGCGTTCACGGCCTCGCGACGGCTGCGCGTTTTTTCAAAAGAATTTCATGCCGCGTTGACTGGTTTTCATGCGAAATCCTTCGCAAATGGATGTGTGCGTCTGGTTAGCCGCATCTAATGAATGATATATCCACAAATGTTTTTCAGCAGTTGCAAAATATGAGGAGACTATTCGGGAGGTCTTATTAGTCGTGGTTGTATTGGTGGGCGGCGGTGCATGGCCGGCAGCTACTGTAATCATTGCTGAACGATCAAAAAGTGGTTGGCCTACGTCCACACGTCTGACCTCTATGACGCCGTTCACGCAATAAAATGGTCAATTCCAGAAGAATCACCGGTTCTACCAACGACAGCATCAACAAGTCCATACAGCACGTGGGTGATGCTTTTCGTGACTTTTCTAGAAAAAGAATACAAATTAACGCATGAAATTAAGAGTCTCCCCAGACTTCGCCGGCGATCGTGGCGATCGACGGCGAAGTCTGGGGACACTCTTAATTGACCTACTCTTAATTAATTGTCGTGGCGATCGTGGCGATCGCCACGACCGCCGGCGGCCGCCACATGGATAAAATGAATGAGAAAACCCTAGACGAAAGAGGGATGATAATCAAATGGGAGTGGCAATCGTTAGGCATCCTTCCCATTATCGCCATCACTCACATCGCCACTTCATTGTGGGCACATCTATTCTATCGCCGGTCCATTTTGGATCATTTCGAACTGGCGAAGTCTGGGGATACTCTAAGTGTTCGTGTGACGTCGACGCATACGTGACAGATTGGCGCTTTCCATATTATCCAGTGTCGGCTCACCTTACATATCGGTGGATCCGTTTCTAACCATTTTCGTCACAGCTCGACTTAGGCGCACATATCACACCACTGTGGATCCGTCTGGTGACGTTTTTCTCACAACTGACAATATGCGCGTCCTCACGCGACTGTGGATCCGTTTCTAGCATCCTCCTGTGAACTCTTGACCTAGCATTATCAACACTTCTGGGCGTGGGTGTTACCCCGTCGGCTTGATGTGAGGTCACTCGACTCGTCTCTTCCCGTTTCCAAACTTCGCCAGTCCAAAACGAATAAAAATGAACCGGCGATAGAGGAGATAAGGATCGCGGAAACGATACGTATCGATTGCCACGTTACATCGCTATGGACCGCTGCCAAACGGAGCTCATTTCTCGTACTCTCGAGGAAGTGCCCAAAATAAACTGACGATGTGAGTGATAGCGAGAATGGAAAGGGTCCTATTGACTGCCACGGCCCTCTGATTATCATCACTCTTTCGTCCTAAGTCTCCTCCTTCACTTTATCCATGTGGTGACCGTCAGCTGTCGTACGCTGCCGCTATAGTCCTCGAGGAGTGTAGCGGTTTCGGTCGCCGCTGTCGTCGACACGCCGTCGTCAATCCCGATCGACGACGGCGGCGACCACTACGGCGACAAAGTAGGTTTTGCATTCGCAAAGAGTTCTTAAACTTTTTGAATCCTTATTCTGTGTTTGCTAATGTACTTACTTGTCTATTATCTATCTGATTTGTGGTTTTGTTATTTGTTCGGAGTCTCTCTTCTTTTGTTTTATTCTTGCTATTTTTCGCATTTTCGCTGATTTTGTGGTGTTCGTTCTCGGTAGGACCCACAGTCGGCAGGTGGACAACTAACTGGAGTGAAGGGGGTTCGAGAAATGTATATATGAGGCAGCTTTTTCATGAGAAAGTTCTGAATTTGAGGACTTGTTGTGTTATTTTTTGTTTCTAGAACTCCATTCGAGTTTAAATTAGTAGGTTCGCTTCGTTGCCCGTTTTTTGTACGCTAAATCCTTTCTTGTTTAATAGAAATGGTAGAAACCCTGTGCCCTACTGAAGAGCCTTGAGGAGGGGTTTCATGCTGTTTTTGCTGTGTGCTTTCGATCGAGAGACGAAACACCGTTGGTGAGTATTTATAGCAAACACGTGAGGGGAAAAATCACTTTGGTATAAAATAGCGTGTTTCGCCTTTTAACCATGGAAAACACAGCAGAACAATCGTGAAAAAGCTGCCATCAGTAGAGCTTTATAAGGAAGGGAATTAAGTGTAAAACACGCAAAAAAAGCGAAAGATTAAATAGAACGTCAAAGAGTTCTAAAAAGAGGTAACGAAGCCCAAGCTCAGAATTTTCTCAAAGAATAGCTGCATTCATTCACGTAGTTTTCCGATTTTTTTCACTTTAGCCGGTCGCCGATTGTGAGCCTCACCTAAAATGAAAAATACGAAATCAACGAAAGTTCGAGAAAAATGTAAGTAAAAACAGAAGAGCAAAAATCACAACTCAATATCACTATGAAACTACACATCAAGCAATTGCGAAACGAACAAAAATATTTACAAGCAAAAAACAAAGTTACGGATCCATTGAAAACAGTTTGAGAGTGCAAAACCTACATTTGTCGCGGCGGTCGCAATCGCTGTCGTCGATCGGGATCGACGACGGCGTGTCGACGACAGCGGCGACGGTCGGTCGCTGTCGTCGACACTGGCGACCGACGGTCTCGCCGTTGTCGACGACAGCAGCGACAGCGGCGACCTACGCCAGCGACGCGCCGCCCACAATCAATACGCACAACGGCCAGTGTCGCCGCGACGCCGCGACCGAAACCGCTACACTCCTCGAGGAGTATAGCGGCAGCCCAACTTCGGCGACCGTCGGTCGCTGCCGTCGCTGGCGACTCTGAGGCCGATGTGGATCAATTATGGGCGGCGGCCGCCACCGCCAACATCGGCGGCCGCCATCGCCAACATTGGCGGCCGCCGTCTAGTTTGCTATACTCCTCGAGGAGTATAGCGGCTACCGTAGCAATCGCCGCGATTACAGACGAAACCAGAGGGTACTCTTATAGTTCTTGTAAACATAAACCTATCTCATTCATTCAAACTACGGCGAAAACAACTCTCGTTGATCGGAAGAATTCATGTACAATGGCGAAAATGGAGTTGACGGCGGAAG